>VXBU01002464.1:1011562-1069393 GCA_013400315.1 Bombycilla garrulus
AAAAAAAAGGAGAAGGATGCTGGCTCATAAAGAGCCTGGGAAAGAAGCCAAACTTTCAACTTTTTCAAGTCTTCTCCAGAAGGCATCCAAAGTTGTTTCAACCTCTATTTGCTTCCCACTTACACTTGCTTCACATTTCTTATATTTTTAGAGGTCTGTTTTTCCTAGGACCCACAAGCTAGATCCCCATTGCCTCCTTCCTGACCTGTAACAAACTTGAGTTGTGATGGTGCTCTCTCCCCCGTACCCTTTACCTTCTTCCTTCTATGCCCAGCAACACATGCACTGCACAGGGATCCTTCCTCTTGTGAGCATCTTGCAATAATGCCCCATTCAGTTACTGTGGGTTGTGATGCTGTTTCAGTACAAACACTGTTTATGCATGAAACGTTCATTTTTTTAACAGCTTTGATTTCTCTCTACTGTCCCAGGGCAGAGAGGGAGAGCAAGGCCTCATGAGTGTTTTGGTATTGCTAGGAAAACAGACAACTAAAGCTTCTGTGAGGAGGCAATTTACCCTGCTGTCTTCAGCAGTAGTTGGAGAGGAACATGTGGAGTCTTCTGGTCAGCTCTTGTCTACTCCTCCTTTGGCAAGATTGTCTGTTCAGCTGCTGGCAAGATGTGGCAGTTTGTACCAAGTTAATTGCCTTCCTGCCACATAAAAATGTTGCTCCTTGCAGCAAGTTGGAGTCTGGTAGAGTTGCCTCCTTTTTATCTTCTCACAGATGGGCACCAATTCTAGTTGGTCATGCTGTTAAAGTCTTTTCCATGGCATTTTAAAGGCTGAGTTGGATTGTGTCCATATGAAAACTTTCCTCCACCTACAGAAAAGCAGCATTTTTCTAGTTTACTGCATGCTGTAATATTACTGTCTTTGCAGTGCTGTGCCTCTATCCTCAAGCTTAGTGATACTCAGTGGGGACACTCCTGTTTAGCTGGGGCATCCAGGAATAGCTAGCTGCTTTCCTCCCCCATCCTCCATGAGCCAGTCTTGAAGGATCCCAGAGTGCTATATGTGGGAGTGAAAACTGAGCACCCCAGAAGATGAGTATTCCAAATCTCCAATAATTAATGATGGCAGGAAGAGGAATTGCCATGTGCTTTCACAAGCAGGATCACAACAGCAGCCTAATGAACTTTCCAATTCTCCATCATTCCTACCCATTCCACAGACCCACTGAAATCAAGGGATTTTTTGGTCCTGACTAGGACAAAAACAGGAGAGGTCTGCTAGGCCTGCCCTACTGAGAAGGTTAGATGCAGTCCATCTGGCTTGCCTTCCCTGTCAGCCTTCCCTGTTCTCCAAACACACCATTCAGCACTCAGGTAGTCAATTACAGTAAAACAGAGTGTTTGAAGAGGTTAGTGAGTGCAGGACACTGATGAGGTGTGAATGTGTGTGTTGCTGTGTCTCCCTCTAGTGATCTGAACTCATAGGTCTGCTTTGGGTCCTTTGTGCTTGGAGCTGCTGGTTTGGTGGCAGAGCTTCCCTGGATTCACCAGAGTAAAGGGTGGATATTTTAGGACTGGGTCCCATTCCCCCTGCCATCTGGAGGTCATACTCCCCATTGGCAGCTCTGTGTTTGCAGCTGTGGTTCGCATCTGAAAATTTAAATGTGCTTGTAAAGATACAGAGAGGTTGATTGTGAATTAAAGAGAGAAAAAAAATCATAGCATGTTAAATTGAATAGTTTCAATTCAAACATCCTTAAGAAATCTAGCCGTAAGAACAAAATGGGGAGGCTGCATTTTTTTTTCCCTGGTAGCTGGAATCTATAAGTAGTTTCACTTAAGGCAAGCGTATTTCTCACTCTCTCTTCACAGTAGGAGAGAGACACACTAATAAAAAGGGAAAGTTGAGGTAGTAGCTTATGCTTGGTCCATGCATAATTTTTGTTTTGTTTTATTTAAAGGGAGAGACCACCATTTTGTTATTATGTTCTTATGTGACTACAATGAATCTCAGTGGCTGCACTGATTTCAGTGCCTGATGTATTCTGCACTGGAGCCAGACCTATTATCCCATCTCACAACCCCAGTGAGAATGGATGACAGCATCTACTGCAGCACACGGGTCCTACCAGGACAGGATGTCTGGAGGCAGTTTCTGTACAGCCCAAAAGCCTTCACCCCTTCGAGCATCACTTGTGCAATTATCCTACTGTCTCTTGCCTCTGCCTCCACCCTCACACCAATCCCAACCATGAAGCTGCTTATATATTCCAGCTCTAGAGATAGCTGCAAAATATTGAGAGAGAGAAGAGAGGGATGTAGTGAGAAGCAGAATATTTGCAAGAGTCTCCTGTGTGTGTAGATAACCTAGGGCAAAGAGAAACCTAGGGCTTTAGGGGCAAAACATCCTGAAACTGCTTCATGAAGGTCAGATGTTGCTCCGCCTCCTGCAGTGTGGAGCTTTTGTCCCAGGCCTGAATACAGTTGTAGTAGAAGTGGGAGTCTCCCAGCTGAAGGCACTGAGCTATTTTGGTAGTGCCAGGCTGTGACAGACCCTGGTGTTGTGAACACTTGTGCTCCATTTGCTTCGTCAGCCTCCTTTCTGAGCCTTTCAGAAATATGTCTTCAGAACATCCCTCCCTTTCCTGTCTGAAGAAAAGCGTGAGAGACAGGAAACATGATTCAGGTGGGTTATTTTCTTCTTAGGAGGTGCACGTACAAAAACATTGTTCTTATTTCTTCTTCAGATACTCTTTTCTTTTGGAACAGCACCTGAGAAATATGACTCTTCAGATGTACTGTGTATTTTTCATGCACTGTCTGAACAAATCATCCTTTCTCATAAACTCCCAGTGAGTGCCCACTGCAGTGTTACTGCAGCAGAGAAGCAAGACAGAGGGGCTGGGAAGGGATGGGGACTGCATCCAGGGGAACATGATCTGTTGTCTGATGCATCCTCTGAATTTTATGCCCCGTTTAGAGTGACTTGAGCCATTGGAAAGATAGGCACATTTGGCTGGATGCCAGGTACAATCTGCAAGGTAGAAAAGTGTAATGCGGGTATTGATGGTCTGGAAAGGGCACAGATGATGGGAGATTTCAGTTGTATTGAGTGAGGGCAGTGGCAGATTGGAAGGGTCATGGAATGAGGACAGGACAGGACCAGGAGAGGCGCCAGTGGGAGATGAGATTGCTGCAGTCTAGGAAGGCAAAAAGAAGAGCAATGCATTCTGCCAGGGGCTCCTTAGGCTCCTCATAAGGGTGCCTGTGGGTCACTGCCCAGTTGCATGTGCCTGGCTGAGAACTGCTGGCAGGATCTTCCTAATTACGAGCACTGTAATGGTCACCATATGTCACTGACACCCTCCTTACCTGCTGTGCAGCCTGCAGATTTGTAAAAGCTGTATGAGTATGCAGGTGCACACTGCTGGCTGTGTGTTTATTTGTGTGCTTACTATGCTAGTGTCTGTCCATGCGGTTTGCTGCACAGGTAAGCTTTTTGATGTTTACCTGCCTTATCCACCAACCTCAAAGGCTTGCATTTCCTTTAAGGTAGAACTGTGAAACACAGCAGTAAGCATGAAAAGTAAGAGCAGAGTACTTGCCATGGTTCTGTACACCTGTTCAAACCCTGGCTGTACATGCTAAATTACAGCTGCATGATGGAGACAAATATTTAATATTTTTAGAGTCAATCATGATAGGAAAAAAAAAATTCAGAAAAAAAAAATTCAGAAGTGCCCCAAACTGCAGATCCTCAAGTCAGACTCCAAACTCTTCAACTCCAGTCTCTCTCTGACATCCTAGCTTTTATCTACTGCATTTATCTCTGCTGTACTTGGGCACCTTCCAAGCAAATAAATAATTGCATCCTGCTTGTGTCTCCCCTTCTGCCCAAGGGACTTAAAGTTAATTTGTGCTGACTGTTGGGCTTTGGGTATGTGGTGGGTTGACTTTGGCTGGATGCCAGGTGTCCACCAAGCCATTCTTTTGCTCTACTTCCTCAGCAGGATGGGGCACGGGGAGAAAATAAGATGGAAAAAAAACCTTGTGGGTCAAGATAAAGGCAGTTTGAGCAAGCAAAAGCAAAGGCCATTTACAGAAGCAAAGGAAAACAAAATATTTTTTTTACCCTCTAATTGTCACCAGCAGGCAATCTTCAGCTGCTTCTCAGGAAGCTGGACTTTAGTACAAGTAGTGGCTTCTTCAAAAGACAAACAACATAGTAATGAATGCCCCCAACTCTTTCTCTAGGCTTTTATTGTTGGGCAAGTGCCTAATGGTATGGAATATTTTTTTGGTCAGTTTGGGTCAGATGTCATGGCTGTGTCTCTTTCCGAGATCTCACTCATCCTCAGCCAGCTGGTGAGGGGGAAATGTTGTTGAGACAGCCTTGATGCTGTGCCAGCACCCCTCAGCAGTAGAAAATACTGGTGTGTTATCAACACCTTTCTAGCTCCCAGTGCCAAGCATAGTGCTCTGAGGTCTGCTCTGGGGGTAATAAACTCCATCTCAGCCAAATCCACTACAGGGGAGAGGCTGCTGTGGCAGAAGGAACTCAGGGCACATATATGTAGATGGTCCTTGTGCTGTGAAATTCTAAGTGACCCCATTTCCTGTGGGGAGATCTGCAGCTATTTGATTGCTATGAGGAGGATTCCTTGTGGCTCTTGGGAGCTTTCCAGGGGATGACACAGGGAAACCTGTGTTCCCTAGGTATTTCTTCAGCAAGCTTCACCTCAGATGCCTGGTGCTGCATGTGCCATAACTTGAGTGAAATACATACCTGTGGAGAGGCAAGTCACTCCCTGCAAGAGGCTGGGATGGGTCTTGGAGTCCATGCACAGAGCAGAGCCTGCAAGGGACTTGGGAACAAGGAACAACATCTCCTGCATGAGACCCAGGGAAGATGAGGGAAGGAGACTGTTAACTTGAACAGACAAAAGTAATTAGAGGACTAAAATAATAGATTAATGAGCAGCCAGTGTCAGGGGAACTTATTAATTATCAGTAGAGGATTTCCTTCAGTGTGCAGCCTGGCCGAGGGCATGCAAGATAGCAACTAAAACTCAGTCCCATTTAAGGGAGGCGGTAAGGAATTAGCAGCACTTGGTGTCTGGAGAACGATAGCAGAGGTTGACTTAAATGCTTCCTTTGAATCTCATGTTCTTTGTGGCTCAGGTAATGGCTGGGGATGAGGGGGATCTGGGAAACACTAGATTGTATCTAGCCAATGTTAATAATGGCTCAATAAAAATGCTCCGATAAGAACACATTAAAGTTGCACAGTTAAGCACTCACAAGCCGGGTGAGGTGAGATTTAAGGTTGCAGATGCAACTTTAACTCTTCTCCTGCTGAGTGTACCTTAGCAGGCAGCCTCTAATTAAGTGCACTGGGCTATTGCTCAAGTAATACATCATAACATCAGTTAATGCTCTCTTTGGCTTTGGACAGGTGCACACAGTGTCTCGTAATACTGTGGGTTTGTCTGTGGGCGCCTGATGAAACAGTCCTTTTTAATTGTGGCACTGAGCAAACTTCATTAGTTGTACTGGAACAAAGCATGGAGGTTTAAAACAGGAGGTCCATTTAGACTGTTCAGGTACAGGGCAATCCACCACCCCTTCTCTCAGGTCAACATTTCACATGTCAGAAAGCACTAGTCATGGAAGATGTTAACATTAGGGGCAAGTTGTGTTGAAAATGTAGCTTTCCTTTCTAAGGACTGATTTCTGCTTCTTTAGCTCAACATATTGTGGTTTTTCACCTTTCTGAAGCATTCAGACTGTTTACATGGTGAGGTGGTACTCTGTCCCATCAGACTGTGCCACAAAATAATGACTTTTATCTATCACCAAGGAGGTAGCCATTCATATATCACAGAATCACGAGCTTGGAAGAGACCTTCAAGATCACTGAGTCCAACCCGTGCCCTAACTCCTCAGCTTAACCAGGTTTTCCATTTAACATTCCTACGTTTTCAACTCTGAGTCTCATTGCATGTACTAAGGTGATACAATGGAAAAAAGATAAAATGTTAAGGGCAAATGTGTTCTTGGGGACCATTGCAGAAGTGAATGGATTCAGTGTTTTTAAACCAGGCATCGTAAATCTAACATCCTTCCTTGACACTTCCTTCCTACTGAGTTGTTAGCCTGCCCGTTGAACACAAAGTTCTTTGAGGAGAAGCCATCCCTTCTGCTGTGTAAGTCCTTGGGTAAAAACCTCTATCCTTCCCTACTTGCCCTTACTGAGTAGCCTGAGATTTCTCGGAAGCCACCGTTTGCATTTGGCAAACATGATGTGCAGCACTCCTGTTGTCCCTCTGCTAACCCACTGCTTGTCCTTGCAGCCACGTAGGGAGGCTTGCTTTGATTGCGTTTGGAGCAAATATTCAGCATTGTTGGACTGTGAGTGTTCTCTAAGTTAGGGTGCAGGCTTGCATGTGAATTTGACAGCATCTGAAGCAGTTCAGATGCCCTGAGCTTTATTTTTTGCATTTTGGATCACTATCTAAAGAACAGATGGGGTAACAGGAATGGCAAAGGCAAGGGCAGCAGTTTTAGCAGCAGCTAGAGATCTGTAGATATTTTTAAAGGTTTCCAAATGTGTTTTGCCTGTCCTCAGCAAGACACAATTGTGTTGTGAGAGCTGTCCCTTAGAGGCAGGTACAGGCTGGTCAGAGTGGAGCAGAAGCTCATCAAGAGTGTCACGTGTGAAAAGAAAAGGTCATATAAGCCCAAGTGGCCGTCCATAAGACAGGCTGGGTGGCCATGGGAGGAATAAATTTTATGTGCAAAGTATGAGAGCACAACTGTGAGGAGCAAAGGTAGGGAATTTCATAGGAAGCCCATAGTATGGTGAAATGTGCTGAATAATTTCCACAGACCTGCACAGATCTGAAGTGAGCTAAAAATTTCCATGCTCAGAGACTTTGGGGATCACTGAGCAGAGTTTGTTTAAAAGAAATGAGCTTCATCTGAGAGGTTTTGCAACTTGTGCTAATGAGAGTCTGTCTGTCAAACTTAAGTGGCATCGAGTGGCCCAGAACAAGGGCTCTTGGGCGTTAAATGGTTCCTACCAAATACCAAGCCCATTACCACGATTGGCTGTTGTAGCCCTCTAAACGGCAAAACTGATTAAATTGGTCGTTATGAAGCACTAAAGATGCATAATTATGAAAAATAAGGAGTAAGGAGATTTCAGCTCGCTCGCTGCTTTGTATCTCAAGAAGGAATCAATGTAGAAATGTTTTTAAAGCATCCAAGGGTTGTCCCTTGTCTGGTTTTCTCCTGATAGTCTGAAAATTACGAATGTGTTTGGAAGTGAAGATGTTTTTCCTGTCTCTAGGCTGATATAAAAGCTGGAGACTCCATGTCCCCCTCTCCCAAGTCCCCCTCTCTACATAAGATTTTGTTTCATTGTCCAGTCTCTCCCCTCTCTTTGCTAAGGTGAGGTCCAGTGCACAACTTCTCTTGCTCACCCTGGCACATCAAGCACTCTTGCCTTTTCTGGGAGAGAGGGAGGGATTTTAATTCTCAAAGTGTCAAGCTCAGGCAGTGCTGCCAGCATAGGCACAGGTATGTTTTCTTCCCCTAGGAAATCCTCAACTGTTCCAGAGCGCTCTTCTCCATGCCATGGAGAGAGGCTTTCTAGGAGGCAGTTTAACAAAGGTCTGTTGCAAAAATTAAGTGTTAGGGCTTTGGTCACTGTGCACAAGAGGGCAGGGGGCACTGAGTATTTATGGAACTCTCTACAGATGGGGAAGGGAGTTGAACAAAAAGTTGCAGAGCTGTTAAGCATTGTTGAGCATAGGGTGTTGTAGTGGTATTGCTTCAGAGCATCCCTCAGATGTTGCTCTCCAGTTATAAGGCTGGAATAGCACCAGGCACAGAGCAGAATTAAGCGCAGGGGTTCTCAGGCACAGCTCAGTCTACCCAGACTTCATAAAGTTCTGATGTTCCTGGTTTGCACAGACCTTCAGCAGGAACAGATTATTTATTCATTTTACTTTCTTTTTAACTCTCTCCCTCTTTAGTGCCACCCCAGCCCTGGAAGAGTTTTATAGCCTCCTTAGAAAGAGTAATAGTGTGCTGAGTTATGTACAGCCCCTGGGGCCCTCTGTTCTCTTTGGGCTGCTGCTTCTCACTCGGTGTGCGGTTGCTGAGCCACCGAGCCAAGTCCTTGTTTCTCTTGTCAAAACTAAGTGGTCATTGGGGATGTGCTGGTATATTTACATTCCATTATTCCTGTATGAGATATGTAATGTACTAGGAGATCCTAGCCAAAACTCTGCTGACCATTCATCTCCTTCATCTGTCTGTCTCTGCTCACCTGCCTTCCTCATGTGACAGCTGACGTTGAGTATCTTTCAGGATACTTGATTTGTTTGTAAATCAAATGCCTTTAAAAAATGATCAGACATTGCTTGGCATCAGAGTGTGTCATTTAAAGCGGTAGTTGCTTTTAAGAAAATACTCTATGTGTGTCATCTATGGCATTATTCATATCCCAGAAGACAAGGAATGTCATCTGCATATCAATGTGAGATTGTGCGAGCCACTAGTCTGCTGATTTGCCATATAAAGTTGTGTTTTCCTCAGTACCCCTGTGGCTGCTGCAGTCAAAATAAAATGTACCATGTCTTGAATGGAAAGCCAGATATCTCTACTGTTTGAAGGGGGTGCATTCTTCACAGAGACAGAGTTGTAACACACCTCTTGGCACCTACCTGTGCCTCCAAACCTAATGCTACTCAGCCAAATTTGCCCTGTCTGAAATGCTAATTGTGTTTATTTAAAGAGTGTGATGCATCCTGAGAAGTTCCAGACCACTCTTGAGGTGCTGATTAGAGGACTGGTTGTGAAAATTGAGTTCAATCCTTAGCTATTTTAAAATTTTTCTAATTTTTTTCACAGTTTCTTGCAATTTGCACATAGTTGCTGGCTTAAATCCACAGTTGTACAGGAAAAGATTCTTCTGTGTAAGGGTGAATGTTTCCATGAATTCTGTTTATGGGAATGCAAAATTATTTCATTATTGCAGCTCTCTTTCAGAAAACGCATTGACCACTATGAAGTTCTTTGCCCTCATGGTAGCTTGTAGGCCTTTTTTAAAATGTCTACATTTAAATTCTTCTAAAATCATGAATAAACTTGTCTAAATTTCCCATATTATTGGCCTAGCATATGTTAAATAATAATAGGGTTGTGGTTGTCACTGTCTATGAATTTGATGCTATGGGTGTTTGTATCAGGACCTGGCTCACTTGAGAATTTATCTGTCTCACTGGAAACACTTCTTTGCAGAAAAAAAAATTAGCCCAGATGCCTTGAAGGCCTTAATTCGTGTTCAGGGAACAGTTTTTCACAAAGTTATGCACTAGAGAGGTTGCAGGAGAGAATGAGTCAAAAACTGATCTGGATTTCACGTGTGGAACCTTTTCCCAGCATATTTCATCTTATAATTTGGCCTGTAAACTCCAACTGCATGTTAATCAGTTGCTCTTGACAAGGATGACTTGGATGACAAAAAGTGTGCGTGTGTGTGGGAAGCTCAGTTTTTTAACCGAAGAGATTTTCATATCATTTGGAAAGGCCTCAAGACCGCCTCAAAGTTTATAGCCTTCATGGCCAGGATTTTAGTGTCTGGGAATTTTAGAGAGAATTGTACCTAATCAGGGAAGCTGCATGTTTTAAGCCCCAGAATGAATGTACTATTGGCAAACATTGCCCTGTGACTGTGGTCTTACTGGTATTTGCTATTGTTTTGCTGATTTTTATCACATCACCCCGTTTTGCAATTCCTGTTTTAATGTAGTGGTTATACAATGTCAATAAATCTAGGCAGGAATGTTGCAAATTCCAGTTTCCACCTGTCAAACCCTAGCTTGGAAATTCAATTTTAAGGTTGTAAATAGAATCCACTTGGACTTGTCTTCTCATTGCTGTGGCAAATGGTGTGCATTGTCTTTATGACGCTGGAAATAGCTTCACAAGGAGACAGCTTTGTTCTGGAGAGCTGTCCAGAAGAGGCTTTTTGAAAGTGGCTTTAAATATAAAAGTACCATCAAAATACTAACGACAGCAAAGGCTATTCATTTAGCTGGCTAGCCTGCAAATCCAAAGACCCTCCACTAGCTCTTGTCTAGTAGACATCAACCTAGCAGAGGAATACAAAAATTATCCCTCCGTTACTTGACTGTTCCCTTTCTGACCATTTGTAATGTAGGCTCTCTCTTCTCCAGAATTCACCATGTCAGGAAAAGAAAATGGAGAGAGGTACCCTTGTCAATAGCTTTTCCATCAAAGCCTGCCTCATTTATATGCAGGCAAGAACTAAATGATGCCTGTGGGGAAAGGCAACAGTTTTAAGCGATCCTTTCCCATATGCATTTTTCAGTTTTCTGAAGGCCGTTTTAAAAGGTAACTTTACTTCAAATTCCTGGAATTGCAAGAGTGTGTAGAAGCAGGATTATTAAAACCATGCAGCCCCCTTAAGTATCTGAAAGAGAGTGCAGCTTGTACTGAGGTGTTGCACAGGAAGATAAGAACATTTGTTGCCTCAAGATGCTGTTCCCTAAATGGGTCTGGCAGTCTCCAAAGCATTTGTCCTATAAATGTGGTGCTCAGGACAGGAATGTAGCTGGAACTTCTTGTCTTGCCAGGAGCTGGAAGTTTTGGGGCTATGAGAGTGAAGGAGAATAATTGTCAAAGAGCTTGGAGTGCATGCCCTTGGGGGAAAGAAGGTTTTGCTACAGGATGCCTGTCACAAGGAGGAACCCCGCACGTGGCGATTCACAATCAGTATCCTCAAGGGTGCCAAGAATGAGGCTCCCTCTGCTTCTGCTTCCTTAGGTCGTTAAATAAGCACTGCTCTGGCACTTGTCTTTTCTCCTCATATCAACGTCAGAAACCAATATTCATAGCCTCTTCCATCCTTTCCCCTGCTCAGTGCTGGCAGCTGTTCTCTCACCCCCTTCCCGCACCTGAGATACCTGCTGCAGTAATGGGATCCTCCTGCAAGCTCTTTAATTGAAAGGAATTTCTGTCTGGCCTGAAGATGTCAGGAGGCTGACGGAGACGTGTTTCTATAAAATGAGGCTTGATCTACAGTGCAACAGGCAGCGTCTGGATCACTGAGAATCCTTCACACTTGCTGGCTTCATACAGCTTTTTGAGAGTGGGGGGATGGGGGTGTTAATTAAGGTGCATCTGTCAGGATATGGGTGCTGGAGACCCCTCTGGCTTTGCTGCCAGCTCTCCCTCTGCAGCTCAGCCTGCGAGGTGCCATTGATTCCTTTCCACATGGCGCGTCCCCTTGCCTGCTGTGCCACTTCCATTTCTGATTCCCATCAATTTGAAACAGAGCCCTGCTGACCCTGCTGACCGCTGCTCATACATCTCCCGGCATGGTTAATAATAATGGCCTCTGTGGGAAATGATGGGCTGAGACAGAGAAAGGACATAATGATGCTCTGGCTGGGGTAGGCAGAAAGAGGAAAGTGAAGTGACAAGCAGCTAAAGAGCAAGAGAGGGGTATGATGATAAAAACAAACAAACCTGCAAATGTCTAAAAATCCACAGCGATGGCATCCCTGAAACAAATGGGGAGAGACAAGCTTGAGTCCCTAAGGGAGAGAAGAGGGGGAAAAAAAGAGAGGGAGAGAGGAAAGCGAACAGAGAATCAGCCAATAATTGAAATGGCATCAGGGAAAAAAAGAACTGGAAAGCACAGACAGGTTTGGAATTGGCAGGTGGCAAATAAAGAGGATAAAAGACAGAGAAAGAACATGGAGAAAAGATGTGGATGTAGGGAGTGAAACAGAAAAGTGGAGGAGATGGTTACATGGACCTAACAAAAGGAAATGGGCACAGAACGGGAGATGGGGGGGCATAAAGGGGAAGAGAGGGAAGAGACCCATGCGTTGGCAGAGGAAGAAAAGCAGAAGGGCACTGAACCAGGGTAGAGAAAGGAGAGAAAGCAAGGTATTTGGGCTTAGGAAGAGGAAGGAAAGGAGAAAGAAGTGAAAGAAAGAGTTAAAGAGCAAGTTGAAGAGCCCCAGGTCTGTGCCAATAGAGTTCACCAGAGACACAAAGAACAGGGCTTGGAAATCTGATGGCACCTGATTTTGCAAGGCTTCATCAGTCCCCAGCAGCTGCTTGGGATCCCATTTTAAATTCCAGGGAAGTGCATTTCATTTTTGAGTAAGCAGAGTTTGATTTTGATGGAAAAGCTTTTTGCCCTTCACTGCAGCCCCTCCACCCACAGCAGACAGCAGGCAGATTTTTTGTGGGTATTACCATAGCAATACAATGACCCTGGCGAGAAAAGCAGCAGGCATCTCTTGGTTAGGCACATCAGCCACTTCCCTGCTGTGTTTTCTGGGTAGTTGTCCCTAGTGCCTGATGCTGTGGTGGAAGAATGTTTCCTTCAGTTGGTAAAGCAGATCACTCCTGACATCATGCACTGTCAGAGATGTTGCTCTGATGTGCAAATGGTTGCTGCTGCCCTTGGCACTTATCAATAACCAATTATGTGTTCATCTGTGTTTTCTGGCTCACAATTTTTTGCCCCCACACAGAGGAAATCAGAGAAGATGGTTAAATTTCCTCTCTGTAATTTCAGTCCCTCAGCTGTGGCTGGGAGGAAGCTGAGTGGCAGTTGTTGGAACAGCATTGCCTTTGCTGTGCTGTAGGGAGGTTAGCCAAAGCATAGGGTGAGCTGTGGCTGCTCAGGCAGAAGTGTGTGGGCAGATCTTTGGCAGGGTTCACCACTCTTCTTAGCTGCTCACGTGCTCAGTAACTGAAGGCCATTTTGCACACAATCCTCCGTGGTCCTTCACTGAAACACTGGCACTCGTGCCCTGGGTTCTGTGCTCACGGCTGTCCCCGCCCTCCTGTGTAACACTGCATAAGCCAAGGATCTTTATGTGCACCCTTTTCTTCTCCCCAAAAGAAATGTCTCCATCAGTCATGGGAATTTTAGATTTAATGTATTTCTAAGGCACTTATGGTTTTTTTGATGGGATAGAACAGATAGGCGTTTATAGTGAGCATAAAGATACAATCATAGAATCGTCAAGGTTGGAAGAGACCTTTTAAGATCATTAAGCCCAGCCATCCACCCAGCACTACCATTGTAACCCCTAAACCAGTAAACTATATCACCCAGTGCCAGATCCAGGCACCTCCAGGGATGGTGACTCCAACACCACCCTAGGCAACCTTTTCCAATATCTGAATACCCTAAGAGTGTTGTTTTTGTTTTGGGTTTTTTCCCTAATGTCTTATCTGAGCCTCCCTGTCTCAGTTTAAGGTCGTTTCCTCTGGTCCTCTTACTGCAGGCATGGTAGAAAAGACCAGTCCCCACCTGTCTACAGCCTCCTTTCAGGCAGTTGTAGAGACTGATAGGGTGGCACCTGAGCCTCTTCTTCCCAAGACTAAACAAACCCACCCTCCTCAGCTGCTCCTTATAAGATGTCTTCTAAACCTTTCACAAGTGTTCTTGCCCTTCAGTGGACACACTCAAGCACCTCAATGTCCTTTTTAAAGGGAGGGGCCCAAAATTGAAAGCAATGGTTTAGTTTCGAGTTACAAGTGCAAATGCATGTAAAAATACAAAATTTACTTACTTCAAATCTCCCGTTTGTCAAATTGAGTCACAAGAACAAGTCTGAAAAGCAACAAGAAAAACAGCACAAACAGGAAAAAAGTATTTTTTTAAAGATCTGCATCAATATTCATGGAACTATTTTTCATTGCTACCCTTTTTCAGAGCTTTTTTTCCAACTCCTTAGAAACCACTCTTACCCCTCCCATCTTTGCCATTTCAGTTTCCACCTCTCATGCAGAGCGTTCAAATAAGCTCTCATTATTTTTTTCTTTTCTGGAAAAGATGAGACTCGTTAGTATCAAATACAGGTGGTTGTGGCACAGAGAAAAGGAGGGACCTGAGTGAGCCTCCTGGCTGGCATTCAGATGCAGAGATTTGGGTTTCAATTAGATAATGCTCTCTGAAAACAGGACTGCTGGAGCACATGGGACAATATTGACTGAAGCACAAACCAATTCAGTGGGTGACCTTCATGCTCTTGCTGTGCAGCCAGTGAGGATGCCTGGTGTGTCAGTGCCACACTATCAGTATTCATTTCGTGTGACTCGTAACCAGCACCAGGGAATGGATGAAAGACAGCGTTCAGGTATGTAATATGATTATCAGGTGATACATCAGACTGTGATTCCACAAAGCCATAGGGTCAACAGGACTGGAAAATGTGTTTTTCAGCTTCTGGGAAGATGAATTTTTTTAAAGATTACAGTATCCTCAGTACAAAATGAATAAGTACATCAAATAAATAGATACTGTGTAATATGGTTCCCACCTCTCCTCAGCTGACCAATTGGCTCCCAGTGAAACTACTGACTGTGTAGACACCATTGCTCCTATTTGATCTGGCTTGTGTTCAGACATATGAAATGAGGGCGAAGTTCTGGTCTCTTTACCGTTTGGGGCATAGAGGAATTGGGGGATCCATTCCCACCATTTTTCTTAGCCCTTTGAGATGGTGGTCTCCCCCACTGAGACCTCAGGATACTCTCCTGTGGGCAGTCACTGTGTCTGGACCCCCAGGGGTGAAGGCAAGGCTGCCAGTCTGTCTGTCAGTCCTGCTTCTCTCACTAGAGTGCCTAGGGAAGGTTTTATGCTGGGCATTTACATCGTTACCAGCCTGCCAAAGGTTCAAGTCAAATCACCTTTGCCTCACAGAATAATGTACTTTTTCTCAGCAGTCAGCCTTTGCGTGACCTTTGACTGGATGACCTGACTCCTTCACATATAGGAGGATGAGAGTGGAGACTATTACAACTGGCTGAAGTTGTGCTGATTAAAGTTTTAGCAAAACACATTCAACTGTTTGCTCCAGAGTGACTACAGCTGTGGTAATGCTATAAATCATTAACATCAATCTATTAAAATAGGTTCCCAGGCTTCTGCTGAGCTCTGATGTGAAGAATAACCTATGATGCCAATTCCTGTCTCAAAGATCATCTGTGTGATCTCACCAGTATCATTGTTCAGGCTGCTCAAGTCAAACCACCAGGTTCAAAAAGGGGGAGGAAACGACAGACACAGACAGAAGGTTTCTGGTTTGTAAATGGACACAGATGCCCCAAAGAAGCTGGGAGCCATTATCACAAGGCACCCAGAATAGCTTGTGCTGCAGTCAGTGAGAGACGCTTTTAAGACAGACACTTTCTTTTCTCACAGCTCAAAGAGCGAATAACAAAAAGACGTAAACCTCAGAGCAGAGAAATGACCTCTGAATTTTCTCAGGGAAAAAAAATGAATCTCTTGAACTGAAAAAAAGATGTGGCTGGGCTTTGTGAAGAAATACTCCTTCCATTGAGGTGAAGAAAAGGAAATGTGATAAGATTTTGCTGTAGCTAAATTTTAAGGCCAGAAAGGATCATCCACTTTGGTTTCACCGATAGTACACTCCAGGAGGATCTGGCATGGCAATTTCTGTATCAAGTCCATAACATACATTGGAAGAACAGCCCATCTTTCACAAGGGTGTAGGTAGCACCACTGTGGCCCTTCTCTGTGGCCCGTGCTTGCTCCAACAGAGTGCCTGAGCACTTTGTCCCCTCTCCAGAGACTCCACTAATCCTGGCATCCCAAAGGCATGACCTTCTGCCCTTCCAAACCAGGTTTTCCTTCCACTGAGAACTTTACACAGCCTGGGGGGTGTATGGAGGAGCAGGGGACTGAAAGCTAATGAGCTAAAATATAATCATAGCACTCCTTCACACTCACAAGCTGCTCAGAGCAGGTTCTGGGGATGGGCTGTCATTTGTCTTCCAAACTGGCTCTAGCCGACTCCCCTTTCCCCCATTGAAATGCTCATGATTTGAGTGCCTTAGGTGAGAGAAGCATAACAACTTCACTGCACTTAGGACATCATTGTCAAATTGAAGGACTGGGGAGGAGCCACTTCACCCGAGGAAAGAATTTGCATTCAGAGACTGCTTAAGTGCAGACAGCTTCCTCTCCATGGTCTCAAAGGGGAGCCAAGCACCCTCTTGCACTTTGCCTGTTAAGGGAAACACTTTGAGTTTTAGAGTGTGGACAATGAGGAGGAAAATGAGCATGTGGTTCCTGGCAATGCACACCTTTCTGTCCCACTGCAAACACTCCAGCATGGAAGCTGCTCATTTTTACCATCTCAGGTATAACTCTGGAGGGAGAGAACAAAGTCCTACAAATAGCTGAGCACAGGAAATCCTAGCCCTGAGGAGTTCCCAAGCAGCCAACAAAAGATTTTGTGTAATGTTTACTGGTTACAGAGGGTGTTTTAAGTGAACACTAAATGGAGTTGGAAATAGAACATTCTAAAGAGAGCATCTGGTTGTGTTTTGGGCTGTTTCACTGCATTTACTTGTGTACATTTTATGAGAGTCTGACTTTGTATCTTCATGTATTGTAACTTTGGAGCAGTGGGATCTGCTGTGAACGATAAAATAGAAATTGTAAAAGAAAGTGCAACTGGGTGTGTGCTGTGCCCTGAAAAGCCAGGGTTCAGACAGTGCACAGGAAAATAGATCAAACTGAAAAAAATCAAGAGCTCCATCAAGAAGGGGACAGGCAGGAAGGCTTTGCATAAGTTGGAGAGAAATTTGATACGTTAGGTCATTGCAAGAAATGTTCATTTGTGTGCAACCAGACACAGTTGATACTCACTTCAGCTTGCTTAAATAAATGGAACAACTAGAAAGTATTTGATGCTGGAAAGTCAAAGATGGCTCTAGGTTGTCATTCTTAGCTTTATCTGTCACAGCTGCCCCAGCTGTTTGCCCTCTATGAGCCAGGGTTGTTTGCTTTTTTTGTGGGACAGCGGACACCAAGGTGCATCCTCTCATGTACTCTAAGGTCTCATGGATCTCCCTGTCTCACAGTAACCTGTAAAAGGGAACAATTCTTTGCAATTGTGAAGTATACTGACTTCTGAAAAACTTTGCGACTTTCCTTGTGAATTTTTGGGTTGGACGCCACTAGAAGGCAGAGCAAATAATTTGACTGGATTTCTGTGATGTTGCTGGGTGGAAGTTGCTATTATCACAGTTTTCTGCTACTATTTAGTGCCTACCTGTTTATTTATCATCTAGGGATGTCAGAGTGGTTTACAATAATGTGCTGTCTGGCTGTTAATCCATGAGACAGGAAGCCAATTATTTCTGATTCCAAATCCAACTCTATCCAAATTTGGAGTGTCTATCCAACAAGTTTCTTCCGCTGTTAGTGCCTCTGGAAGCAGGGACTGTTCCCTTGCATCCATCTAGAGCCAACCAGGCCCCTTGGACAGGGCATGTTCCTACTACCTAGCACAGCAAGGAGCAAGGAGAAGTTGGGAGCCATGGTCTTTTAGAAATCCCACCTATTTGGTGTATTCTTCATAGCTACATCCAGCTGCCTTGGTAGCGGTATGAACAACTGCAAGGAAATGACGTGAACCTCATGGCTATCCTTTGGAACTTGAGATGCTCCAAAGGGGAAGCTCTACTTGAAGCAAGTGAATGATCTCCTCATAGCCAGCATAGAGTCACACTAGTGCTTACAGTCATTCCCTGGATTTTGGAAGTGCTGTGGACCTCATGGGAGGGAGCAGGGTTGGAGTTTATGTGAGCAGTTTAAGCCTGATGGTACAAACAGTGGAGACACTGGAGCAAATATATCTGGATAGGCCCAGTTGTACATGGGCACATGGAATACATAAGCCGTATTGCCTTAAGCAGGTTCAGATATCAGATTTTATACTGTAATTTTTCTCACTGTGTGATAATGCAATTTAGTGGATAGACTTAATACAAAGCTGTTAGCTAATTTGGAATTTTTAGGGGGATTAGCAAATGTGGGAATTAATGTATTTTGAAGATTCCAAGCTTATTAAAAATTGGGATTTAGGATAGGCTTGTCACAAGTTAGACAAATTATCTTGAAAGTCAGAAGTAGGAAAGGATGTTCAAGGAGAGATGCATGGTACCATACTAACAACCCAGAGAGCTGGTGTTGAATGTATATATTCCCTGTCTCCCAGATCTTCTTCTGACTTTGAGGGACACGTCTGAATGGTAAGAAATATGATATATTATTTGTGGACAACAGATGATCTTACTATACCATTCACATGAAAAGGGCAGAAATACCTGAGATATATTCCCTAATTCAGAGTAATATTTGTGGAGCTGAGATTTACAATCTCTGTCCTGCAAATAGTTTTCTGTAACTGAGTAGTGATGAAGAATGCTTAACAACTTGGACAGAGCAAGCATGCCACTGTTCCCACATGAGGACTTTTCCCCTGCTATGTGACCACATATTCCAGCAATATATTCCAGCAAGAGCATTTTGAACAGACCTACAAGTCCTTTCCCACAAGCATTCAGACTGCTCAGGAGCACACTGTAGGTGTCCTTCCCAAGAACCGTGGAAGAAATTGATGATTTGAAGGGATTCTCAGTGTTAGCAGAGTTACCATGTGAGAATTAGATAAGTGAGTCATCAATCAAATGCTAACCATGGTACCAGAAGCTGTTGGAAAGATAGGACAGCATTAGAAAGACCCTTTGGGTCTTTGAAGCAGAACATTTCTTGCAAACAGTCACCTTCCCTTCAGGTACCAACAATAACATTCTAAAGCTGTGGGTAGATGATAAACTATGAGAATTCTCAGTACCATCCCTGGAAAACTGGTTTTTATTCAGGCTCAGCTTCTGAACCTTAGAGAGTCTGGGCAAATATGGGGTTTAGTGTTTGATATGGAACTTTACCTTCATTAGAGTATTTTTTTCCTAACTAGCTGGACTTCTACCACTGCCTCCCCAGGAAAGCAATCAGCATTTATTTGTTGAATGATTAGGTAATGAATGAAAGTGATGAATTGGAAAAGAAAGGATGGTGGCTTTGTAAAACGAAATGCCTTTGACAGGTATTGAGAGAAAAGCATAAAGTCTTCAGTCCAGAAATAATGGATTAGGTTCCAAGAGAAGCAGGAGACTAACACTTACCTAGCTTTGAGAGAGAAGCAAAATCCCAAAAGGGACTTGTTGCAGGTTGTCAGCAAGCTGAATACAGAAGCAATGCTTGATGACAAATAAGTGGTGCTTATAATCATTTTAGGCTAAAAGACACAGGAGAGGTATTTTGTTATGGTGGGGGTTTTATGGTTTGTTTTTGTTTTCTTTTAAGAGGATTAATTTCTTTTCTTGAAAGCTATTTCTTTGCAAAATTAAAAATTGAGTAGATTCTTGGATTTTAAAATACTTTAAAAAGGAACTTTGAAGAATAAATTTTCCTATATGTCTTTTTATTTCCCTCATCATTTAATGTGGTAAAATGGTAATGTATGCATGTTCTGTATTTGTATATATTTACAATTTCCACTCTCAAACTTTTGGGAACATAGTCATTTCTGAATGACCTAAAAACTGTTCATTATACGATAACTTCGGAAGTTAAGAAGGTTAGAAAGCTAAAACCAAAAAAATGACTTGGAGGGAAAAGCAAAGGTGAAAAAATAGGTATGTATGGATTCAGCATCAAATAGAATGGGAAGATGGGCAAAGGGCAAGAGACAAATACAAGAATGATATATTTCAATTTTTTTAAATGAGTATTTTTAAAAATACTTTTGAACTTGTAACAAAGTTTTCTAAAAAAATATAGTTTTCCTTGTGGAAAAAAGATGATACAAGCAATAGTACATCAGCTGTGGAAAATCAGGCTTTTCAGGAGTACCCTTCAGCTGGAAAATTTTGTCTGGCTGTAGAGGACAACAAGGGCAATGAAGCACTGTGTGTGGCCTGAAAGGCTGCAGTAATTCTGGGAACAAAATGGCTTTAAAGATGTTAAAGGACAGAAATAGACATTATGCTTTACTTCTACACATTCCTTCTCTGGAATACGTATCTAAGCCCTTCCAGTGTGCATTCAGCTGTGACAAGTGCTCTATGCAAAAGTACCTGGTATTGAACTAGGTAGCAAACCTTATTGTACCTGTGCAAATGTTGAAAATAAAGAGAAAGTGGAGCATGGAAAAAGACTACATCAATACAGACACAGCCCTCCTGACTAGGGAAACCCATACCTCAGCAGCAAGCCAAGTTTATTGTTAGCCAACAAAGTATACTGGGAGAAAGACTGCAGAAATGGCAGAACAAATCATTTTAGCATAGCATGGTGGTGCTTGAAATAGGAAGGTGAGAATCCTGACATCTGCTTTTGCATCTGGCATGAAATACATGACCAGATATAAACAGCACCCCTTCTTTGTGCCTCAGTTTCCTAAACCATAAAAAGATATTAGTTCATCTTTAGAGCACTTTGGGCTGCATGTCTGAAAAACTCTGTGCTAGAGCTACCTAAGAATTATTTATCATAAATGACAGCAACTCATGTTCACTTTACGCTTTCCTCTATTACCAGCCCTTTCTTCACTGTAGTTTTCCTTATTTATGTCTTTGCCTCCCCATTACCTTTGTATTACAGCTTGCATCTGCATTGATTTTATATTGCAGCGCTGTGCTGCAGCCATTACAAGTTTACACTTCTGAGAGATCCTTCTGAATCTTTACCCAGTTGTTCCAAGAGCCCTGAACACAGCATATCCATCATCAGATAACCCCAGCTGTGCCTATTGTGATGGGGTGTTAACTGACCACTTACTGTCGAGTGAAGTGGACAAATACATTGGGCACCAGTGTTCTCCTACAACTTCCAAGTCACTCTTCCCCAGTACATTTAAGGCTTTTCAAAGGAGGACACTGTCAGTATTAAAATAAAGCACTTTGGAAAGCACTGTACTAACTTAGAAAGGTTGAATGGCGTTTCACGTCATGAGGAGACTTTTACCTGTTAGGAAATGCAGGTCTTCTAAAAAATGAGCTCCCTTGTTCCGTTCCTCTGGCTGAGTGTTGTTAAATCACTGTATGTGCAGCACACTCTGGTTTTCTTTGTGCTATGGCAGCAGCAGCATTTTCCACTGACTGGAGAGCCAAGCATGACAGCCCTCGGGGAGAGGATTTCTGGTTTGCTCACTGCTTTTCTGAGCATGCATTTGCCTGGCACACCCTCAAGTCCTCGTCAGCTGTCCAGGTAGCTGGACAGAATATAGTTTTTAATTTTTTTTTCCCTCCATTCTTTTTATACAAAACTTTATAAAAGCACCGCTTTATTGTGAAACAAAGTTTGATAATTAGTGTGTTCCCACACAACAGGAAACTAACTGCTCAAGCATATGAGATGGGTCAATAAGACACTGAAAATATTTACTCATGTGCTAAGGAAGGGCTTACCCCTGAGTTGTTTCAAAGGGTGAGCTTGCTATTGCAATTTGTTTAGGAGAGGTAACTAGAACCATGTAAAATGTTTCTCAAAGATCTTCCCCAAAGTCCAGCATAACTCATGTGGAAGTCTCCCTTCAGCTGGCAGGAGCTTAGGGAGAAGGTCTTATCTCCATATCATCCAGCCTTACAAAGACAGCAGTAAAGTGTTAGTTATTGCCTTTTTGCTTGTCGGAGGAACAGTTTATACCCATCAGTAGTCTGCTGGGATGAACTGAAAGCCTAAGTGACCTGTCAGTCAGGTTTACATTGACTAGAAGGCTCTGCAAATGATCTCATCACTTGAACAAAGCAGACCTGAGTCCCTTCACTGCAAATTTAGGTATTAATAAGTGTTTCAGTGTTTAAGCTGCTGCATAACTTCAATTGCTTTTCACATGCTACTAAAGCACAGCTTTACAATGATGCTGGCACGTAAGTAATTGCTTAGAGACAGCAGGGCGTAGGAAGCAGAGGAGCAGGTATCCTTTCATTTTTGAATTAGTTACAGGACTCACTTACCAGGAGTCCTGATGCCAGAATAACAATATCCTGACCTTGGCAGAATGATGTGCTGAGTCAAACTGGGTTCCTAATAGACTTGCCTAACTGCTGAATACAAGGAGTTTGAGTTATCCCTCACAGAGTAAACAGTGAGACTGGAAAATAAAAGATCCTGTGATTAATTTAGTAAGGAACAGAAGAGATTCATTTTCCATATGCTCAGTGTCAGTGTTCGAGGGAAATTACTCATGCTGTTGTTCCGTTTGAGAATGTGACCGTTTAGTAAGGATGAAAGCTTGGAGACCTGAAAGTTCAATCTGAGTTCGGTTTGGGAAATGGCAATTTCAATGTTATCCAAGGACAGATGAGGTAGCAAGACCAAGGGTTTGCATTTGGATGAAATACTATAAAGGACATTTCCTTCAAACTGAGGAGGTACTCCTGTGTTAAATATTAGGCAGAGCTGTCTTTTGGTTTCCCTATCTAAGTCTGGTCCATATTAAAACACACTGTCAGATTATTTACAGGCAAAAGCACCTGCCTAGTCTTAGAAATGCCCAGAATTGTAGCATGTGAATATAAGTTGTACTTCACAGAATCAGATTTTTTCAGACTTGCTTCTGTCCTCGGGGTTTGAATGAGTGTTTTCACTTCCATTTGATTTTGTGGATTGGTTACTTTTTCAAAAAACTCAACAGGACTTGATTCACTCTGAGTTAAAAATTAAGAAACTGCAGACAAGGTGCAGTTCGAAGCTGCATTGGTGCATGCTTAGCAGCAGGATCTCTTATGGTGGAAATTTTACCCTGTGGGTTTTACATCCATATGGGTTCCCACCAACAGTCTGGTATGGTGGAGGAGTGCCAAGGTTCAGCACAGCCCTGCAGCTCTGTATGGAGACCCTAAGAAAGTGGAGTTTGGAGAAAAGTGCAGTGTGGATTCTTTACATGAATGAGCCTTTGGCATGATTTATGTTCTCAGTGCAAGCAAAGACTTAAAACTGGACACCAGGGACCAAAGAAGAAAGGTAAGTGGCATCGTCTCTCATTGTCTGTCTCCATATAAGGCTGACTTTGCAAAGGAAACCTGCCTGCAAAGATCTGGGGAGAGGCGGGCTTCCCTGGTAAGGAACAGCTCTGGTTTGTATCGCCTACCTCCTGCCCTGGGAGAACTAAATGGAGCTGTGTGATGAGGATGAAACAGCAAGGTAATGCCTACGGCAGAGCCTGCTGCTGCCAGTGAGGATTCTTCCGTGCCCTGAGGCAAAACTGTTTTTAGCTGGGACAGGGGACTGTTGATGTGCTAATTCAAAGGAAATGTTCGGCTCTAATTGCCTTGGAGCAGGAGGAGGTGCATTGGTTTAACAATAGATGTACCGAAAAAAAAGCATTGCATAAGGAAGTAGGGAAAGATAAGGACCTAGATTTGAAGTAAATTACTCCAGTCCATTCTACCAAATGGTTCCAATTAGCTCTGTTCTGCTGGCCCTCTTCCTCCTTTACAGTGAGCACATCTGCAGCCATACAGCTATTGTTTGTCCAAGGTAAAATCCAGCTTTCAAGAGAGCTATCTTGTTATTCCTGAACTCACTATTGCAATTCAATTGAGAGTCATAAGGTTGTTTTTCCTCTTCCTGGGTTTCAGTAGGCCAATGTATTTAATCCCTACCTTCGACACAGCGAGTAGATGTGGATATAGTGACTGACTCAGAACTTGGACACACATGGTGATTTCAAGCACAAATCGTCTAGGAGATTTGAAAGCTTGGGGCTAGTTTCTTTTAAAATGATCACTCCCTTTTACTTGCCTAGATGCTTCTTGATTTCAGATTCAACAGGCGAAGGAAGTGCCTGACTAGAAGGAAACAGACAACCTTAAGCTGTTTCTTCACAATCTCAAGAAAGAAATCCCCTTAGACTGCTCATTCAACTGAGATTTCTACCTCCATTTTGCAAGCTGAGGCCCTTCACCTTTTGGGGGGAGACATGATACAGAGGAGATAGGGAGCTAAATTGTTTGTCTGAACAAGTGACCCAGGGAGGTTCTTCCTGTGCCCTGTGTGCCACTTCCTCCATCTGTAAAACACAGATAAAAACACTTATTAAAGATTAGGGTTGAACAGGTGTCCAAAGACAGTTGAGAGTGTCTCAAACACCTAACTGCTTCTCTTCATGACCTTTTCCATTCCCCCTTCTCAGCACTTATAGCATATAAGGCTTTTCTCACCTTAAGGCTGGTGTGTGATTGCTCTTTGTTCACCTGTCAAATGAGATTGGAAGCCAGGGTGCAAGTGTGACACAAATATGGTTCATTCATAGTCATCCTCACTAATGAGGTTCCCATTTTTCCACTAGGGAGGCTAAATGCTGTCCTGTGACCCAGGGCACCAGTCACAGACCTCAAACTGCAGGGGTAAAGAGTTTCATTCTAATCTAGTACAGTGACATTTGTTAACGTTGGTTGTTCATTAAAAACTTTGGAGCAGCAGACATGTTCATAAAGCTCACAGCCTGCTCACAGATAATTCATGAGCATAATAAAAGGATTCATTATTCATGTAAGATCTTTGCTGTGAAAATTAAACCAGGTCTAATACCTCACGTGCTTTGGTGCATGTTGGGATGGTTTATTTGTGGCATTTCACTTGTGCTTTGAGATCCTGAAATTAAAGTTGCTATGGAGAGAAAGCAGTATGGACGGAGTTTACAGCTGTCGTTAATGCCCTCATTAGCTGAGGCCTTATGAACACATCAAGTGTAACTGCATAGCTGTAGTTCAAGCAGTGCATCACCACCTAATGCACATTGTCCTAAAGCAGCACAGCCAAACAGGACCAGGAGAGCTATCCCAGTATGTACACTTGTGTGTTCCAGATATTAACTTTATGGACATCAGATGCAAGAGTATTGCCCCCTCTTTCACCTGTGTTCTTTCTTAACCTTCTCCTTGCTGAAGATTGCAGTTATGTATAGGCAGAGGAAGGGTAGCATGCTACTTCTCTCATCTGCTTTAGAGTAATGTCAGCTGAGATTGCTGAGTTGCTGTTGGCTTTTTGCCTGAGGTGGAGCAAGAGGTGCTGGCATGATCAGCAGGAGCAATAATCTCTAACCAAGTGGTAACAGGAAATGTGGGGAAAGGATGGTGTCTTCAGATGTTAAGCCTGCAGGGAGTGCTGACCACAGTCTCCCCATCTTAATCATACTCTTACTAAATGGATACCCAAATTAGTTGTAGGCCAGGCCTAATACTCCTAATAGATTCATTTCAATGCAAGCGAAGCCATACAACTGGTACAGAAATCAATGACTATTTCTATGCAGCCTGACAGTAGCGTAAGCTGTCTGTTATTGCACATTTGAAAGGGATGTATTGTACATCCTGAACAGAAAGCTATGCACGCTGAATGGCCTGTGCACAAATGGGCACTTGAACTGCGATCAAAACAGACTGTTGCATGTAAATGAGTGTGTGAGCATGGAGATATTCCCTTGACAAGCATCCACATGCATGCCAAGGGAATTGCACCAGCCAGGCATTGTTGGTAGTAGCAGTGGTATAATCATTTTCATCAGCGTAAGACCTTAAAGATCCTACAGACAGTGAAAGATGCATAGAGAAAGGGGAAAGCTGTTATATTTTATTTTTGCTTTGTGGACTTTGGCAGTGGTGAAATTACTTTTTAACCATTTATTTTTATTCATATGATGCGTTTTCAATGATAAGATCCTTTGGGCAAACATCAAGGTGAAACTGCCACCAGGGATGAGAGGAAATGTCTTTTGCAGAATGTACCATTTACAAACAAACATGTTTGCACTTGTGCACTGAGCCTCCCTGCAAATTGCTCCTGGTTTAATTTTTTTTGTCGCCTTTTGGTCTGTCCTCTGCAGCGATACAGTGGGAGTAGTGCAAGCACAGAAGTGTGAATATGGTTGATAGACCCCTTGCAGTCCCTGAATAGGCAGTGTGAGAAGGGATGTGGAATGTGAAGTCAAGGGAAGGTCTGAAACAAGAGTTTGAGAGCACTTTGCTACAGCAGGAACCAGCTGAAGAATGAACCAGCTTCTGCACGAGTACCCCAAGTACTCTCACATTGCTGTGTCCATAGTAAGTTACCTCTGGGACACCAAACAGTTTATGTCCTAACCATCCTGGCCTGCTTGGGAGTACAGCTACAAATAGTACCTTCTTGAAAAGGCCTGCATGCACGTTATGAAGTGCCCTTCCTTTCTGGATGGGGAAAGGACCCATATTCAGCTGCATCCTCCAGCCAATGCATGAAGCAGTCCTGCTCCATTTTTCCCCTCTTGGTTAGGGAGGGTGCAGCTAAACTTTGTTCCTGCCCCATCTGAAGAAGGTGTGAGATGAAAGAGTAGGGTACCTTGTCAGTGCCTGCAGCTGAAGACCTGATTTCATCCAATCTGCTCCTTTATTAAATATCTCCCTACTGCCACTGTGATCTTCCAGAGTGAATGCCTAGAGGTAGGTGAGCAGTGAGTGAGCTCAGTACAGCAGTGCTTATCCTCTTCCATAGTCTGTGCCCTGTGTGATCAGCCTCAGGACACTGGCATGGCCAAGGTGTGATCTTGATGGTGACCTGTTTCTAGGCATGGATGAAGGTGAAGGTTCCATGCTGGTGCTACTTGATATGTTGGTATCCTTGATTGTATTGATCAAAGAATTCTTTGAGCACCATTGCGGACCCAGCAAGAGAGGATTGCTCCAGCCATGTTAGCTGGACAGAGAGCAGAGTCAGTATTGTTCCCTCCCTTTTGCACCATTCTGTGCACAGACAATCCCAGAGTACTGAGAGATGTGAGACACAATGTGCTGCTTTGCCAATAACACACCAACAAGGTTCAGCTCTGCACAGCCTTCCCCACTGAGGCAGTCTCTGGCAGCCTCACCATGATGTTTTCCTGCCTGGAGGAAAGAGGGAGATTGAAAAAGGACTTCTGCTTCCAACCAAGCCCAGAGATGGTGAAGTGTCTGTGACAGGAGGGGCATACCCATTATAGAACATATCTCACCATCAGTTTGAGGCATCTGACTACCAGCCCTCAAAGCAGACTCTCCTGCTGGTCGTGCTGACTGCTGACTCCTCTTGAGCGCTCAGATCACAAAAGCACTAAGGAAATACCCTGCTATGCTTGTAGAACTGGCCATACAGAGCTCCTTACCTTGAACAACTTATCTGGAAAGTGAAAATTTTACACCCAAGCAATGAAGATATACTGCGTTAAATTTTGTTTTGTGCCTTGCTAATAATTTATGGGTTTTTTCTGTGTTTTTGAAGCAATATATTTCCTCCACAAAGCAGGTCTTGGCAACTTGTTGGTCAATATTTAATCTGTAACTACCATCTTCACATCAGAATATTCCTCACACTTGCTGGTACATGGGACATTCGATTTTCAAGTAGGATTCAAAAGGGGAGGTTCTTTTGTCTTGAGAAAGCTCCCTTGAGCAATAGCAACTCCTCTTCAGTAAGAAGAACTACAATTGTCTTAGAAATGGCAAGAAGAAGAAAAAAACTATCTCAGCAGCAAAGTTACTCTTTAGGAGCCAGCTATTGGCAGGAGCAACTGATCAAGGTTCCTTAGGAGTCACCGAGATAGATGATGGCCAGGTCAAATCCATAAACTGGACCTAAAGCAAAAGATAGTTGGGTAATGGGTGTGTTTGAAAGTTGCTTTAGTTTTGTCCCTCTCAGTCTGCTTGGAGACAAAGCCTGAAAGAAACCTTGAGTCTCAAGTCATGCATTTCTCTGGTCTTTAACAATGGCTTGGAAAGACACAGTTTCCCTGTTTGGTTTCATATGGCTCAGCCATCCTCCAGCTGCCAGAAACAGGAAGGGTTTGTTCCAGCTGAACAAGTAGCAGGTGAAGAGACAGCCATGTGCCCCCATGTTAGAGCAGTAGGTAACGGGGATGGCCTCTCTGTGCCAGGCCTGATCACCAGGCATGCCACTTGTCTGTGGTGAAACAGCCGGGCTTGAGAGGTGGTCACACCATGGGCATGAGAGAGAGCATCACCTTTCCCCAGCCTTGCTGCCCAGGCACGGGTAGGGATGCCAGGCCATGTCAGCTGGGATGGCTTACATGGTAAGGGGAGCTGTTGCCATCCCTTTGAGCCTCCCTTGTGTCTGCTGCAGCTCAGAAGCAGCCCTCAATCCTGCAGAGAGCCCCTTAAAGAATGCTTAAACATGGCTTCCCCTCCATGTGCACACCTTCCCAGGCAGGGTGGCTTGTACTCACACTTTCATTTTAACTCCTCAGCTCCCTGTCACTGATGGCAACTGGCTCACCTCATTAAGTTACAGAGAAGGAGGCCCCTGGATTGATGGCAGGCAGGTTTAATGTGGCTCTTTCTGAGCACTCAAGTGCAGCATGTAGGAGGCTGCTGGGGAGATATTCCCACAGGCTCCAGCAGAACTGACTGATTGAAGTTGCTCTGAATTGATGGCTAATGGGGGAGCTTTCTTTGATAGCTCTTTCATTCTGGGTGCAGCTGGATAGAAAAAGATATCTTCACATGAGGGAGTGGGGGTTTATTCCCCCTGCCCTTTATTAACAGATGCTTCTAGTGCTCTCTAGCAGCAGAATGAGATCTGATGGAAACCTAATGGTGTAAATGATTCTTAACTCCTTCTTTTTCATCAGTGGCTCACTTATACACACCAGCTGATAGTCAGACCAGCTGAAAAGCTGGTAACTATGTAAGGTGAAAAATCCCTTGGCAAAGTTTAGGCTACTGGGGTTGGATCCAGCCTCTCTGTTGTTCCAAACACAGGTCCTTGGTTTGGTGTAGGTGTGATAGCTGCAATAGAGCATCTAACGCCTTTAAGCTGTGGGTGGTGAGGTAGTGATGGAGTAACTGAGGGTCAGAGCTGGTGTAGGGAACCAGGGGGCTGCAAGGCAGAAGGGTCCAACATTAGTAAAGACTTTAGGGAAGTTTTCATGGCATCTGTTCATGTTATGCATGGCTCAAGCTGCTGTGGCAAGAATTAGACACATTCAGGCAGAATTATATCAAAACTGATTCAGAGAAACTGGCTAATGGTGAAAATGCTGTTTCACCCACCCTGTGGAGGCCTCTGTTCAACAGGATCATTGCAAGTACTTTTCCACCTACATTATCTGATCTTTTAATCAAATAATGGATTTCTTCCCATTGCCATAAGTTCTACATCTCCTAACGTTTCCGTCAGCCAGATGTCCCTGCAATCTGTGTGTATCCATGAACTGACATATTTGTGACCATGCCATTTCTCATTCCCATATACAGATCAGAGTGTGTGTTAGAGAGGCCAGAAACTCCAACATTTTGATCCAGTTTGAGATCAGCGGGCCAGATTTTGGTTGGTATAAATCAGTGCTGACTTGGAGCACAGTCATTTTGCTCCATTTGGGGATCTGACTCATAATTTCCAGTCTAGGTCCTGGCATCTGGCAGACTCTGCGGCAGGGCACTAAAGAAGCTGTTTGCGTAGGGCTTGCTTTGCCCATTTCCTCAGCTTGACACAGCAGCCATTTGTCTTCAGTGATGTGAGCTGGCCCCATCTTAAACTGTTGAAGTAAATTTAAGAGAGTCAGAAAGTAACTACATCCTTACCTGGGAACTTGGCCATCACTTTGCAGTTAAAACCCCTTTGCTTTTACAATAAAGGACTTGGATTGCAGTGACTTTTATTTGTAGGTGATCAGAAAATTCAGTTTCTCACCTCAGAGACAGCAGCTTCACTGTTTAATGCCGTGTTGAAGAGCAAGAAGCCTTCAGCTGTCTCTTAAAAAAAAAAGTCATCAAGTTCATGTCATAACATGGGTGAATATGTGTATATCTACTTAGCTGGGACCCAAAAGAAGATTTTGACCTGTGGCACCTTACAAACTGACAGTAAATTCCTGGGGAAAACAGGGAAGGTGCATCCTTGCCCTTTTCCTTGGTAAGATTCTGTTCCCCTTTTAGCTGATGTCATGCACAACCCCAGTTACTATAAATGGTGTCATTCCTCTTCTTCCCTGCCTGTAAAATGCCATCTGGGAAGGAAGGCTTCCACATATTTGCAGTGTCTGGCCAGCTGGGGTGATGTCCTGTGACTCAGTGCAGCTGCTGCTGCAGGCAATCCCATAGCACTCCATCATGGCACCCACCTGGCTAGGCTGGGGCTGGGGAGCCATGGGGAGGAAAATGCTGGTTTAGCTTCACAGTGGCTTTGTGTGAATGCGAGGAAATCCTTCACATGGCAGTTAAATTGATCGAGTGCATTCATGTATCCTAGCATTTTTAATGGTATTCCTGTACGCTGTCCCCTTCCTTTCCTCCTCCCTGTTTTGCCCTCACCATGAGAGAAACACTGGCTACTGGCAGCAACTGGCTGGACTCTGCTGTTGTCAATATGTCATGGCTGCGCTGTGCTCCTCTTACAGAGGATGAATGGAAAAAAGGCCTGCAAAGGATCTCACAAGTTATCTGACCCATTAGGCAGGGTCAGCTGTTCCCAGGTCATTTCCGATAACTGTTTCTCTAGTTTGTTTGGAATGACTTTGCACCCTCAATACAACATACAGGACAATTTATGCTTGTGCTTAATTATACTTTATGTTCTTCCAAGGTTTAACTGAAACTTCCTCATTGCAGTTTGAGACCATAGCTTCTTGTCTTGTCTGTTGTGAATCAGATGCAATCATCTGTTGCTTTCTTTATTTTGTAGGAATCTTGTCCATGATTTCATCACTTTCATTGTGATAAAATAAACAGACTCCTACTTCCATCTTTTTTAAGCTGAGAAGGTCCCACTGGATTTTCTTTTCTTTGTATCTGATCATCCTCCTGCTCTATTCTGGACCTATCAGTTTGTTCACTTCCTTCTTGTCCTCATTCCTCCATACTTGTCCTGCTCTGGCCTTGCCAGTGGATTTCTAATTTGTTAGATAAATACACTGCCAATCTGTTGATTGCAACTCAGCCTGATTGTAGGTAATGCAAATATGGAAAGGCATTTGTGATTCCATCAAATCTACAGATGTCAGCTGATTTCCCATTGTGGGACTTGAACCTGGAACTGGCCTGGCAGCCAGTTGTTCTCCGCTGTAAGAGAGACACGTATGAAACCAGCAGTCTGTCTTTTGGCCAGGGCACAGATGGATTTGTGCTACTGCCAGTGCAATTCCCATCTGCCTCCATCATCTTCAGCAACTATGGAAGTCATTCCTGGCTGCTACTCGATAGCTGAGCCACAAGTCTGTAAGAAGATAATTTGAAACTGGAACAATTATTTTGTGTGGTGCCCTAGTTTTACATGGATGGTGCTCCAAATGCTGTTTCACCAATAGTTTATGTTATTGCTGCTACTTACAAGGTGCTCCCTAAGCTGAGCCACCCAGGTGCAGGGATCATTGGAAGAACATCATAAAGATTTATGGCAAGCCCAGTCCTACTTTTTTCACAAAAAAAGCCCTCCATCTATTTCAGGGCTGTGGTTGGTGAAACAAGAAGAGGGGAATTGAAAATCTTACTTCCATATGCTCTCTCCCATGGGAAAACTGATCTAGTTGTAATAACCTTCACATGTGCCTTGGGCTCTTAAGTCCCCCTCACACAGCTGCACTGAAGTCAGGGGATCTCATTGATTCCTGTGCACTTTGGCACAGTCACACCAGGGGCAGATCAGGCCCTGCTCCCTGAGCTTCACACAGTGCTCACGTTGAATCACTGCGTGCCAGTCAGTGTGTCTGCACAGTGAAGGTTGAGCAGGCAAAAAAAATTTAAAGTCTGACAAGTTACCGGGCGTTTGTTCACGTGAACGCTCTCTTATTCTGCCACTCCCTTTCCACCTACCCCCAAACTTCCTTCACTGAACTTTGGCCTTACATTGTCAATTATTTATAGAAAGAGAGTGGATTTTTTTATACTGTTTTCCCTTCTGATACTCACTTTAGCCTGATATTAATGGCCTTTGAGACACTAGACTGGGGGCTTTGCTTTTAAAAGAAGCCCTTTGTAGCCCTGATTTCCTTCCTCTTGTGTTTCATCCTCCTTTCTTGGATTTCTTTTGGGGAAGTATTGACTGTTTGAACCTGTGTATGATGCTGTTGGAAAATTGGCCATTTTTGTGTGTTGGGGAGAGGGGTGAAAAGCTTTCATTGCATGCCTAGCAAGAGGGTCTGGCAGGCTTATTTCTTCCCATCAGTGGAATTTCACAGTTCACTACAGGAAAGCTGAAGGGTGAAAGCAACTGAGAGAAGCTGGGGCTGGAAGCTGGGTGTGAGCCTGTCTGTCTGTGCTGCTACTCTGTCTGGGCAGCCAGAGCTGTTGTATGCAGGAGAGAGAGGTGGCTGGGAAGCAGGAGCATGGGCAGGCAGACCAGACAGATGAGAGGCTAGAAGGTATAAGCAGCTCATTTCAGCTGATGGCTGAGAGGTGCATAGAGTGCATATGAATCCAAATCGACCTGCAGAATTAGCCAGGATGATTGGGCAAAGCAGGAGTGTCAGCTCATTCGCCAGCACGGAGGGAATTTCTATGCTTTTGGGATCCCACTGTTGGGCAGGGCAGAACAGCTAGGCTAGGTGACCACAAACCAAACGGCATCTCCAGGGAAAGCCATTAACACAGTAGGTGACATTCCTAATCGTGTGAATTGCTCTGGCTGCCTTCAAACCAGAGGAGGCATGCCAGCTGTGAAAGTGACTATAGGAGGAAGGTTATCTCCAAATCAGAAAGGACTTCACTGACCTCCTTAGACTTTCTCTGAAGCAGTGGTGCTCTGAACAGATGATCTTCCTCTCCCTTGCAGATTATCCCCCTTCTTAAAAAAAAAAAAAAAAAAAAAAAAAAAGAAAAGAGAGAGAATTAGGGAAAAAAAAGTGCCTTTGTTTTAAGTTCTATTTTGAGAGAAGGGGGAAAAAAATCAGCTGTTCCTAGAACTGCTTGTCATAGCTCCAGAATCTGAGCAGCTCATGGGTTTTCCGTCTCTTACATGATTGTTTCCCTCCTGAATGAAGCAAACTTTGATGTCCTGCTTAGGGGCAGTGGACTAAGGGAACAGCTTTAGTATGGTCTTATTCTTTGTTCTCTCTGGTCCTGGCAAGTGACCTTAGTCCCTGCTTGCCTCACTTCCCATTTCTCCACCTTCCTGGATGTGAAGAGAAGGAATTTAGCAAGCACTTTCCCACTCCTGCTGTCTGGTATTGCTGTCAAGCTAGTACAGGCTGTCTTACAGCCACTATGCATTGGTTGCAGTGCTGCCTTTGCAGTTCAGCAGAGTCCAAGCTACTCGTTCATCTCTTTTCCTCTTATCTGAGCTTTATAGGTGCCAAAGCTGGTATCTCCCCCTCTACTTGCCCCCAGTCCTGTGTTAACTTACAGTTCTTTCTCTGGAATGATCAGGGGGAGGAATCTCGGGAAAGTTCAGGTTCCCAAGTCATTTTGGCTTTGAGACTGACAGCCCAGCAAATATACTGCAGTGGAAAGGTGGAGATACAGATACAGACTGCTGGTATCATCTGTCCATCAGTCAGCAACAGTGTAGTGCTTTATTCACTTACTGCATCTTCTCATGTCATAAAGCAAAATCCGATGAAGGAATAGAGAAAATGGATTTCATACTCCATAAAAAGCCCATTTCTTACACTCCTGGGTAAGATGATGAACTTCTTCAAGTAGGTTCTGCTGTGCTGGAAATTAGAGACCTGAATGTCTGGCATTAACAATGAGTGAAACATTGTCATGACCTAGGCCCTGCCCCTAACACTATGCCCTGAAGCACCTAAGGACAACACCAGAGCCTTTGATAGCTCTTCTTCACTTAATAATAATGACGGGATACTTCAGATGTCATAAACCACAGGAAAACACATCCATGTTTTCCAAAGAAGTGTGGGATGATTTATCTATGGAGTGTAAAACCACTAGCTGTCTTGGAGAAGTCTCTAAGGAGAAAATATAAGCCAGAAGCTACATACACAGTGTTGGTCTTGTGTGTGACTGCTCAGGAAGTGATGGGGTGTTGTTTAAGTGGAACAGTACTCAGTGGGTGTGCATGATTAGTGAACCTCAACTTTGAAGCTGGAAGGAATGAGTCTCAGGAAGGTGTAGTGGAAGAGGCAAAATTAAATTAGCTTCTGAAGTTCCTCAGAGCTTCTTGATACCCTGCCCCTCTCTGCCATTGAGCTATGTCCCCTGCTTGTGTATTTTGGCCACATGTCCTTGATGCTGACACACACTAGAGCATCCCAAAAAGATTGGTGTTAGCGCCTGGACCAGCTCCAGCCTGAAAGCCTGTCCCTTTCCATTCCACCTTCCATTGAACAAGTTATGAAGGTTATGACACCACACTCATTCCCTGTAAGCACCTCATGCACTCAGGGTGTTTTGGGGGGCTGGTTAAATGTTTGCAGTGATAAAGGGGATGGAGAAATGTGCCACATTTAAGTTAGATTCATCCAGTGCCCTGGGAGACCACCAAACTCATCCTACACACTCGGGTTCTCAGCTCATGTAGTCTTTTTCCAGCTATTTTGAGCCTGATGTGTCCATTATCTACAGCAAGTCTGGTTGCCTGAATTAGGTTCTTGTCTCAGTAGGCACGAGCCTTTATGCCACCAGCTCTGGCAAATTTTTGTCAGCTAAAATAAATGTATCATAATTTGGAATAGGCATCCTGGTAAGAGCAGGACATGGCTCTGCTCAGAAAAGAGGTCAGAGCTTAAAGAAGGCTGCTTCTCCTTGCAGCCCTTGTTCTCAGGGTGTATCTCAGCCCTAGTACAATCCTAGTGCATGTTGCTGTTCAGGGTATTTGCAAATCCTTGGATTCCACACAGCTTTCCTGTCCCCAGCTTTGGGTGTGCTACAGAGAGCAGAAACTATGCCCAGCTCACAAATGCACCACCAAAAGCCTGCAAGCCCACAGCTTGCTCCTGCTGCCTGTAAAACCGCTGGGCCACATGCTGACCTGTCTGAGATGGTGTAAGAGTAGAGTTGATGCCATCCATGACAGCAGTGTGCACCTGGCATTAGGCAGGCACAGCAGAGATCAGAGCCTGTGTTTTGTGTTCAGGGTTACCATGCACTTTCCTGGGCTTAGCTCCGTACACGGCAAGGGGCACTCCCAGGTCCATTTCCAGTTTCCTTTCCAGGTTGTGCTGTGCCATTTTATGCATGTACCAGCTTCACAGATTCATTTCATATTTCATATGAGTGTCAAATCCTTGCACTCATTTTAGGATTATCTCAAAGTTGACAGCAGCTTGCACTTGTCAGATTTAACTATTTCAATCTTTCATGTAAACTAGGTCCTCCTAGAACTGGCTAGCTGATGTGTGGTTGCAGGCTCCTCTGGCAGAAAAGCAGAGGTGCTGGTAGCTGACTGTGTAGACAGTGGGAGTGAGGGACTCTCCCTAGAGCTGAGTTACCAGGAAGATCACACCCCAGCTCATTTTCACAGTCCAGGATCTTAGCCCAAACCCGCAATCAGCAGCTGTCCAGTGCTGTAAACAGGGACAGTTGATGCAGGGACACATAATGTGCATATTCCTGGCACTGTTAGGAAGCTGGTAATCTGCACCAGGGCAAATGCTGGAGAGCACAATGTTATAAATTGTCTGAGATAGGTCATCTCAGTTCGTCTGCCGGGCCCCAAGTCTCTACAAGCCAAGCAGGGGAACCAGCCTGTGCATCTTGGACTGCAATGAACCTGGCACAGGTGGGGCTCAAGGAAAAGCTGGGTCAATTATCTGATCACACCACTGTTTCACCTGTCAGTTCTTAACCTCTTCAAGTTGCCTTGAGAACACCTGCTGATTTTCTGTGTTTTGGTAAAAGCTGTTGATTCTACCTTAGGTCTTTAACAGAAATATCTATCTTGAACCTCTTCTTCATTTTCTATCAAATTTCTATTTCTGAAGAAAGAAAGATGGCCCATGTGAAGCTGAGCTCCATATACCTAAGAGCAGAGCAGGAGCCAGATTGCTGGGAATGGTGAAGGCCTCATATGTGAATGAATTTGCACGTAGCTAGAGCTGAACTGGGAGTGAGTGTGTGGTGGATTGTGCAAGGATAGTGTAAGATTGCGCTAGAACAGGGCCAGGGGGAGGGAGATGCACCTCTGATTCTGCACAAAAGAGTTTGAAAGGAGATTTGCATATGTAGCATGCGTATAACTGAGAGTGGAGCAGTAATTAGGAGTAAGCAAAGGTGAAGCTGAAAAAAGAATTTCATGTTCTGTGAAAGATCTTTCCATGTAAGCTATTGTTCAGAAAGGTTATTAGCAGACAGCAGTACAAACTGTCCTGAGCCACATGCTCTGCCTTTGTCTGACTACAGGATTTTTACAAGCCTTTTTTTCTTTGAGAGCTGACAGCATAATAGTCCTGGACAATGCCAAATCATCATCTGCACACTCACTAGGGGAGCTGGGCTTTTATATGAGAGTGAAGAAGATAAAAACAGCACACTCAAAGCAAGACAGAAATGACTGAATAAGGGAATAAGAGAAGAGAGAGATTTAAATGCTGTTTGCTGGGCTGGCTGATTTTTTCTTCCCTTTAATTTTTTCCTCTCCCCTGTTCATTATATTCTGGATGTCTTGTTCTAAAACTGTTTCAGTCATTTTGTGTGCCTGTGTTTGCAGAGCATGAAAGCTCTGGCTTGGAGGTAAATACCAGATAGATGCTTTAAAATATGGCAGATGGAAGAGGGAGGAGAGAAGCCCTATATAGGTGAAGTTTAGGATAGATGTTGTGTCTCCTTCCCCAAGCAGCATTCTGCTTCTGACAGGCACCTCTAAGACTGCACTAATGTTTCTCCAGAAGTATTACATACGTGAGATACCTTGGGTCAGGACCTTAAACTGGACAGGCAGCTGGTTTCAATCCAGAAAAAGGGACTTGGTCATGATGACTGCCTGCTGGCCAGGACTGGATTCATGTTGCAAGACTCAGACAGAAAGCCAAACTTTTCTAACACTCAGGCATATTAAGAAAGATTCACATTCATCAGACTCCCACAGGCAGGCTTGGGTGGGGAGTGTATCTCTTAAGCCTGTGTTCTTCCCCTCTGTTCCCTTATCTCCCTTCCCTCGGGCTTCCTGCACATCCCTCCCTGCACGGTTCCTTTTGTAATATGGCAAGAGCGGAGTGACAATCAATCTCCTGCCCCTTTCTGGCCGCTTCCCTTACCAAGATTGCAGAAGCTGTTACAGTCATTAAGACTGAAAAAATGGCCATGAGGCATTTTTGCTGCCAATCTGTGTTTGGTGGGAGGAGGATTTCCTTCAATCAGAGGGTCCTTAAGTTGCCCCAGATATATGATACATGCTGGCAGGGATGGCATCTGGCTTTGTCAGCTCTGTTGAGGGGAACAAGCTCCATATAGTAACCCTGTCATGCAGGAGTAAGGGAACATATTGCTATTTGTGTTGGTAAATCCTTTATGCTGTTGTGTGTTACTATTAAAGATATGATTGTGTCTGGCACTATGAAATGTTTTGGAAATGGTTTAGGACATTTTAGCTCACTGTACTGGTCGCATTGTCTGTACGCCTTCAGCAACGAATCCAGGTGCCTTACTAAACTGAAGTCCAGCTTTACAGGGCTGAAGAAATCCTCAAAAATAGCATCATTCTCCTGCATATAAAATCATCACAGGCGCTTTTTTAAACATATTTTATCTTAGAATCTTCCACGGCTAATACAAACTGAGGTGCATGAGTTCTTTTCTTCTAGTGAGTAAGACTTCTGTTCCTACCAAGAAGTGAAATACTACAGTGCAACAATTTAACATGCAGAGAACTGGAAATTCTGCCATGAGCAAGGGGGTTTTGGTGGGAAGGCAAAGAGATATTTCTCTAGATAGCTGCTTTGCCTCTCCCTAACTGGTTTGTGTATGGTTATGAGCATGGGGCTGGGGTTTCATGGATGGAGAGATTCTGGGTGTGTTTATACAGAGCTCTGCTCTTTGCTGGTATCCTTTGCCAGGCTACCAGGTTGGCTGCTGTGGCTGTGTTGTCAGAAGACATGGCGATCAGTGTTAGGAACCTCACCTGAGGTCTGGAGCTCTCTCTGGAGACGTTTCTGGCTTCTAGTGTGCTTCCAGTAGGCTTTGCAAAGAGCCTCAGTTTTGCTTTATCACTTGATTGCATGTAAAGGGCTATTAAAAAATGAGTAACAATAAGCATGTAATTAACATTACATTTATTATCATCTAAGTCCTGTATTGACTGTTGGTGTTTGTCCCAGACACCGACAAACAATTTAAAAATAAATAAATAGACTAAATGAAAATTTAGCTTTTGGAGATTTTTTTTTTGACAATTTCATCAGTACAGCAAATTAGTGGTGGAATATAAACTCTTTCTTGGGACTTAGATTGAAATTCAGTAGAAGCTAGTCAATCTGAACTAATTTTCTAAAAAAAGCTCAGGTACTGGGGCTCAGGACTTCCAGAGAATCTCCTTCTCCTTTCAGGCTCCAAAGGAAGTAATAATTTTTCTTGCCCAGTGCGTGCTGCCCTTTTTGACCTTCTGGCCTGAGCACAGCACACGCTGAGTGTGGGCTGCTCTTGGGAATGTGCCCTCCTGCATGAGCTGTGCTGTTCAAAACCTCCGCCCTGCTCCTGCCCCCAAACCAGGTGGTGGGATTGAGAAGCAGAGGCGATTGAAACAGTACCACAGCTCAGAGCAGTCTGCTGGTCATCACTGTGTGGCTGCAATGCACTGAACATTGTGCAGTCACAGGTGCAGTCAGCCTGTGCTCCATGTGGCCATCACTGTGATAGTCCAGGGTATTCTGAGGAGGGTAATTCTTGCCTGTGTTGCACTTGTGCCTTTGTGGCCTAGGGCCATGACAATGAGATGAAGATGGTGTGTGAGAGCAGGACTGCCAGTGTACACCTGGGTCTTCAGATGGCTCCTGCTTGCAGAAAAGTTGTGTGCTGCACACAGAGCAGGATTCCCCTGGGAGCCATGCCAGCTGAGAGGCTATACTATCAGGAAAGAGTAGTCCTGTGCACTCTATGCCCCTGCATAAAAAATGGATTGTATAATCTTTTATTTATCAAAATTCTATTATTTTATTTTTGCTTTTTTTTGCTTTTCTAATATTGCTGTCTAGTTCCTGACATGGTCTTTGCTAGTCTGCCCTGAGCAGTTCAACTTTCTGACCATTTTTTTAACTGTGTAGTAGGAAAATCAAAACTGAGGGGGTTCCCCCAGCCTCTCTACAGCCTTTCTGCTTTCTGGCCTGCAACCAGAGCAGTCCTTCTCCAGAGCAAGCAGGGAGACTATTAAGTAAGGGATCAGGGGGCTGAGCCAATTCTGTTCAGTCATTAATTTCCTTCTTTCATTTCCTTTATTGCTGCTGGTGTTCACCTCAGTTTTCTGAACAGAATGGAGGAGATACATAACCATGAGGGTGCATGGCACTGCACAGTTACTAGCAAGTATAGCCTTGCAGTACCAGCCAGGAGTGCCAGGAATCTTAGCAAAAATAAGAAGGAAAAGAACCAAAATGTCTGAGGTCAGTAAAATTGAATGAAAATCACCTATTTTCTGTTCACAGACTGGGATGGAAGGAAGCTGTTGCTAGAGAACACAAAGAGAAAAAGGGAGATCTCCCTACCTAACAGCTCCCATTGAAAGCTTGGCTATAAATTCAGGGTTTGCACTGTGCTCTCTCCACTGGCAAGCTGGGTTGCTGCTGGACTCATCACGGGGAAAAAGAGCTGAGATGAAGGCAGCTCTGCTGATAAGAGTGTCCTGTTCTAGCCTCCCAAGTCAGCACTCCACTACAGAGAAGGAGGGAGGCAGGCCCTGGGCTGCCCAAGGTTTGTACTAGAAGCGAAGAGATAAGTCAGAGATGAAAGGGAATGCACTGGTCAGTTGTAGTAGCTCAAAATAAATTGCTGCATTCTTCTCAGCAAATTACTTTATTCTGCAGCCACAGCCTCCTCCTTTCCACACACATAGATGCCTTCCTCTCTTCTCCTTGCATCCCTCCCTAAACCTCTTCCATGTTTGCCTGATGCTCTATTCCACAGCATCACCCAAGCATATTGAAACACATACAGCTGTCATTTGTGACTCAGTCCTTGAAATGCCAGAGATCAGATCCACTCCCTCGAGTGACCTGTGCCATGTCCAGAAAGGGGACATGCCAGCAGTACTACCTCCAGCACCCCTCAGTCTCTCTCTCATTATGGCAATTCTGGCAAGGTTTCCAAGAGGATGACAATTTGCTGCCATGGGCAAAGAGGGCTTTGCTACGGTCTTTTGTGCTTTCTTTGCAAACAAGAAACTTGATTTGTCTTATGTGTGTGTCTCTAGTCTCTGTCTCCTTATTCTCCCCGTGCAAATCTCTCCTTCCCTCCCTACACCTCTCACATACCCATCTCTCAGCTCTGATGGTGCAACTGCTCCTCTCCAATGCCACAGTGGAACCAAATGCAATTTGGGCCCAAATAACCCAGTGTCCTGGGGCATAGGTGTGACTGGGGACTGAGAAAATTATTGCCTTGAAGATGTAATGCTGTAATTCACATAGTTCCAGGAGTGTGTATGCACACACCTGTCTGGGTGCAGGGGGCCACTTTGGGGCTCCCCATCAAAAGCATAGGAGAGCTCAGAAGCTGTCTCTCCTTTACCTCCTGCTAACCATGGTGTGGAGCAGCAAGTTTGCTGACAGAGGGGGCCGAGGGCATGGGAAAGGCCAGGTGTGCAAAGGACAGTGAGTGAAAAATCAGTATAGGATGGATTCAGACTTCCTTTACCTCAGCTGGGGTGGTTCCCAATTGCTGGTTTGATTTTTGCCTTTGAGACCCCAGGACTGGGCAGACATCAAACAGCATGTCCCAGGCTGTTGCAATAGTTGTCCTCCAAAACTTCCCATCAGAGGAGATACTGGAGCTGTGTTTCAAGGCAGCCCAAGCCAATGAGATACTTGTCCTGATGCAGATCCAGTTCAAGAGGAGGCAGCACATAGACAGCAGCTTTGAGAAGGCCAGCAGAGCTGTGCTGTCCATGCATTGCCCATCAGAAAACAACGGTAGGGAGCAGCTTGTTGGTGGTGCCTGAGAATAGGGCACACAGCTCCTTATTTGCCATATGCCAGTGCATGGCACTATTCGGGAGCCATCTGTGGGTCTGCACCCAGTAGTGCTACCTCAGCCTCTCCCAGAAAGACAGCCTTGGAGTGATGACTACAGAGAAAATAATTTTAATGGGAAAACAAACAAACTGAAAAATCTGTTCAGAGCTCCTGCAGCACTGCAGTCTGTTCTGGAAGACTATCATGTCAGAGGAGAGCAGCATTTGACCGATGGAAGCTGATTTGTGTTACAGAAAGAACATGTAATGTCATGTTGGATAATATCATCCCTTTCTCTGTGTCTGGGTAAATCTCTGAGCTTTTGATTTCCCTTGGTTTATCCTGCTGTGACAGTTCCCATGCAGAGGCATGGGATAAGCTTCCTCACCTCTACGCTGCTTGAGGGATGATTTTTTCCCTTTATCAGAGTACACTCCAGAAAGACATTGGATACTGGGCTAAATATGCCCTCTTGAGATTTTACTTAGGAGAAAAAAACAACGTAAAAGCTTAAAAAAGCTTAGATAGATAGTAGGCAGTGCAGAGCTGTGCTCCTTGGCCTTATCTCCTGGGTGATTCTGGCTGCAGTGCACTAGCAAGCTGTAGCAGCTATGAAAATAGCTACCCTCAGCCTGCAACAGTAACATCACCATTAAAAAAAAAAAACAGAAATAATCAGAAATTGCATTTGTGACTATAGTGCCTGTGCCAGCTGAGCTGACCATGCCCTGCGGGAGCCAGAGGAGCAATGACAGCCAGTTCATGGTAAGGGAAGCAGTGGAAACTCATCAGAAATGGCTGTCTGGATGGAGAAGAAGCAGCACAGACAGCCATGGTGGAGAGTCACTCTGGATCAGACCCTGAGCAGAACAAGCTGAGAGAATCACAGCTTTCTACCTGGTCAGAGTAGGTTTTGTCAAGCCACACTTGTGTATTCTCTTTGCTTCTCAGCAGGAAAGAGATGTAGGCAGCCAAGGGAGCAGCGTGTGTCTGTCCACATGGGAAAGGGAACCAGGAGGACCATGCTGAGGGTGAGCCCTGGGAAGGAGCTGTGAATCAGCAGTGTATACTCACTGACACACAGGAGAGCCTTCAGTGGTGGCACTCTCCATTGCTTTTCCACTCTGCCCAAGAGCTGTCCCAGCCAACAGCTCAGGGCTGTTAAGACAGCCAGAAGGTGTGCTTGGGCTGTGCCAGACTTGGCACGTGGTAGGGCTGTGTTCTTTGTGATGGCATCAACTCAAACTTCTGCCAGCTGCTAAGAGGGTGCAGGGGTGCCTTGTGCCATCACCCTCACCACCAGGAGGGCTCTTTCAACCATGCAGGCCTTGCCCCTGCTCTGTGTCTAAGCTGGACTCTCCATCTGAGGCAATGGGAGCCATGGTACTGGCTTGACACTGGGATAAGGGGCTCCCTGGGCACTTCTCCCTCGCCACTGCCTGCACAGGGAAACAAGGAGACACATCACTTTGCTCAGGCCAAGCATGCTATTTTCAAAAGCCAGTGCTGAGTGAGACAGCTATCAGCCTCTTCATGCTCTCCTAGACCAGGGTTTGTATCACATGTCTGGGAAACTACCAGAAGCTCATCCTGAGCAAAGACATGGGCCTTTCACTCTGTTTGCAGTCCTTCTCCAGTATCCCAAGCTTGTAGCTGCATCCTTTTCAGTGCTAAAGCAATACCTCAGCAGATACTCAGTTGAGTCTTCTCTGCCTGCCTGATCTTTCAGCTCTTCCCTACCCTGGGTGAGGAGTGCAGCTGCAGGACAGAGCAGATCCTTAATGTGTAGATCAGTAGGAATACCCACCCATATGGAATTTTGGGGGCAGCTCTGAGGGTGGAGGCATATAAACCTCATCCTTCTCCTCTGATGCCCCTGGCAGAAGGAGAACTGTTGCATTACACCAGCATTTAAGAAATAATAATAATTAAAAGCTTTCTGATGAACATGTTTAATTTCCTATTCTAAAAAGCTGCTAAGGCAGCACCTTTTGTTCATTAGCATATTTGCAAGGTTAATGTAGTGTACTTAATAAGATAAATAATGCTTGTCATGATATTTCAGGCCAATTGTAAGGGGAGGGAATAAAAAATACTTTGCTTAACATCTTAAGTTTTTGCCTGGTCAACTTCAAGTCAACTGCTAAGCTCCCACTGAGTGTTAAGGTGTGTTCACTTTTCTCCTTGGCAGGTGCTCACCAGCACTAGCAGAGCTTTAAAGGAGGCTGTCATGGCACAGATGGCATGGACAAGCTTGAAGTAGACTCCTGGTGTCTACTATGATAGACATCACTTTGGGAATGTGCTTAGGAAAGCAGCAGAGCCATAAAAGTTTAAAGGAAAAGGATATGGGATCAGGGACAACGTGTGTAACTGTGCAGGAAACAGCAGTGGTACCTACCTGCAAGAGAGGGTCTACGGCTACAAGCAAGGATGGCAAGCAGATGGCAACAGTAATAAACAGTAGCTGATGCAGTGGGACCACAAGGCTGGAAGAGGTGGTAGTGGTTCTCTTATTTTTATCTCCTACTTCGACTCATAGTTTAATATGTATTTCTCTATGAACATCCAGAATCAGGGAAGCGTTTGAAAAATCCTCATATAAGACACCATGTATGGGACATGGGAGACAATCATAAACCTGCTTGCAAGCTGCCAGCCCTGGGCAAGTCTCAGGTAATGATTAGCAGAGAGCCCCTGTGTTCCTAATGGCTTCTCTTGCCTCCTCTTCTGCAGAATTATTGCTTTCTTAGGCTTTTTCATAATGTACAGTAAAAGCTGCAACATCCTTAGATAAATGAGGCCACAGTGGGCAAGGAAGAAAGAGGAAAGAACTTTCCAGGCAAACAATACAGGGCACCTGGCTTGCTACTCCCACATGCCCTTTCTCTCTCTCCCCTCCTCCCCAAACCAGTAAAACAGACCAAACAGCTCATTATTTTCTCATAATGATGAGGAGAGGGAGAGAGAAACAAGCAAAAAAAAAAAAAAAAAAAAAAAAAAAAAAAAAAAAAAAAAAAAAAAAAAAAACCCAAAACCAAACATGCTGGTATTTTCTGTATAGGAAATTAATAAATAGATATGCCACACAGATACATGTCACGGTGAAAGGCTGGGAGGATGGGTAGATATTTAGCTGGCTTAAAATGCTAGGTCAGTATGATGAAGGAAGGGATGGATAGCCGAGGCAGCTGAAAGATAAGGGGGGGGGGGTGCAAGAAATAAAATCGGAAAAATAGAAAGCACAGTGGGGAAACAAAGACACTGGAAAAAATGAAGGGAGGAGAGAGATTTGAGTGAGGAATGAACAGGATGTGAAAGCAGACACAGCGGAAAGACAGATGAGTTTGGCAGAAGGTGGAAGGAATAATATGTTGTTGTAGGTGTTGAAGGGGGTTGGTACCCAAGGGGTGGAGGACCAGCTACAGCAGGTAGATTGATTTTGATGTAATCTATATTGCAGGTCAAACACAGTCCTCACACCACATCGGCTCCACATCTGTTTCTTCTTCTGCCTGCCTGTCAGCCCCCCACTGTGCCCTAGATATTTTCAGCTGGAGCACCTCTCAAGCTTGGCACTGACTGTCAGCCCCAGGGTGGGGGGAGCCCAGGGCACCAGCTGAAGCACGTACCTGCCCATGTGCCCCGCAGCACCAATGAGCCCAGGGCAGCCTTACAGAGCTGTCAGGAGCCTGAGTGTTTTTCCACTGGAATCCCTCTCTCCTGCCTCATCTCCCAGGCAGATGAGTAGCAGGAAGCCCATCCCACAAAGGGAGAGGGGCTTTGAGTGCAGCACACAGTGTCAGAGAGACTCTGGGGCAAACCTGACAGACTGTCTGGCTGGAAGGATGCAGGGCAAACCATCCCACCCCACAGGAAAGCTGTAAACTGGAGATGATGTCAACCTGCCTCACTGAGTAACACAGGGAAAGGGCTTTTACAGCAGCTCTGCAGGCTTAGCCTCTCCAGCCATCTTGTTTCTGTGGTTTTGGCCTGTGAGGATGGCCTGTGTCAGGCCAGAGGGGGCCATTTCTTCAGCCTCATCTCTGAGGCCCTAGTCTGCTGGACCTAGATGGCAGGCTGGAGGAACCCCGCATCATGCAGCTCATGCCCCCAGACAGCAGCCCTGCATCCCATCAGCTCAACCTGGCTGAGATGCACTCATCATCCTCCAGCACAGGGGAGACAGCTCTTAATATCAGAGCCTGCTCCCTGTGCAGTGCTGCAGCACATTATTGTCTGAGAGCAGCACCAAACCAATCCCCTGCCTCCGTCCCAGCTGCTGATTTCTTTTGGTCTCTGGGGTGCTAAAAACAGCACCGCTTTCAACTGCAAAAGCAGCTTTGCTTCCCTGCCCAAGCATGGAGCAGCTCTGCGGGGCCTTGGCAAATGTGTGCCCCAACAGCTCAGGAGAGATCAGTGCATCCCAGTGCCTGGGCAAGTGGAGGGCTGTGCTGAGCTGCCCTGGGAGGTGGTGGTGCCAGTGTGGTGTCTTAGAAGCTGCTTGGCTGAGTGCTGCTCACAGCTTTCCTGGGAGAGAGCACCCCCTCATTGCTCGGCTGATCCCAGTTGCATGGTAACTGTGACTGCACTAAGGGATAAACACTTCAGTCACAGCTTCTCTGTTCCTTCCCTCCCCTCCTGTCTGCTGACACCCATTTGTTTGCAATCATTTGCTCACTCATTTTTGGTTTTCTCCACTTGCCTTCCCTCTACATTTTCCTGCCCCATCCTGTTCCTGTCCTTTATGAATAATGCTTGTCAGTGTAGTGTGTTGCTATAGAGAAATTAAAGCTGCTCTAGGCAGTTAGCCACTCATCTAGGAGAGGATCCTGAAAAGAAAAGAAGGAGAAAAAAAAGAAAAACCAAGAAAAGAAAATCAAGGTTTTCTCCATTCTCTGTCTCCTTAGTGCTTGCTAGGGCTGTTGGCAGAGCTGGGGGCAAGGTGCCCAGGGAACAGGGTGAAGCCCCAGGTGCTTTGATAAAGCTTGAAGAACAAAGATGTAAATAAAAAGAGGAGGAGAACTGCCAAACCAGTACTAAGCTGAAGATTGAGATAACGAGGGCTGAAGCAGTTGAAGACTGAGCTGTATTGTGTGTGATGTACCAGCCATTCAAGCTGTTCTGCCCAGTGTCATGGGCTTTGCTGTTCTCACGAGCTCTGGATCTTGCCCTGTGGGGTTCACAAACCAAGGAAACCTAGAAGAAATGCAAAGGAAACCAAAAATATTCTGAGTGGAGAAGGAAGGAAAGCAGGTCATATTCCTCATCTTCCATGTAGAGCCAAGTCCTCCATCAAAGGCAAAAGCACACAAGCATGTATATGTAAACACTTGCACACAGCTCTTTTGCAGTACTCAGAAGAGGTTCAGGAGCATCAGAAAGCTCCACACTGAACCTCCCCAGATTTTGGCTCCTGTCCCTAATCCTATTTCTTGTCTGCCCTTCCAGAGCATATCAGCAAGACTCCATCAGCTTCACTGTTCAACAGAACAATCATGAAGGTGATCAGATAGCAAAATTTCAGGAGGGAACTCTCTCCCCAGAAAGCATTTGCACATTAGGTGTGGGGATTTAAAATTGTGAATGATGGTGAAAATGTGAGTTGGTATTTTTTTTATATATATATATATATATGAAACTCAGCAGGGAAGAAAATACTGTGTAGATTTCAAAAGTCTTCATATGTCCAAGCACTAAAGAGCATTTCTTCTTCTCCTGTTCAACCCTGACACCAGAGATGCTTCAGACTTGAGCAGTCTGTTTGAACTACCTGCTGTTCAAAAATCTTGAGGAGACAGCTGAAGCTCTTTGCTGCTGAAGCCTTTCTTCCAAAGCTTCCAGGAGCTAGATAAGAGGAGAATCCAGGCTGCTTCTTGTTCCTAGGAGAGTGGGAAAACTGCTGACTGCCTCTGCATCCTGTTGTGCATGCTGGGGTGGATTAAGGCTGATGAAACAGGGGTCTGCTGGTCTGTGGTTGTCCTGCAGTGCAGTGAGTCAGTGATAAACTGACATTGCGTGGGAGGTGGGAGTTCTGTCTCTCCTCAGGAGATCCTAAAGGATTTCTGCTTTATTGGAAATTCTAATAGTAGCTGGTCTGATTTTTATCCATTAATCCCTGTTTTACTATGTGAGCACACACTCATGAAGCAGCATTGTATCCCCTGTATTTGAGTCCCATCTTCTTACCAAACAGATGTAAGCGACTGCCTATTTCTCTCAGCCTCACAGACCCAGTGGAACAAAAAGTGAATCAGATTTTCTTTCACCTTGTGCATCAGCAGCAAAAAAAAACCCTATTTCCAGTGGCAGGATTGTTTCTGCTGGGAATGGTGGATGAGGCAAATGGAGTCTTCTCCAATGAAATTCCTGTGTTTCTGGCATTTGAGAAGAGCATCCTTTGCCTTGAAAAATTAGCGGATCAGTGGGAATTTATTTTACTGTCTCATTTTTACAACCAGTGTTATACCTATAATCAGGATTTTTAAAGGCAAAGGAATAAAGTTCCTGAGGCAGAGGATGATTGGAATCTCTGCTCTAATACATTTTTGGACATGGAGATCAAAGAATAATCGGAAGAAAGGCAGGCTCTTGGAAAGCAGTCTGACTGTAGAGCACACAGGAAGAGGTGGTGAGGTTTCTTTTTGCACTTGGCACAGTGAAGTATTGGCAGTTGCCATGAGCTCTCCAGCCTGGGTGTAAGTAATTAAAAGGATCCTAAAAGGACCTATGAGGATGGACTAGAGTGTTTGGCTTGCTCAGCTGGGAGAAGGCTCCAGGGAGACCTTAGAGCCCCTTCCAGTACCTCAAGAGAACTAAGAAGAGAGTTGGAGATGGAATTTTTACAAGAGCATTTAGGACAAGGGGGAATGGCTTTAAACTGAAAGAAGATACATTTATCAAAGGAAGAAATTCTTTACTATGTGAATGTTTGAGGCATTGGAACAGGTTACCAAGAGAAATTGTGGATGCTCCATCTCTGGAAATATTCAAGGTAAACCCAGATGGGGTTTAAAGCAATCTGGTCTAGTGGAAGGTATCACTGTCCATGGTAGAGTGCTGGAATAGATGATCTTTAATCACTCTTCCAACTCCAACCATTGTATGGCTCTGTGGAGTTAGTCATCCAGAGCCTGAGACTTTCTGTGCATACAGAGCATCTAATAATACTCTTACAACCCATGACAAACACCAGCCTTATTTCCTATGGAGATATTTGCTCAAAGAAGCAGTTAGGAAGATGATCAGTACCCTTCCTTCCACATTTTAAGCTGCAGAGGGAAATGGCAATATTTTGGTTGGAGTTAAGTATAAACCAAACCCTAAGGTGTTGACAACCCAAAATGCTTGCATTTTGAACTAGCATCTAGATTTGTATCTTGGATATGGTCCCTGGCTTTACTTCTTTGAACAGTAAATCTTTTTCACAGTTTAAACTGTGAATATAATTTAGCATTAATGTACCATGGCTGTCTTTCATATGGCCAAAAGGGACAAGTTATGTATCAGAGTTGGAGCAGAGAGACATATCACCATGTTGGCAGGATCTTTACTGCTGGAACACTAAGTCCAGGAATCTAAAACATGTGAGACTTGGAGTATATTTAAGTCTGAAAAAATAATGTATGTTCATACATCTAGCAGTAGCTATCCCATGCTGGTGTATAGATCATGTGAAGTGTTTCAGATGCAGAACGGGTGCTGCCTTTGGGTGGTAGAAGAGGTAGAAGAGCATCTGCAGTGAGGAGCCAGTTCCTGTGGCTACTCCATTAGGGGTCCAGCAATGAAGAGAGCCTGGTTCTGTTTCAAGGCTCCTTCTTGAGAAGGTTGTTTTTTCTTTTCTCATCAGCGGAAGAAAGAGGGAGGAAAAGGTTTTCACTGTGCAAAATTGTTTGCGGATAGAAAACTGAGCAGGAGTTCTCAGCATGATATAGCCTTGTTAAGCAATGGTCTGGTTTTCCTCCTGTTGTCTTAATGGAGAAAGAAAGAAAGAATTAGCAATCCTCAGATCTAAACAGTAGAATTATGGCTGTGATTCACTACAAGCAAAATGAGCTAGCCATTTCTGTGCTATTTTTAATTCTGCATTTGAATCATGGTGAAACACAAGACAGGGTCTGAGTTCCTAGGAATAACTTAATTTCCAAATGCACCTGTAGCAGAATTGCCAGGAATTGGAGAAAAAGTGCAGACAATCTGATTTTTTACAGGACTGAAGAGTACCTCCGTTGTTTTGCAGTTGTATTCTATGTTGGTGGTGTGAGGGAGGGATGCCCAAGGTCAGATCAAGCCAGATCACTGCGTTTTGCGCAGGTTTGATCTGTTATTTTTTAACATCATCTGTGTTTTGATCTGTTTTTGATCAAGGCTAACTGTGCCTCTTCTTTCTATTATTTCTTTTATTTAAAGTTTTTTTTTTTTTGTTTTTTTGGGAGGGGTGTCACCATTATTATTGCTACTATTGCTATTATTTTTACTAGTTTGCCGTGGTTTTTTAGTCATCTGTGTTCGGATCTCTTGAGAGCAATGAAAAGAAATCAAACTGCTTTTGTGAGTTGTGGCAGAAGAGTGCAAATAGATTGATTAAAAACGCTGCTTCTTTTTTTAATTTAAACAGAGCAGAGGCTTGTGGGTAATGTGCATAATGTATGCTCAGTGGTAACAAGCCACTATGGGGAGAGAGGAGGAAAATGAGGGAGAAAGAAAAAAAAGGAAGTAGAGCCAGTGTTGTTCTGCCTTTAAAAACACAAGATTGATTTTACATTTTCCCTGTGTGTCACTTTCATTGCCAGCAAATTAATCCTTCTCTCTGAGGCTTGAAACTTATTTCTAGGGTTTTTCATAAGAAAATAGCTTTTGGTGTGCTACCTAGTCTTAAAAATGGAGCTCAGAGCTTGGCTACAAGAGGAAGTTGCACCCATTTAACCTAAGTTGTAGTTTTAAAATTGACCCGGCTATAGGGGTGCACAACAGGCTTATTATGATTTTTACTTTATTTTGAATCTGTTCTGGAAGAAACACTACACTCGGGAAATGATAGGAGAATGCTGACTAGTGGACAGGTAACATCACTTTAACTAAATCAATAAAAAGTTATCCCTTCACAGCTATTTCACCTTGTTCAGATAAAGAAGGCAATTACGGAGACCTGTGGCCTGAAGGATCAAGTCCTCAGCAAACCCTCTTGGGAGGGGGTTGTGAGATGTTTCTGACACTGATAGCGTTCTGCAGTGCAGCATCACTTCGAACCGTGAGGCTCTGCAGGCTGAAGTACCTCTGGGGACTCGGGGAGCTTCCTGGATAATAAAGGGGTAGATTAATTGAGCACTCCTTTTAGGACAATAATTCCAGACAATGACATGAGTAAATAATTGGACAGCTGAAACGTGCAATTCTACTGCAAGTTGAGCAAATCACTTGGGCGCTGTTGGGTTTCTAGAAAAATCATAGTGCTTCTTTGTGGGGCTGCTCTCTCTTCAGTCCTCAGGCCATGGTACCATATGTAGAAATTTGGACTTGATTTGTTTCTGTTTAAATTACCTGGTATACCTAGAATTTAAATCATCCGTGCTTCATTACAGCATGGTTTCTTTCAGGTTTTGGTGGGTTTTTTTGCAAGTCATACATTTTTCAGATCCAGGAGATTACATGTATGTTCCTTTACAGTCCTTGGTCAGTCAAATCACTGGCTGTTTACCAAAAGCTGCTGCTGTTCTATCTCTTTGGCTGCCTCTGATGAAGTAAGAAGGCTGTTCTGATTCAGTTCTGGCTCAGAAAACTGGAGGATGACCCAAATCCACTTCTTTACCTCAGTTAACACTGGAAGTTTCATTTCTGTTTAAGGTGAGTAGGTGTGCCCCACCTGCCTCACCTTTTTGAGGGCCCCTTGCCAGGTGTGGCCCAGGTCTGTCCAGATCCATGGTGCCATAACAGGGCAGTAGTGTGAGAGCTCTGTTGCTGCCTGGTGTCTGGATTGGTGCAGGAACAATTTTTCATCATCAGTTGCTGCCACAGAATGTAAGTGAAAGAGCAGAGTCTTTGGGGCTGACCTGAGAAGAGCCCTGCAGTCCTGTCAGCAGCAGTGACTGCTAATTAGCTAGGAAAGGGTGGAAGAAAGGCTCCATCTTTCCTGCTGAATATCAAACAGCATAGAAAAATAGCCAGTTGAAGCCACAATGAAGACTGGCTCCAATCAGTGAAAATCCAGCATGTTTTATCTGACCAAATGTCAGGTATCTGTTTGGACTGACAAACAAAAGGGATGCCAGGTGCAAGAAGGAGAGTAAGTAACTGGTTTTATATAAAAAAGGGTCTTATTTTTTTCTTTTTCTTCTGAAAACTCTAGTGGCAGCATTTCAAGTTGCTTAGACCATGTCAGTGAAAATTACTTCCCACTTTTCCTGTGCTGTGGAGTGGCCAACTCTAATGGAGGATCTGGTATGTGATTAGGTTTCTTAAGCAGCAGGCAGGGGAGTGCATCTACTTACAGAATTACTGTTAAAGTGAGGAGCTTTTGGGAGTTCTCTGCAGGAACTCTGGATTCTTGGAAGCATTCCATCGGATTTGTCAAAAATGCTCACATTCTGAAAAAGTGCAATCTTTACTGCTGCCTTTTGGATTTACTAGAGCCTTGAGCAAGTCATTTGCCTCTCTTTGGGCATGCACTTGTTAAAATACAACCAGGTAGAACAAAGGGAGAGACATGGCTAGACCATATTTATTTCCATTTTGACTGACTTAAAGTGAAGGGTGCCTGTGAGCATCTGCAGGACTTGTTATTGCTCAGTGGACAAGAGCTTGTCAGAAATTTTGGGCTGGTTATCTGTTGTGTGAACTGTGTGCTTTATAATTCCCCTTTTTTTTTTTCCTGCATTAGGGAGTAAAACGGCAATCTTATGTTTCATGCTTCAAACAAGTGCAATTGAGAGTGAATAGACCTTCACATTGGTACTTAGAATCCAGCTCTGTTCCCTTTAGAATAATTGGCAAAAAAACCCCAAAACTTATTTTCTGTGAATAAAAAATCTCCATTTGGATCAGTGGCATGGTCTTAGATACACTGCTCTAACCAAGGGGCTCCTGAAAGAATGGAAAATTTTATAGGCCTTGATTGATGCAGGAATGTCCCAGAACCCAGCACAAGAGAGGACAGTGTCCATGTAGTGGTACATATGCAGTGGACATGTGCATGGGTGTAGGAGCAACCTGTCCTTGACCTGGTTAGGGAGAGCAAGGACTGCTGCAGGGCAGGTGGAAGGACACTGACAGAGCTGGAGGGCTCTGGGATTTGCCCACAGTAGTCAAAGTTGGTACCTCACACGGTATAAAGCTTGATTTTCCTGCTACCAAAGGCATCAACTTTGTAGACTAGGCAGAAAAAATACAAATGCAAATATCACAGAGGTTGGAGGGAGGAGGGAAAGGAGTGTTATGCTGGTTTGTTTATCAAGAAACAGAACTTTCCAGGGACAATATACAAAAGTACAAGCCTATTATCCTACTGCTTTTCCAGCTCCGGCACCAGCTCTTTTCTTTTCCAGGTGAGGTATTATTGTGTTAATACTTGCAGGAGGAGGGAAGAAATGAGTCCAAATGCCCCTGTTTGAAATGTCCTATCAGTGCATAAAATATGTCTGCGGATTTGCGAATTACGCTGACTTCACAACAGTAAATTTCAGATAAATAATTTATCTCCTGCAAACACATTTCTGTGCTCTTACACATCCATTTGTTTCTGGAAAGCAGCAGGGATGTTGGGGAGGCAGAAGCGATTGGTGCTCACTGGGGAACTTTCCGTGAAGCTGCCTGTAGCTTGGGTGTTGTTGGCCGCTGGAGGTAGGGTTTTGTTCTCACAGCCACCAGCTCCCACATCATAAATAAAGCCATTTTGGAAACAGGAGGCACCTTGAGCTAAAACTGGCATTTCTCACAATATTGGCAGATCAAGCCAGCAACTGTTGATTTTAAATGTTTAATGAGCAATATGTTGCTGATTCTGATCATAATGTTGTGTTTGCCTAACCTTTCTCAATGTGCTCCCTTCTGCTGTATTGCTGGCACGTTTCCAGGAGAGAAGGAAAGGGAAAAAACACAAACCCTGCCACAAAGAGTGAAGGAGGGCAGAGAGAAGAGGAAAATTGAATGACTTAAGGAGAAGGGGCATAAAAGGCAGGGATAGAGCTTTACTAACAGGAAGAAACAGCAGCAAGATGTTGATGCCATGTCAGAGTATTAAATTGGGGATTGCACAGGAAAACAGCTTTTCCCTGCAGAGGTATTAATACTGAGAGAACTGGAAAAGAAAGGCTGGTTGCTAAAAGGAGATGGACAGGAAAAGCTGTGTGGAGATTAACCCCTAATCTCCTGAGACAGTTCAGTGTGTTGTTTAAAAGCAGGTGAATTGAAAGAGAAGCAGTGTCACACAAATCAGTAAGATGCTCAGTCACTTTCCTGCCAGACTCATAGAATGCTCACTGTGACAACTGTCTCCAGTATGCTGTATTTTTTTCCAATTTGTTTTTGTTTGACTTCAAAACCCTTCGTGGTTCAGCACAAGCCTGTTTGACACTGGCTTTTGGGTTGGGCTAGAGAGGCTTAGAAACCTGAGTGGATATCTCTGGATGCAAAGGAGGCTTCAGTGGCCAGCAGAGGCAGGAGCATGCGATGGAAACAGGGAAAGGCTGCTTTTATAGTACTAGATAGCAGCTGTATTTGCTGTTGCTCCCATCCTGGACTAGACCCTCTTTTTACTGGTGTGGGTACTGACCACTGTTTGCTGTAGAAGACTGATCTCTCACTCAATACATACCATGACTCATGAGCTAGCAAAACTGCAAGACTTCCAGCACTGGAAATTGAAGTCTTTTGTTTTCTGAACAGAGAGATTTTGGGCAGCAGGGTCAAATACTTCCTACCTGAGTGCCTTGGACACTCCTCAGCAGGTATTATTCAAAGAGCTATTGTATAAAAACATGGAAGATTTTTGTAATATGTTGATTGGGCTCTTGAATGAGACCAGGCATTTTCTCATCTTTTCATCATTACCCGTTTAGCTGATGCTTAAATCAATGGGTGCATGCCAAACACTCACTGCCCTATTAGAAACACGTTTCTTGTTTTACATGAGGGCTTATTTATTGCTTCAGTTGTATGTACGGCACAGTATATATTGTCCAAAAGGGAGATATAGTTACCAGGTCAAACTTGGTAAGGGAGGATTTTTCTTTTTTTAATGAGGAGAATATCAATTTTGCAGTGCTTGTTATGCTCTCATTCCAGGCTGCTGCATACAAATTCTGTTATATGAAGTTGACCACACAAAAATAGATGTATGGAAAACTGTGTGTTGAGACACTGTGAGATAGAAGTGGAAAGAAACGGGACACAGAGGACTTGTCTAAGAGCAGCTTTGCCAGAAAAAAGGGCAGTGTTCCACCCAGGTCACTGTCTGTCCTCCAGCAATGGGAGAATTTTAAGGGTCCTTTATTTATTCAACTGTGTGGTTCATTGTTTCTCCATCATGGGTCATCTGTCACCTCCCTAAATTACTTACTTAATCATTAACAAGTGAGAGTGAAGCATGGATATACACTCCACACTAAATTTTCTGGTTTTTGAGAGCCAGTATGCATGGGATTGCTGGATTGACCTTCTTTCTCTCTGTGTTTGAGTCCCTCTTTTATACAACCATGGTACCTTCTGTTGTTTTCTTGCTTTCTTGTTTATTTGCTAAGCATCAAAGCTACTACAAGCAAAAAAATTTTAATTAGCCTTGAGCATCCCACTAGGGTCCTCAAGTACAAACAGGCACAGGCCTTTACCAGTTTAAATCAAACACATCTTCAGTGGGTCATCTTCAAGGAAATCTCCAGCAGCCCAGCTTCTGGAAGTGAAGTTATTTGCTGCCAACACCTCCAAGTAATTTCTCTTTAGCTGTAGCATGTTTCTTCAGCTGTAGTGTATTTTTTTTACCTTCTCTGCTCCCCGCCCCCTGGTTCAGTTCTTTACAGCTTTGAAATAAAAGCATGGAGTCTTTTCCAGCCATGTGGTGCAATATGGCATCATCCCCCTTAAAGCAATTGCTGTGTAACAGACATATATAAAAGCAAAACAAAGCTGCAAGTATGAGAACTCTTCTCCTAGATGTTTCACCAATACACTATTTCTAAATGAGTGTTCTTTGTCATTGCAGAAGCTCAACTGAGTTACAGTCAGGTTTCAGTCTTGTGGACATATATACAGGTGGAAGGAAAAAAAGGGTTCAGAGATAAGAAGGAGAATAATAGGGGAAGGGGAAGAGAGAGACAAGAGTAAGAGGAAAAACAGAAAGACAAAAGAGGTATGTGAACTGAAGAGGGAAAAAAAAGGGTGAGAAACTTGAAGCAGGTCTGTGATGGATAAAAAGCAAGAGAGTTGATTCAGACCTCTGGGATGGCAAGGTCTGAGGCTGAGAGCTCTTCTTGGCAGAGTAGAGCCATGCAGAATGCAATATAATGTCTTCAGGGCCCTTCAGTTTAGAGACATATAAATGGAGTGGGGTTTATTGCAAATTCTGGTTAATAACTTTCGAAGGGGAAAACTTCTGTATTCTCTTTGAAATACAATTTCTTGTCTCATAAATTGAAACAGCTGTGACTGTTCCCTCTGCACACAATTTTTTTTCATCTTCTGCCTTTTTTGCTGGGTGTATGCCTATGATTTTGCTTAATGATTTTTCTCTGCAGAAGGGACCCAGAGTGTGGTGCTGTATACAGGTTTGTGATCAGTGTCTTTGCACAAGCACAAGAAAAAATGCCTTGGGCATTTTCTGCTATTAGAGAGGAACAAGTGTTAAGCTATTAGTCTGAATCTCACTTAGACTGAATTTCTCCTGAGAAAACTCCATAAAAATTTCTGCAGCCTCATTCCCTAGAAAGACTAAGTTGAGATTTAATCTATCTACCAGACCTGGCTCTGGTCTTGGATCTGTAAAAACTGCTTACACCTCCAAAAATACCATGCTGAAAGCAGAGCAAAGAATATAGGTGAGGATCTTGACAGCCTCTACTCCTGCCTCATCTCTTAAGGCATTGCTTCCTACACAGGGATGGTGATGGGTACCACAGTTCAGGTGGAGAGATGTTTCCCTGCCGGGAAAGGGAAGCAAGAATATTTTCCTCCTTGTGATTCTAAGCAGTGCTAGATATTCTCTGCCAGCATCAATCTATCTCTGTCTCTCTGAGGACTCCTAAATGTCTTTTTTTTTTCTTTTTTTTTTTTCTTTTTTTTTAAATTGAAAGAAACAAGGTTGCCTTTAGGCTTATGCAGGTGACAACTACTTTTGAGGACAACTGAGTGTACAGAAACACAGACAGGGAATCAAACCTTCCTGCCTTCAATTCACTATCTGCTCCCAAGCTAAAGTGGTCAAATCCCTAAATCATTAAACAAGTGATATATGAGTTAACATAACACACTGGCAGGATCAGTGTGCACAAATGTCTTGAGAAGGTTAAAATTCGGAGGGCTATATGTTACCTTCAGCCAATTTCTGTTTGGAAAGAGCTCAGGAAGGCTTTGGGATTCAGTCAAGAAACACCTGCATAAGTATCTCAGTATCTCAGTTTTTCATTTCTCCATCTCTCTCCTATGACTCCCTACAAACGCCTCCAGCTGGAAGAAGTAAGGGATGTAGGAGAAGACAGAATTAATCAGATCTGAGTGCAGAACTCTTTTCCCTCATAGCAGACCTCAGCCTTCTCATTGTATATAACAGATGAGAGCCTTTTTGGGCCAGTGTTCAGGAGATGAAGAGCAAGCAAAGCCATTTTTCCTGTTGGGTAAGGAGCCAGACCTGTGGTCTCCAGCAGGTTCAGTTTCATCCTCGTGTCCTCTTGCAGCAGTTTCCTGGTGCATTCCAACCCATGGGCTCCCTCCCATGCCTGCATCCAGAGGCCCAGCTCTGCTGTGTGACATCAGCTCTGCTGGTGGAGCTGGGCATGTGTCCTTTGCTCATCAAAACAGCTTTGTAAGTGAGGGCACCAAAACCTCAAATCACCCCAGTGAACAAGTGGCTGGAGAGGTTCTCTGTTTCTTTCCTCCCTGAGCCTTTTGGCAACCACCCTGACCTCCAGGCAAACCACAGTTCACAGCAAGAGCCTAGGGGATTGTCATGGCTTGACATCAATCAAGGGCTAATGCACCCATGAATGCATATTTGTCTTAATTTCTGCTGTGAGATAGGACCAAATAAAAGGAGCACAACCATCCAAACTTAAGGTATAGAGAAGAAACTTTATTAACTAACACTAAAAGGAAGAACAAAGGAAAAAAAAAATCAGAAACCAGATGAAACTTCCAAAACATCCATCCTCCCCCACATGCTGTTCACTCTCCCACTGCCCACATGAAAAGACAAAACCTAGAATTTTCAGTCAATCCACCCCTTGAACAATTATTTCCCCAATCAATCAATCAATCAATCAATCAATCAATCAATCAATCAATCAATCAGGAAGAGCAGGAGTCCCTCCTGCTTTTGCCACAGATCCCCCACAAGAATACCAGTCCTCTTGTGGCCACACAGTTCACAAATGGCTCACCCGCGGATTTGCTATTGTAAAACATTGCCCCCCATGGGACAGTCCTGGTACAACTGCCCATGGGCTGTATCAGCTTTTAGGGTGCAGTTTAAGAATGTCTTTTTTCTAGTCCAAAACAAAACTCTCCTCATCAGCTCCATCTTCATCCCAAGGAACAGTTATCTGTCATCCCTGGGGCCAGGGATATTATTAAATCAGTGCTTCAGCACTGCCCATCTCTGTCTCTCCCTGGGGCCAGGGACATCAACAATCAGTGCTCCAGCACTCCCCATCTCTGGTCGTCCCTGGGGCCGGGGATGTTAAAATTTAGTGCTTCATTAGCACCCCCCACAGGA
>VXBU01002464.1:1069523-1103365 GCA_013400315.1 Bombycilla garrulus
GGGGTGGGGGGGGGTGGAAAGCCGGGCCAAGGCTGCAGCACACGTCTGTAGCTGCTCAAGGCCAGAAGGAAAAGAGAGCAATTCCCACGCAGGCCTGTGCCAAATGTATATCCTACTGAGACGAATTTCACTTTTGATTGGCTCATTTCCCTGTCTGTCTTTAAAACTGCCCACAATTGGTTACACTGGGCTCATGGGAAATCCACAGGCACACCTCACTTCCAGGGGTGGCTATTTTCCTGCCCACCAAAATATCAATCAATCTCAAACCAGTGCAGGGATGAAGAGCAAAGGAAATTCATAGGGGCTCTTCCAGGGCTACATGGAAAGTGCTAGAGATTATCCTCTAATTCTCCTGCAGTGCTAGAATGAGGGGGGATGACTATGGTTTTGTTTTTCGTCTTTTTGCTCCATGAATTGCAGACTTTTCAGAGGAGCTTTCTGTATTTGAGAAGGTAGCACTTTTTTGTTTAGAATTGGGATGGCTGTTCATGTGGTGTATTTCATCTGCTTTTAATGAGATGAAGCAGGCAGAATGTAAGGAGAGGGAGCCAGCACCAGACATTCCCACTCCATCCCAAGCCCTCACTACCAAAGGTCATGGGAACTTACCTTTTTTCTCCTTGTATGTCCCTGGATGTATGCACAGCACATAAGTGTCCAAGGACCTCCGTGATACTGCTAACAGCCATGAATTGCCTGTGAGCAGTGAAACTGTTTACCGCAGATCAATATAACAGTAATACATCTGGAAGACTCTGGCCTCAGTTACCCCTTGTATCTTGTATTCCCAGCCAACACAAACTGCATTCCCTGCTGCTTTCCCATGGCAATTCACCTTGCTCAGAGCTCTGCTTGTTTGCCCTAACCCTCTGCATCCCCTCGCTTCTTTTTAATCAAACTTTCATTTCTCTCTCATGTTCTGTGTCTCTTTCTTTATTTATTTCCTTTTTGGTCCTTCTTCTGAAGACTTGGGTCTCACAAGCTATCTTCTCTATGCTACGTTTTAAATTATTTGTTGTCTTGACAGTTCTTCTCCTGTTCTCCATTCTCCTGTCTTCTCTCTTCTCCCCTCTCCTTCCTTGCATACCCCTGTATATACAAGCTCATACTGCCTGAAAGTTGTCAAGACCTCCTTCTCCTGAAGTAGTGAGAAAATACAGTCTGCAGGTGAATTTACCATTTTAATGTAGCTAACATTCCTCCCCTCCTTCAACTGTTCTGCAATTGCAGACTGCAGACTGCTGAGATTAGTGGTATAAAATCCCACCAGGATACTGACATAACCTACAAGCCAGGAAGTTGTTTTAATCAAATCCAGCACCCTTTTGGAATGCTGGATTTAGAAATAGAAGGACAGCAGTTTTGAGAGTAGTTGAGGAAAAGTGTTTAAAGAGAGTGTTTGAAAACCTGTTTGTTAATATTATTTTGATAGATTATGGTCAAAGTTGCAGGATTTTTTTCCCTACTGAGTCCTAGCCTATTCAGAGTACTCAGCCAGAGTATTGGTGCTGAAGAGGTGATAGAAGGGAATTTGATTGAAATGCTGGTTATTAAGAAATGCTATTATCCAATAAAAGTGCCAGAGGGCCTCAATCCAAGAGGCATAGATGATTACGGTGGATGAATTCTTAGTCTTTGGAGGCCAGGTGGGAGGGCACAATTGTTGGGATTTTCCCCCACCCCCAGTAAAACTTAGAGCAGCCTTGGAGGAGCCACCCATTAAAAAANTATAAGATACATAAGATACCCCAAATTATTTTTCAGCTTCTAACTCCACCTCACTTTGTTTCCCCCCCTCTGAAACGCACATAAAGCACTTTGCATGTTATGGTGATGAGAGACAAGGGGAGATTTCTGTCCCCAGCTGGTGATCAGTTTATTCACTGAAGTATGAGGATTGATAGCACTTGTCACTAACAGCCCAGCTAATATAGCTGCAGATGCTACATTTAATCATATAAACAGTGGGGCACAGTTGCAGGACAAAGGCCTCTGGCCTACACCACTGGAAGAGGAAGCGGAGCAGATTCCTAAAGGGCTGGTGCAGAATTGCAATGGTCCTGCACCCCTGTGACAGGAAAAAAGAGGATGTGTCCTGCTTCTGCATGACACTCTGCAGGGTATGTGTCCATGCAATGTGAAATTTACTGAGGGAACCAAGGGAAAGGACCTTGTGTATGATAGCAAGATACGTGCAGGAGAAAGCAGGGAGCTCCACTGCATGTAGAAGAAATGAAGGGAGTGGCTGGGGTAGGAGGATGTGCCCTGTCACATTTGGGTGTCTTTCACAACACCTTATTCCTGACATCTTTGTCTTGATATCTGCAGCCAAAAGGAGTCAGAACATTTGAGAAGATGTGGTGCTGTCCAGCAGCACAGTTGCATAAAGCAGGGAGCAGCTGCCATGCAACTAAGACTAGAGCCCTTCAGCAAGGATTCTGTAGTGCTGTGAGAACAAGATAGGAAGAAAAAAGGGAAGGTTTGGGCTTTTTTTGTCCCCATCATCAAATGGCAGCCTCACTCTCCTGCTTTCCAGAAGAGTTTGCAACCAGGTGTTACAGATTTTCAGCCATTAATGAGGGGTCTTCACCTGAGAAATGTGTTGTGTTGCAGATGTGCATGAGGCTGTGTGGCTGTTGCAGGCACCATGCAACACATAGGAGGCAAGTTATACTCCATACGTCAATCCTCCAGATGCAGGACCGCAGACACACCCTGAGCTCATCCTCACACCCTCTTCCCCTGCCTGCAAGCCTTCCTCCCTCCACATCCTCATCTACATGCTCTGTCATACAATCCCACACCCATTATTCCACGTGCTTTTTCCATCATATGTGCAGTGTAATCCCCAGGCACTCTTCTACTCACCTGCATTTCCTCGTGCATCCCCATAGTCTTTGGCACTGCTTTCCTTACAATGCTCAGCAGCTCTTGCCCACACACCCAGCTGGTGCTCAGTCATGCTCACCAGGCTCTCATGTTCTCTGTCTCCAAATGCCCCGTGCTGTAACCAAGCTGTTACTTGTTCAGTTCAGTCATGTGTGCATCCTGTCAGACACACATCTGCAGACAAGTGGCTCAGAACAAGGCCAGCATGTATCAGGCTTAAAAATGAATATGCCGGGAACGTCCCTCTTCTCTAAATTCACACCCTGATGTCATAGCCCCCAGGGGGATCAGTCTGTGGTGTAAAGAAAGCTGTTTGTGGTTTTCATTGAAGGAGAGCACAGCGGAGGAAAGTCCAGCCCAACATCTAGCCTTTCAAATGAAGTGACTTGTCAAGTATGCAACTGTGGCAGGGATTTGAGAAGCAGTAAATTTAGCAGCACTCACTTCCACTGACAACCTGTCATGTGCTTGAAACATAAATAGTAGTGGAGACAAATCACTGCTGTTTTCCTATTAAGCTTTGGCCCACTGGCCCTCTAGCTTGCCAGCAGCATTTCTACCTGGCCTGCCTGTGTGCCTTGTCTCAGGGACAGATGTGCCTCCCCGTTGCAGGCTTTGGGAGAGTCAGGACAGGAATTATCATGCTGTTATTTCCTAGGTGTCCTTGGTGTCTGGATACTTGCTCCTCAGCTGATGGATTTGTCGCTCAGGCTGTGTGCTGCTGGCACCTCCTACTTCCACCCAAGGTTGAGGAAACATGGACCTTCTCCTTAGAGGGCTAACGGTTTTCATCTCTGCCCCTGGTTTCTGCCACGCAGACTGCCAAGGTCACACTGATGGAGTAAATGAGGCACTGATTTGAATAAAAGGGTAGAGGTGAAGTTTTCCAATGCACCTGAGTGACTTACAGGCAAAAATGCCACTGAAGGCCAATGGGCCTTGTCCTGTTAAAGCATTTAGTGGCTTTTGGAAACTGTGCTTTCAAATATCAATTATTATATAACTATCTAATAAAACATGCCATCAGAAGGTCACATGAATCTTTACAGAGATGAGAGACATCCCTTAGTGCTTTAAATTGAGGAACCAGGGATTCAGTACATTTCACTGTCTTCCCTCTCTCTTTTCAGTTTTGATGCCTCTTCCCCTCTCTCCTCAAGGAAGATGAAATCATGCCAGTGATTAAGGTAGCCTGTTCTGTGCTGTTTAATTAGAGCAACTGCCCTTTCAGTTCCAGTGAAAGTCTCACAGGTGTGTAGTTGCGAAGACGCTCTAATGAGACCCCTGCCTCTCCAGGAGCTTGGCGGAAAGGAGCCCAAGAGTCCTCAACATAAAACAGATGGTTTTTCCTTCTTTCTTGGGTCTTTTGGCTGACCGGGCTCCTGTTGGAGCAAGACATTTCTCTTCCCACAGGAATCAAATGTGTCTGGGGAGTCGAGAGAAGAGACATAAATAGATTCCTGTCCATGATGGTAATAGGGGGATTCAGAGAGGCAAAGCCCAGTGAGACACATTTTGATTGACATGATTGGCCATGGTCTTCTCATGCCAGTACTGTTAAAGATGTTAGAAATTTTATGTAATCATCAGAACAAGTATTAAGGAGTTGGTATGAAGGCAATGAAATATCTTTTTGGTTTGTCTTCAGACCCCTTCCTAAACTTATGAGGTAAGCTGTAAGAGGTCAGAAGGGAGTTGTTCTGATACTGTTTCTTCTATTTACAGTTTTCTGCTTTCTCCCTTTCTGGTGAGCCCCTTCTTCTTCCCATATCTCTGGGAGAGAAACCCTGCTTCACAGTCATGATTTTCAAGTGTGCTGATGGCCAACAGCTGCACTAGCAATGGGAATAGCGGCATGAGGGGGCTACCAGACCTCAAAATCAGGGTCTGTATCTCCTCTCTGCTTGCCTCCCCTGTAAGACTGTGCAAGATGCAATATTAGGCACAGAGCAAATGCCTTCCTTCTCCTTTGCAGCCACTGCCTTGCAATTTTGAGAGAGACTTTATTCTTTGGAAAGCAAGGGAGTTGCTAAATGCATAAAAATTAAATATTCTGGACTGAAGCAACCATTTATCTGGACTGCTATCATTATGAATCAACGGCAGACACCTCAGATGATAATATCACAGGAGCCAGCCCAATTGATCAAAAGTCTCTGTGGCGTGTAAGCCCAAACAATCTCTTCCCAGCACACCCTACTGTGCCTCACACCTCTATGATTCTCACCTCGATACCTGGCAATATTTGATTCCTGCTGAATCCTGAATTCAGCTAGTCTCATCTCCTGATCCTTTGTTGTGCTCCCCACGAAGTCTTCCTTTTTCTTCTTCCGCCAGGAGCAAATATGGGGGATGGTGTCAGGAAATTACTGTGCTGGATCTAATTGACAAACATTGTAGCAAGGAGAGGGGTCAACAGAAAAGCAAACAAAATGATTTTTCAAGAAGCTAATCCACCTATACAAATATCGGCGCCAGGCATCACAACACTCTGGCATGTTTTTGAAAGGGTAAATCTTGCTAAGGGGTGGCTTAACTCTTTGACCTCATTTCCTCAGTTGAAAACTAGAGCAGTTTAAAAGCTCAGTGGCTAGATCCAGGCTGATACAGAAATCCCATCTTTAGGTTTTGTTTGTGAAGTTCGTGTTCAGAGTAGCCTGACTGAAAACAGGGATGAACTACAGGAATTGCTGTCTTGCAAAAGCACTGGAGATTCAAGGGCTGTGTTATCTGGTCATAAAATGTTTGGCTCCAGCTTGCAGAGAAAGAGCCACAGCAATGCCTCAGCCTCTGAGTTAATGCTCTTTCCCATTTCAAATAAATTTGTGCCAATTTGTAATTTCTCAAGACTTCTTCCAGGTTTCAGACATATACGAATGGAATTCTGTGGGCTAAGTTGAATCATTGAGAAAGAGGAGAATGTCAAATTTTTAAAACACTTTTTTATGTTAGCTTGAAGTTCTGGGTTCATCCTTACCCTCTCATCCCAAGAAGTACAGTGGGCATAGGACAGAAGGGAACAAACACCTTATATTTAAAGACTGGGAAACATTCTGGTGGATGCCTACAAACACGAGCCACTCGATTCCTGCACAATAGTATATTGAGCATGTCTTGTGCTAGATAAGATACAAGAGACTTTGTAAAGAACATAACAAGGATTTTTAGACATGCCATGAAACATAGACCAACCCCTACAGTTCCTAGACTGAGAGTCTGGCACAGTTGGTACCAGTGAGTGCCATTGCAGAAGGTTTCCCTAAGTCTGGGGCTGACATAATGATTTGTAGAATTAAACTAGGGACTTGCATTGCAGTCCGTCATTGCTCTTCACTGGCAGGACAGAAATTAAACACTTCAGTCAGGCTTCTTGCCCCAGAAGTGACTTGTTGCTGCCAGTCTTTTCTTTGGTCTTGTGTTTGTGAGGAGGAACTTGTCTTCAAACTGTACAATAATGATAGCACAAGTGCATTGTCCAAAATAAGAAAACTTGTAGGAAAAGGAGTGCATGTGGACAAATGAAAGGAAACCATCTGACAGAGTCACTAGAGACTGTAACAGTTGACTGCTTGCTGTTGTATTTTATGCCTTTCATAAGTATCCATGACATTCAAGAAAACTCAGTCCCTGCATCAGCTCTCAGCTTGCATGACCATCTTGTGCTTAGCACAATGGGAAACAAAGACATACCGATTACACACCCAGACCTCTGCAAACACACTCTGATATTCCTCTTGCCGGGGGCAAGTGGTGCCCCATCCATCCTCTTCTTGCAGGTGGTGGAGGAAGAGGGCACAGGACCCCTCAGTGTTGACCACACTGCTGGGAGCAAGACTGGTGTGCTGCCATCCACGTGTGCACATCGAACAACTCCTGTGCTTCAGCTGTGATTCTTTGTCTGACCTTCTGTTTTCAACCTCCATTTCATTAGCTGCTCCAGCACTGTCCTCGCAGCCCTGATGAGTTACTAACTCTTGCCTTCCTAAGGCTCTCAAAGATGTGGCGACATTTCATTGATTCATCTAGCTGATGATGACTCCTACCTCATGTTGTTTTAAAGTACCCTTCAAAAGGCAGCAGGCAAAAATTTTGTGATGCAGAAACAGTGCAACTATTGGTTTGTTCATGTTTATGTGTCATTTTCTTGGCAGTAAAATTAAGGCTTGGTGTTTGGTAGCATAGTCATGACAACTTGCATTGCAGTATGCAACACTTAGGGAGTATAATACTGTAGTTGTGACATTACATGACTTAATTTACCTCATGGTTCATAATTTACTTTGTACATTGGCTTCACAGCCAAGTTCTGTTCAAGACTAATTAATCTGTCCAAAAAATGCTGTTTGTGTTAATTTAAAAAGTATTAACAAATTTGGGCTAAATTCAGTAAGTAATTTTGAAAAAAACCAAGTTTTCTTCTTCAACATGAAATCATCCGATTTGAATTACATCTCAAGGCAGAACATTAATTCCTTCTTCTGGTTCAGCAAAGAGAAGAAGAAAAACCCTGGTCAAACAGAAGGCTATGACCCAAATTGGGTCTGGATTTTCTTCAGGGGATGGTTCCCTTTCTTTTTGGTGTTCACATGTGGATTTTGAATGGAAAATCTAATCAGCTGTGAGATGAAGTAGTATATTGCACACACACCTGCTCAGTGCCCAGACTCAAGGCTGTGTGTGAGAGAGTGTGATGACCTTTTGTGGTCGTTTATAGAAGACAGGGTGTGGGAATTCAGAGATACAGCTGATCTGCTGGGGCTGCCTCAGGCAGGTGACCCCCATGGACACGGACACGGACCCACAGCCGGGATGCAAACTGCATCTGAGCTGTCAGATTTTGTTTTCCAGCTCCTGGACAGAGCCATCAGCAATGGGCGAGTCATCCCAAGTGGTTTGGTCAGTGCTGTCCCAAGAGAAAGAAAGAGCACAGAGAGGTTGTTCGGTCTGGGGAAGCTGCTCTCAGCCTGGAGGGTTTTGTTTGCATGCTGGATGCGTGGAGTTTGAGAAAAAAGAGCCCATGAAAATTGTGGGCTCTCTTAACCCTGGTCATGCCAGCAGGTGTTCGTGCTCCCTCAGCCAGGGAGGTCCTTGGGTGCTGTCCTTGGCTCAGGAGGCAGGGCAGGCAGTTTTGCACATAAGGTGCCACTGTGATTGCTGATGAGCAAAGTCCTGGTGAATGCCAAGGGAAACCATGCCAGGGTGTTTCCTCCCGGTCTGACTCATTCTCATTCATGAAGCCAGAGCCAGGCCAGAGCCCTCCCTGGCACTGCTCTGGGTTTTTGGTTTATGTGTAATAGCTATAGACCTGAGGGCATGGGAGGCATGAGGCCAGCTTAAACAATAAATACCCTGCTGTGCCTTGCTGCTTAAACAGAGTAATTACTGCCTTACTACATGTGACCCCTCTGTTCCTGTCCCTCTGGCAGTTGTTATTTCATGGCTCCCTTTACACAAGGGATGGCAGTGCTTCTCTCCCAGCTGCACATCTCTCTGTCTGCCACTGTCTCACCTCTCAGCTTTCTCACTTGCTCTGTCTCAGTGTGTTTCTCTTTGTCAGTAGCTGAATACCATTTTCTCTTTTTCTCAGTCACTGAAGAGTCTCACTTTTTTTTTTGGCATTTCTCTCTCCCAGCCACTCTCCCTCTCTTCATTATCCCTCTGTTTTTTCTCCATCTATTTTTGTCTTCTCTCAAGCTTTCTCAGTTTTCACCACTTCCCATGCTACTCCAGGTTTTCTGCCTGCCTTCCTTACTGTAGCATTGTAGCACTAGCTGTCCCTTTGCTTATCCACCATCTGCTTCTCTCTACTGATCTCTTTGCTAAAAACAAGCCTCTTCAACTAAGGGATGGGGAAAAAAATGCCAAGCTCATTGGAATCTGTGATGGCTGAGGAAACAGGAACTGATAAACGAAAACTTCAAAGTTTTGAATTAAACAAAAGAAAACCCTCAGCTGGAGGTAAAACAAAAAAATCACGTCAAAGGCTCCCTTAGCTATTTTTGTCTTTCAGAAGCCTGTTCCTAGGGAATAGAAGGTGCAGAGGGAAGGAGGAAAGTTAGGTGAGCAAAACCTCAAACACTAAATGGAGAGTGCAGAGACAACAAAACCTGCAGTTCAGCAATAGAAGTTGCTGCACACAAAAAACTTCAAATGGCATCCATTGATTTCCAATCTTTTTTATCTCCTTGCATCTTGTTTTAGGCCCAACAAAGATGCATAACCTATTCTGCTCCCCTCTCTTCACAACTACAAAGATGCTTGGAGGGAAAACAAACATAGGAGCAGGAGCATTTCTCCACATGCCAAATGCAAACAGATACTTTCAGCAGATCTGAATTTCAGTTTAATTTAAGACCACAGCAGTGTTAAAAAAAAAAAAAATAAGAGAACTAAAGTAATCTCTGCACAAGAAGAAGCCCAGTGTTAGGTTAATGGACAGGAGAGAAGATGAAACAAAATGTGGCTGCTACCTCTAGATATCAGCTTCCCCTTTGGAGACCTAAGAAACTAGGGCATGAAGGAAAGGCCTCTCTGGTAGAGCATGTGACTGAATGCATTGCTGGCCCTGACTATCTGAAAGAGCTGTCTGCACACAGTACAAGTGGGATTTTGTCTGGGTGTGTGTCATTTGTAGAAAGGAAGCATTTACCTTTTGAGAAAAGAGTGATGCTGTGTGGCACTGCAAGGGGCCATTTGGGTAGAGGTGAGAATAAATACCCAGGGAACATGTCAGTCTGTGTTTCTGCACACACAGGTGGATTTAAAGATGTAAAAACAAATAAAATACATAGTANCACGGGCAGGTGTGCATACCAACAAGGACAATACACAGAGCCAGCTGGGTTGTACGTGGCTCTTTCTAGAGGGTAAAGGGAAAGGAAGGCGGCTTGCCAGCAGGCTAGCATAGCCAAGCAGATTTGCTGTTCAGCTTCATTATTTACTGGGTCCAATTAGGAAGCCAGGGGATAGGAAATGTGGCTGAGGCAAGCAGGCCTTCAAAGCCTTCCTCCTGCACACATCAAAGCTGCTGCCGCAGATCCCTCTGCAAAAAAAGGCTCTGCCAGCTCCGAGCAGCAGCAGCTGCCTGGCTCGTGCTGCTCGGGGTCGTTCCCTCTTGGTTTGATCGTCAAGCCTCCCGGGCTCATGCTCTCTCTATCTCCAGCCTCCAGAGCAGGAAGCTTCTCTTTCTGAATAACTGGGACCAAGTTTAGGAGCTACAGCTTGGCAAGATGGTGTTTAATGGGGCTGTAGCAACAAACCATGGTAACTATGAACATGTGAAAGACAAAACCTGACTGCAGGTTGCCTGAAGTCATGCAAGGGGATGGTTTGGGATGAGAAGAGCTGTACTGAGTGAGAAATCATCTGCCTAGGGAAACCTGAAAGGACCCTCACTGGGAAAGGGCTGTACTGAACCAGGCAGAACAGCCAGGAGACAACCCTGTCAGCAAGGAAGCTTTGGCAGTGCAGTCAGAATTTCATCCCTTGATAATCTGCTCAAGGCAAATGTCTTCTCTTAATGGGAATGGAGTGGCTTGCTTGCCAGGAGCTGGCAGTCCTTCTTTCACCTAATAGAATATGTTCATTGTTATTGGTACCAAAGAGCATTGTCCAAGCCTTCTCCCTCCCCACTTTGATAAACTGCATAGTGACAACCATCAGTTCCCTACCACAGCTGGCTCCTGTGCGGAAATATTTGTAAATTCACTCAATATATAAAGCTCTGTTCCTGCTCCCCCAACCCCCTGTTTGCCTTAGAGGTTAGAGTTAATATGACTCACCTAATCTGGCTGCCAAAGTGAATTAGTGAAAACATCTCTACAGCTCTCTGCAAGATACCACAACCTGACATTTCTCTAACACACTGTGATATATCTTACCTCTCCCTGATCTGTACTACAACACCTCAATTTTAAATCAATGCTTTTTGTTAGAAATGGTTAATGTGCTCTTAGAGTGGCCAAGGCACCAAGCAAAAGGGTCTGTCTTGAAAGTGAGAGCAGCTCAATTCTTGCAGGAAAATGTTGATGCTCAGGGTCACCAGTGTAGAGACAAGAACAGTGCTACCACTTATTCAGCAAGTACAAAAACTTTTCCTGAAGTATTATGCTTATATGTGTGTCCTAGAGCAAGGAAATGAGGAGCTGAATAGGGTTATTGATGTCTTTGACATGCCCTTTACAACAGAAGTCCTGCCTTTCACTTACTTCCAGGGCACTCCACTGGGCAAGCCAGCAGCTCATCGTATCTCGGGAGGGGTTCTGTGTAGCTGTAAAAGCACTCCTGCTGGACATGGTGCACAGTACACTTCAAGTGCATGCATGTATGCAGGAGAGGAGCTCAAAAACATCTTCCCTTGGGAAAGTATCTACCCTTGTAGGTTACTTTGGAGCTCCACTGATGTGGTTCTCTAACAGACAGACTTTAACAGCACCCGTAATGAGGGTGCCACTCCATTAGAGCTGGTTAAGTTACCCTCAACCCTGTTTTCATTACGGTGACAGTCTTGTGACAAGGGCAAATTGCAGGAGAAGTAAGTCCCACTTGGAATGAACCCTGTGTATAAACAAGGCAGAATTGCAGAGCAAATGAGTTGCAAAACAGAAGCAAATTATGTTTTAACCTTTTCTTTGTGAGTCTTTCCCTGATGTCTGATTAACTTTCCAGTCAACTGACTGACCTACCAACTGGGAGTGCTGCTGTGAAAGGAGGGGAGTGTTGGTTGTCAGCTCAGTTTGGGGCTGGGATTTTTAAAGTGTTTTATTAGCAGGTAGCAATATGAGCAATATGCCATAAGAAAATCTGGCAATTAAGAGAGTTCCCAAACAGAAATGACCCCTGCGGTAGTAAAACCAGAAAAAATGTGCTGCCTCTACAGACAGCAGCGTGGTGCAGCAGTTGTAATGCAATCCTTCATCTGTTTTCAGCCCTGGTAACACCTCATCTGAAATGCTGTGTTCAGTTTGGGGTATCACACATCCAGAAAAATGTGAACTTGTCAGAAAGGTCTAAAAGCAAAGAACAAGAATGATCAAGAGCCTAAAAAAAAACCTCACCTACAGAGAAAGGTTGAAAGACCCTGGCAATGTTCAGCCAAAAAAAAAAAACAAAACAAAAAAAAAAAAAAAAAAAAAAAAAAAAAAAAAAAAAAAAAAAAAAAAAAAAAAAGAGGGGGGAACATAAGTGATTTAAAAGTTGATAAAAGGCTATTGCAGGGAAGGAGAGAATGATTTGTTCTTTTTGTCAGTAGTGGCTAAGACAAAAGTAATGGCTTTAAATTGCAGCAAGGGAGACTCAGGTCAAACTCCAGGAAACTGCTCCAGTGGTAAGGACAGCAAAGCACAGGAAGAGATTGTCAGGAGTGGCTGCAGAATCTCTGCTGCTGAGGGGCAGAGGATGGCTATGTCCCTGACAAGATTCATGTGTCCTGCCTTGAGATTGGGGAACGACTTGGATGGTGGCTGAAGTTCCTTCCCACAGTGCTGTGACTCACCTAAATCTGGTTCTACAGGGGTTAGGATTCCCTAACATATTCATGAGTTCCAGCAATAAAAAACACCTGTGAAATCCCACCCTGCTTCCTTCTCCACTGACTCTCCACAGCATCAGCCCAGGTGCAGAGCAGAGGACTTAGAGCCATGTCCTGGCAGCAGGAGCCAGCTTTGCCTTCTTCCCTCGTGCAAAACACTGCTGCCATGCAGGAAGGTCCTGCAGCAGACTGTTGGGGGGTTGCAAAAATCAACGCAGTTGTGAATTTTAGACATACCAATGAGATTTCTCCTACCTGAACATCTGGGGAGCTGGGGAAAGGGCTGATTACCCCTGTTGAAAGAGGGGGGGAGCCATTGTCTTTAAATGAGTTTAATAGGTACACCTAGAATGATTCTGAAAATTGCCTGTGAAAAAGATAAATAAAATAAGACACAAAGAGTTATGTAAGGGACAGAGTTCTGAGCAGATTTTGAAGTTTCTGAAGTCCCTTTCCGATGCTGAAGGGAATTGCATCACCAGTGTGAGCGGCCAGGCTAACCTGGCCAAGACACTGCAGCAAGTCTGTGCCTCTGGGGTGGGATTTCTTGCAGGTGTCTCCATGGGAATTTCAGCTCCAGAGACTGGAGTTACCCACTGCTTTCATGCAGTGCCATAAACCAAGGGGAACAGTGGGCACTATTTGAACCCCTTCAAAAACTGTAAGCACTTTTGTGAAGTGGGCAGGGTTTCAGAAGTGCTCGGCACCTGTTGAGCAGAAAATATCTTCTGGGCAGAGAGCTCTTTGGAAAATCTGGCCACTCTCTGAGGAACCTGATTGGCAGCTCTTGTGATCTGACCTTTTTTTTTTCAAATTTGTCTTTTATCCTTTTAAGGTTGGGGGCTAATTTCTCTAAACATACACAGGCCCACAGCTGGGGCTTGCAGTTTCCAGTGCTGCAGAGCAGTGCTTACAACCCTCTGAGAAGAGGAAATGTGGTTCAGATTCTTTCCAGGAGGTGCCTTACTTTGCTTTCTGAAGGAATAGGGTAGATATACCAATCCTGATATTTCATGCTTCCCTGGCAACTTTCATGCAATGAATCTTATGCGTTTTACATGGGTTAACCTCACTGCCCTGCTCTAACCAGGAGGTGATGGGAGAGGAGGGGCTATTTGCTGCAGTTTACAGAGGGAGAGCAAAGGAGCAACTCACTCAAGGTCACACAGTGAGTTAAAAGCAAGACCACAGACCTCCCCTGATTCCTGCCCCCAAACATAACCTCGACTGACACTCAAGTCACTGTTTTCCAAAGTGTGTAAGTGAGGCAGCACAGTTTAAATGTGTCATTTCATATGTACAGTAGCTCAGAGATACATGATGATTATTGGTCTCTGCAGATCAAATTACAGTTTGTTTCTCTCAGATTGACTGTGTTTAACAATAGCTTGATCTGATCGATAGCACTTCTAAATGGTGGTTGCTCTGACAGAAAGACATTTTTCACAGTTTTACCGTGGAGAAAAGGGTGCTGACAACACATCTGAGGACCCAGCTAGCCCTGAAACAGCACATCACCCACAGCATGACTAACTTCTGGTGGTACTCAGCCATCACACTACTGAACTTAGTCTGATCTTACATGGTGGAGATTTTGCTTCTCAGCCTGGGCAGCCTGTGAGATGTTGTATATTGTGCCACCTGTATGCTGCCTTCCAGATTTTCATATTTTTTAATTTAATTTCAATTAAATGGAATACTGGCATCTTACTGATGTAACATCTGAAATAACTTTTAAATAGCTCATGACTGTTGCTTGTTTGCAGACTCCATGTTGTGATTGTTCCTCCACAGCAATTTCCTAAATCGGAAAGCCTTAACAGAACCACCCTCTGTATTTTTCTGTCTTACCAGGCAGAGAGTTTGAAGGTGAGGAGGAGTACCTGGAGATCCTGGGGATCACACGAGAGCAGTCGGGCAAGTACGAGTGCAAAGCTGCCAATGAAGTTGCCTCAGCAGACGTCAAGCAAGTCCGGGTCACTGTGAACTGTGAGTACAAAGCAGCTGGGGCAGGGCAGCAGGGAGAGCGTTGCCCACAGGCGAGGGTTACTTCAGGATAAACAGGGAAATGTTTTTGGGTTTGGATTATGCAATCTTAAAAGGAGGGCGCTGAGAAAACTATGTGCAAACGCTTGCCACAGGGTACAGTTTGTACTTTAAACCTAGTAATATATAAGAAAAGGCTGGGGGAGGTGTGGTACAGAGAGACAGACAGGGAGAAAGACAGAAAGAAGAGCTGTGAGTCCCCTCCTAAACGCTGGCAATGCCTTGTTTTCACTCATTGATATTCAGGTGAACAGTATCGTGAAGAGAAGCTTCACCAAGGCAGCAAGGAGAGATAAGGGAGGGCTCAGCTGTCTCAGAGCAAACACATGCCTGCCTGCACCCAGCCATCTCAGCAGTGCCTACCCGGCTATCACAGCCAGGGGACACGGGGCAGAGGCACGTGCTAATGACAGGGTGCAAAAACATAACTTTTACGCTGGTTTCAGGTCATTAGTTTAAAGCTCTGTCTGAAAGACCCTTCATACATCAGTGCAATACAGAAAGAGGTTTTGGCCAAAGGATACAGCAGTCCACTGAAAGCACCAGGAGGCACAGTAAGCTGTGGCTTACTTCCACATCTGTGGATTAGGGCATGGGATCCCATCCCACATGTGCTTAAGAGAGATGTCCACTTCACTCTGCTGGCATGCTCCTCCCACAGTAACACAGGATATTTCAAACTGATGTTACTCTTTAATCCTACACATGCATATGTCCACCTCCATACTTGTATAGCTTATATTTGGCACCTGAGTGATGTAAAGTGAGTTATCCCTATGTACCTGCTTCATTTCTTTGCTTGGGGGATAACAACTTGGCAGAAAGGATGGATGGATCAATGGGAGCTATGTCCTCTCCCAACCTTCTTCAGTTTAAATTGAGACTTAAACCAGAATATTAACTGAAATTGTTGGAGATGGCTACAGACGTATTTCTGGGTGCCTATTCATGCCTTGATTCACAGGTAGCACTGTTAGGGAGCAGGTTAGGGCAGAGAGCTGATGGCATCAAGTGTTTCAGGCAATACCAGTCTGACTGTAGATGATTATAGTACCTTTTAATACCATTCTTGCTCTTCATTTCTTTCCCTTGGTCCCTTGTGGGCCATCACATCAAATCAACTTTCTGTCTTGCTTAGAACTCGAGGTTACAGGCTCCCTGCAGCATCTTCAAAATCCACAGTTTTTTATAGTTCCCTTAGAAATTGGGTGGCAGTGGTTTAATATCAGCTGCCTCATGGGCCAAATTTGGCATTAATATGAACTGTAGTAGCAGATTTTCTGCACTCAAATTATAGAAGTGTCAAAAGCAGCTGAGTTTATGAACTGGAGACTTTCCATGAGAACCAATTAATAGTTTCAAACATTTCTGTGAAACATAATTTCAATGGTGCTTTAATGTGTTTGAAACAGATTGTTTGTATAAAGTCAGAATGTTTGATTTTGATTTAGTTTCAACACATAATAACTATTCCACGGTACGACCTTAAACACTTTAACTGTTGGAAAATATGAAAAAGTGATGTTAATATGTGGTATAATTTGTAATGTAAGCAAATTAAAACTCCTTAAGGACAGATTTTTTCTTTTGAAAGAAAGGGAAATAAAGCTAAAAGACTATGAGGACTATGCAGGAAAAGGTCAGTCCTATGAGGGCAATGAAAACTAGATATTTGCATACATCTTTCCTCATCCTGCTTTGCTAAACAACACTACAAGTAGCAGAAAGTGGAAAAACCACAGCACGTTTGAAAAATGGGGCCTGTCCAACCTCAGGAGCTTCCTGGCCATCTCTTATCATCTGCTGTGGAGCACTGTTAGCTCGGACGGCAGGAGAAAGCATCTCACTTTGCTTTGGTCTCACACTACCACCTTCAGGCTTCCCAAGTAATTGCCCTTGCACATCACAGACAGGGAAACTGAGGCCTGGGGGGAGTGGGAGGAGAACAGCTAAAGGGAGCCCACTCCTGGCTTCCCAGGCAGCAAATGGCTACACACAGAGCAGCTGCTTTCTAAGTGCAATAGGCTGCTTTGTTTGGGACTGACACCTGCCCCCTCTCCCGGGAGAGCACTGCACCAACTACTTAAAGTGGTGAATATGGGGACTGCTCAAAGCAGGGGGCTGGGCTCCCTGGCAGCAGGCTGGGAAGCAGAAACTTGCTGGAATCATTTTCTAGGACCATGGAAAGGAGCCTGTTCATTCTGTGACTCACCACTTGTGCCAGATTCATGAAATGGAAAGGTTTGTCTCGCTGTAGACAGCAAGAAGATATACTGCTTAAACCAAAAAATCAAATAAGAATGGTTAAAAAAAATCTCCTTCACTATACTTTTATTATACCTTCTCCTTTTCAAATTACAATATTTACATGTACCCACAGCCTTTGAATGTAGGATCCTATTTATGTAAACTTATTAATATTTATGATGTTAGAGGGCGCACTGAAATATCCCTAAAGCCCTGCATAAAATCCTGATTAAGGTCAGAGAAGGGATCATATTGAGATGGCTAATGTGTTCACAAACAAATTTCCTTCCCTATATTCTCCAGAAAGAATTATTTTTTTTCTTTGACTGACATAATCTGTTTTGTTTTTTTGTTTGGTTTTTTTTTGGCCTTTCAGTTCTGGGACAGATACGGATGGCAGAGTGTGTTTCATGGTAACTTGATTCTCAGCAAAGTATCTGTCTGAGTCGCAGCCCTGTAATCTCAGGGTGTGCAAGTATTAGTGATGAGAGACAAGGCACTTGATTCCTTGATTCCTTGATTCCTATACACCTCTCAGCAGCCAGGTGGAAATAATTCTGCTTTTTAACATGTAAAGCTTATCGCTTAATATTTTGAACATAGGGCTGGGATTGAAGATGCCGGTGCCTACCCTACCTGGTATCCAGCCAGTACTGAGAGCAAGCCCCAGCAGAGCACACCAATTTATTTTCCAAGTTTGGCCTGCTCATGGCATAACACTCAGACTTCAAAGTAAGCAGAGGTGGGAGCACCGTGTTGGGCTGAGGGCAAATTTCAGGCAAAGCAGTCACAAGCAAGCCCTTCTGGAGCTTTTCACAAAGCACAATGTCCAGGAAGGTTTGATCAGGATTTGTAACCTTGGACACCTAAGGGAAGTGTCTCAACTCTGGCTCTCAGAGTTGCACCCGCAACTTCTGCTAAAGTTCTTCTCTTTTAAGCCAGTAATGTATTTCTGTTTCATACATGTTGCCTCAGTCCTTTCTTATTACAGTTTTGGCATTAGGCAAAGAGTTTGTATGGAATATAATTTTTCATGCTAGTGTTAAATTCCTTCTTTATTCCTTTACTTTTGCTGTCTTCGTTTACCCTTGATGAAGTTTTTCTTCTCTCTGATAAGCCCATATGAACTACAGATCCATAGGCAAATATTCATAAATTGCAGAAGTCCATCATTAACCTTAACTTTGCCTGTGTATGCCTATGCATTTATGACAGAATTTTATTCAGCAGTGCTGAAGAGAAGCACGTGTATGGAGTGCTGCTAATGTTGTATGTCAGAGAAAGTTCAAAGAGCAGTGCTCTGCAGAGAAGCAGGGGGGAACAAGGCCTACAGCAAACACCTGCTATGGGCCCCCAGTAGCCCAAACAGTTTCATGAGGCAGGCAGCCCTGACATAATTTCACTGTTTTGTTCCACCTGGAAGTGTGTGGATTGACCTCGTGTTTCCTTCCTGCAGACCCTCCCACCATCACAGAGTCCAAGAGCAATGAAGCGGCCACGGGACGACAAGCCTTGCTGAGGTGCGAGGCATCAGCAGTGCCCACGCCCGATTTCGAGTGGTACAGAGATGATACCAGGTAAGGCCTTGAGCTCGCCTCTTCCCTCCTCTCTTTTTCAGTCCATTGAATAAAGGTTCCTGTCATCCTCCCCAGCTCCTCTCAAACAAATTGCTCCTTGCAATCCATTTGACTTGCAGTGTCCCATCAGACTCGGCAGAGCCAGCATGGTCATGACTGGAGGAGGCAATTCCTCTCTGTGCTGGAGATGTTGAAGGAAGTGCAGAGGATGGAGCTCTTGCCTTGAAGTCAATTATGGCCAATACCCAATTAATATGATGTTCATGTGTTAAGTAGCCCATGATACAGACCAAAAAGTAGGTATTGTAAGTTTTCATTTAAGTAATGCTGCTCCAGGTGCATTTTTCTAGGGAAAGGAGCCGCTGTGGTATGAGATTCCCCCACCTGTGCGATCTGAGCCTCTCAGACTTGCATGTTAGAATAAATGAGAAGAGAAAAAGGATCTGTCCTTTCTACCTGAGCATTACCTGGCATTAAGAAGGTAGTGTTATTACCCTACATTTTAGGGTAGCCAGCCCCGAACAGGGTGCCCAGGTTCAGGGGTGACTCAACATATTGTGAACCAGTGTGTTTCACTAAGAATATACAGACTAGCCTTCAGCTGGCCATGATGTATTCATTTCCAGAGTGACTCAGTGCTGGGTAAATGCTTCATCCTTTTCCCTTGTCTTTGCTTGGTTCTTCACTGCTTTACCAGTGGCATTTAATCCCACTGAACTACTACATTCCTTTCATTCCCTCCTCCTGTTTTCCATCCATGCCTTCTTTGGTCTCTTTCCTCTCACATCCCCTCCCTGCTCCCCTCTATCCTCACCTGCCAGCTGCGCTGAATGACTTTGTTTTGCTGCATACTGGGGAGGGATTTCCTTCCCAGTGCCATCGCGCTATACACCTCTTCTCCTGTCTTCCCAGGATAAACAGTGCCAATGGTCTGGAGATAAAGAGCACGGGGAGTCAGTCTCTGCTGATGGTGGCCAATGTCACTGAGGAACACTACGGGAACTACACCTGTGTGGCTGCCAACAAGCTGGGAGTCACAAATGCCAGCCTATACCTTTACAGTAAGTACAGGAGAGGGTGAAGGGAGGCTCTTGCAAAGACATGGCTGTGCAGGAAGCACATGGTGGCCAAAACTCAGGAAGGCATCTGCTTGACAACGCAGTCCTCTCAGACCTCCTGCCATGACCTGGCTTTCAGCACTCTGCTTTGGATACCTTTGTATTCATACTTGCCCTGAAACACAAACATGGCCAAATCAAAAGGTTTACATTCAAGCCCTTTGATTGACTGGCTTTGCTGAAGACAGATTTTGTTAAAATAATAAAAGTGTGTTTGTTTTAAAGCTGGAAACAAAAAACCCTTTAGAATGACAGCCCCTTTAATAAGCAGACAGAAGGCCAGGGCTCGGAGGATCCATGACAGCTGAGAAATGACAAGTAATTCAGAGAGATGGAGAGAGCTAGCCACCGAGCCTGAGGAGAACAAGACAGAGTCAAGAAAAAGAGAAATTGATTTGAAACTGGAAGGGACAGAAATGAGAAAAGACAGAATGATTTTAAAGGGATATACCATAGGGACCATGGGGGAAAAGGTAATCAACAGATGAAATATGGAATAAGGTTCCTTGGATCTCATTCTGCTACCTTTCCATCACTTTGAGTTTGTCATAGTAAGTATAAACAGACCAAGCTCTAGAGCAGGGCTACCTGCTGGTTCTGAACTTTGCAGCTGATTCAAACCTGAACCTAAACAGAGCCCCTGCCCTTCACCTACCATCCGCATGCACATACAAACTGTTGTATTTAAAATGCAGTTCCCAATTGCAGGTCTAAAACTTGGGCTAGACTTGGCCCACGGGTTATTGGCATCAGAGATACACTGCAGCAGAATGACCCACTCACACAAATGAACACGTAGACACAGAAGTGACTGATGGCAGTGTTCCTGTGATGGTCCCAAATTGAATTAAAACTCTCATGTCATGACCTGCATGTCCTTTTAAACAGAAAAAAAAAAGCAACTGTAAATCAGTCAGTGTGGGATGCAGTTTAGTCTAGTTTCTGCTCTCTAAAAAAATAACAAAGTTATGGTTTGGTTATTCTTAACAGATGTAGTGCAAAAGGATAAACCCATGGGTATTCTTTGTTTGCCATTTATTTCATGGCAGTTCGAATTTTTGCAAATTTAGGTGTATTTTGTGGCAGTTATTTTCTAAAGAACAGATATTATCATAAAAGAACATATTTGATTTCCTGTAGCATTGCAGCACACAAAGCAAATTTCTACTTTGAAAATCTTTTCACCCTGGTCTTGTGACTGTCATGAGATTAAAAAAAATCCTCAGGCAGCAATCTGGAACACAATTTTCAAATACTCCAGATTTGTTCTTGGTGATATTAATATAATTCTATGTTTAGAATCCATTATTTGTGACTGAATTCTAAATTTGGCCCTCTCTGTTGGTTCCTGTTGTACAGATGAACTGAAATGCATCACTGAAACAAAATATAAGATGAAATTCAATAATGTATATATGCACATATGATTTTAGCTGGGGTGCTCATTTTGCTAGAGAAGCATTTTGCATGACTTCAGAACTTCACCTCAAAGGATCTCAAAGGATTTGCTAGCAATGAATATTTCAATATCACAAGTCATTTAGAAATGGGTGAGTGTTGTTAGCACCATTTTGCAGTAAGAAGTTAAGGTACAGAGTAAGGAAGTGGTTTACCCATGGTCATAAAATAAGAGGCAGAACCTGTGAGAGACCCAGGGAAGCCTTGCAAAGTTGCTGTTAACTGTTCCCGGAGGAAATGTGGCAACTCTTTAAGATCATTTACAACAGTAAGGATCCTATTTTAGCCCCCTTTTGATGTGTATGAAGAACACTTTATTTCTTTTAAGTTGTTGTATTTTGTTTATCAATTTTTAGAAATTCAAGGCCTGTTTATACTGGAGTACACTAGAGAACTTCACAAGAGCCAGAAGAATGGAGGTGCAGGAGCTGCAAGAGATTTGATGATTCTTAATGATGTCTTTCTAATTTGTTTTTGGTGCTTGGTTAATACCTACTTTTTCATATTGTTTCAGGAAATCTCTGTTTTTCTAGTTAGTGTGGAACAAAGAAAGAGAGGAAAGAGAGAAAAAAAATAAATTCAGGCACACTACCACTGTTATTTTGAAAGTTAAGAAATCAGGGGGGAAATGAGTGAAGGGAATCCAGCTTCATAAAGAAAGCTGCTGAAAAAAACCCTACAAGCCAGATGAAAGAAATGCTGTAGTGATCACACAGTAGCTGAAAAAACAGGTAATGCACATTCCCAGCCACACACAGACAGAAAAATAAAGCAGTGCCAAGTTTTTGCAAGGTACAGCAGATACTCAAATACTTGGAGTGTTTTTCATCCCTGAAATCAGAGGTCTTATTTCCTTTTTAAACAGAGAACAAGCTCACTGTAGAGCAACATCCCACTGGGGAGATAAGTACAGCGATGGTTCCTCAGTGTCCCATTGCAGCATAAAAAAAGAATGGCAGCAAGGAGTGAAGAAACAACCAGAGAGTTAATAATGAGGTACTGGCAGCTTTGCCTGAGGTGGAGGGCAGACAGGGAGTGAGCAAAATGATGTGAAAGAACAGTTTAGCAATAGAGAAAAATTGGTGGCTACCATTTCATGAAATCTCAGTCAGCACTAAAAAAACTCTCAGAGAAACTGAGTGCCTTAGATGTCAGTGTCATAGATAGAAGATGCATTAAAATACAAAAGCAGCTTCCTTGAGCTGTATGAATAGATAGCTAGTGATCTTCCTTACAGGATGTAGCAGCAGGATTGCCTGCTGTAGGTGGAGAGATTTATACCCCTCACTCCTGGAGACTGAGTTTACAACAACATAAATATGGCCCTGCCAAAGGTTTAACTTACCCAGGAAGCTGTCTCCAACAGCAAATGTAGAGTATGTTTGTAGAGAGGGTACTCAGGTATAGTTTGATGATACAACTGATCTAATAGCTTGCTGACATTCCTTGTTCCCCAGTCCTTTTGCTCATCCTGCTCTCTGCCACGTGGTTTTGTTGTTTGCCTTATTCTGCCACTCAGTGGACACCCTACTGAGCCTGTTCAATCTGCTAAAACCAGTGAACAGGAAAATGAGCTTTACTGCTCATCTCCCTAAAATGCACCAAATGTTTTCTTTTGTTGTACGGAGCTGAACTAGTCCATGGCTGGGCTCAACTGGCACCAAAGCCCATGCAGAAGAGGAAGCTCTATCACACATCTGTGGGTATGAAGAGTTGGGAGGCAGGACCATGTTTGGCAGCACTGGTGAGCCAGTAGGTTGATCCAGCTCTGCAGAGCCTGGGAGCAAAGTTTGTAACCCCTAAGCACCAAAAAAAAGGGTCAGTAATACACATCTCTGTGAAAATTACCTGACAGTGAGGCAAAGCCTGGGCTGCCACCACAGAGCAATGGAGGTGAAAAGCAGTGACCCAACTGAAGCTAAAGGGTTCTTCCTCCAAGTGTATTAGGAGGTAGGGAACATGTTTTCTTTCTGTTTTACTCACCTAGAAGTACTATGAAAAGCATTATGAGTGAAAGTCACAATTTGTATCTTAACACATACTACACAGAAGTGTGTATATATACATACATACATACATACATAATTATATATATATATATATGTGTAGGTGGGTATGTATAGATAGGCATGCACCTCTGTGGTGCAGAAGCAAACCCACACACCCCTCCACAGGCACACAGAACCAGGTGCAGCACCTGGCACATTCTAGCAAAGCAGAGAAAAGGAAGAAAAGCTATTCCAAATTAGTTGCCTTCTGCCTCCTGCTGAGATAACCCATCCCATAGGCTGAAACAGGAGACGGCAGCACAGTGCTGCACATCCTGATGCAGTCCTGCTGTCTCAGTTGGCTCAATTATAGGAGACTGCCACATCAGTAGGTCCCCTGTTCCATTCTCTGCACCCTTTGGGGAATTGGCAAACACGGAGGTGAAGCAGAAGCTGGCAAGACAGTGCCAACTGGAGAAACTTCAGGTGGAGCCCAGCAGTTTTGGTTGCAGCAAGGCACATTCCTAAAAGCTGGCATAAGCCTCTAACTTGTCATTATTTGTTAGCATCCTGCCACAAGTGTGCACATGCTGATACACTTCCTTCCGCTCTGCCTATGCTTTGCTGTGCCTGAGCATTTGGTTCTGGTGGTGGCTGCTGGGGTTTGGAACCTTAACTGTGGCCGAAATCTCTCCTAGTGGCTCTTAGTGCAGACCCCCTATTTTCCTCAAGGCTGTCAATAACGGAGAGACTCAGGAGGCAGGAAGGTGGTTTGGGCTGACAGTCAGAGGGGGCAAGGCTGAGACACTGCTAATGAGCCAGGGTGGAGCAAGAAAAGCAGCGCACAGTGGGAGAAGGGAACAGAGTCCTTGAATAGAAAGCAGCATGATAATGAGACCGTAGTGCTTTGCTTTAACTGCTTATGCTGTGCAGCCTGCAACCTGCTGTGCAGGAAGAAGGTAAAGGGGAGTTGAGTTATTTAACCAAACTAAATAACAAGGAAGTCTTGTCAGCACAAACAGCCTGCTTTCGCAGAACAATAGTCCCCTGTTGCTACATAAACACAGAGATCCAAGCTAGACTTGTATTTGATCTCCCCTGTGCCTGCTGTGGATTCAAAAAACTCCATTTCCACTGTGAGGGCAGGAGTTCTGCCAGTGTCATAGCGATGGGCCTGACCTACTCAATCCTCATGAGCTCCAGTGAGACAGAAACTCACTCTTTGCACCAAGAATACTGTAGAAAGAGCATTGGCCTCCAAATAGCTGGGCCTCGGTGATCAGAGAACAACAGTGGGATACGTATTTATCCTCCCAAGCTCTGTGTCCATCAGCAGTGATCTTAGCAGGTAAGCCAGGAGATGATAACTCATTGACTCAGGTCTACCAGCTGTTGCAGCTAAATCTCTACTTATGGATCAGTCAATGGGTAGGAACTTGCCTCAGTCAGTACAAGGCATCCAGCAAGCTCTGAAGGCAAAAAAAGGAGACCCAGTGCAAATAGTCAAGCCTGGGGACCTTGTATTCTTGGGTTTGTGTCTGGCTCTGCCAGCAGTTCAGCATTTGACCTTGGGCAAATTGCTTCCTTACTCTGCGCATCACCTGCACCATCTGTGAAGCAGAATTAACACTACTGTTAGCCCCAGACTGAGGTCTCTGATACTTGTTTCCCTCAGTGTCTGTGCAATTCTTTTGGGATCCTTTGTGGAAGAAGCAAACTGTGAAGACGTGACGCTTTGACGTGTATCAAAGTCCTACTGTGACGTATAATGAGGACACATTATAAAAACCCTATAAACAAGACAGCAGGCTCTGTGTACAACTGGAAGATGATGAGTCTGCAAAACTTCTGTCCCTCTCAGAGGACAAAAGCTCTAAAGAAGCAGAGTGCCCTTAAGGATTTGCCAGGGTGACTGCTCCCAAGCACAGGTCCTCAAGGGAACTGTCATTGGCTAGTATTCCATTGTGGAGAAGGTTCTGGGGAGGCAACAACTACCCATAGAGGACTTCCACAACTCACCTCTCTGCCAAGACTAGTTTCCAAACAGAGGTGTAGCTAAGAGGAGCTGTAGAGTGATGACATGAGAGGTCTTGAAAGTCAGAGGGGAGATAAGGGCCATCAACTCCAATTACCTTCACTGCAGGTGCTTAATCCCTCTTGCTGTTTGGCTATTATTTGTTTAGTTTTTCAAATCACTTCTCTCTGACTCCCAGTCCCAGGGGATGTTGATGTGTATTAGGCATGTTGCTAGCAAAATGCTCTGTATATGAAACTTACTCTACTTCATTTAATTTGGGGATGGACAACTCCATCAGGTTTGTATCTGCTGCTTGCTTGGTGTGAAAAGTGGCTTGTCCTTTTCTCCTGCATGTTGCTTATTGTTTTTTTTCCCCCCTTAGAACAAGTTTTACCCACACTCCCCAATCCTTTTCCAGGTCAGTATATGTTTTATGTTGAAGTAGCTCTTTAGCTGGGTCATTCTCCATCATCCTGACAAATGCTCACAGCTAGGCACAGGCAAAACAGCTCAGAAATGCAGGAAAAGAAGGGCTTTCCCTTCTCATTTATGTGTCATTTTGTTTTTTCTTCTCATCTTCCTCATCCTTCTCTTTCCTCTCTCCCTCTTCAAAAAACCAATCAACAGAACAGCAACAACCTTTAACCAAGCTTTGAGACATGACATTGAGTTTTCATCCAGGTGTGGACACTCTTTAGTGAGATTCAACCTTCCTGCAGACCTACTTCTAAAACACATTCCCATCATAGACTGTCTTCACCCATTTGTTCAGATTTGGATCAAAAGCATAAGCAGACCTAAAATTTTGCAGAGACAGTGGAAAGGACAAGTGGAAAACTAAAACACTGCCAGAAGGTTTTTTCACTCTGGTTGAGCATCCTTTCACCCACAGTGAAACACTTTGTTTTCTCCTGCTTTTATCCCACCTCTCCGAGTCTTCCAGTTGCATAGTCCTGCATCTGAGGCAGAGAGCATGAGAAGAGGCACTTGGTGAGGTATTTCTCTCTGCTTTATTCCAAAATGGAAGAAGGTATGAAGGCAAAACAGGGTCTGGGTGTTTTTTCTGTCTCTGTGTTGCCCACTCCTGCCTCGGGTGCAGACAGCATGGTCCCAACATCCATATGAGAGCTGGGGCTTGGTTGTGATCTTTTCATTCTGAAAAAGCACAGAAACCAGGCATGTCCAGAAAAAAATGCTATACAGCATTTGAAAGTGGTGTTTGAAACTAAATCAACAATAAGACAGCAAGTCCCTGTGTTCACTAAAAAAATCTTGGCCTACAGCTCCTCAGTATTTTTGTTTTACTGCCATATGAAGAGGATGCACTAAACTTATGGGTTGCTCAAAGACCTAAATTGTTAATGTCTGCACAGAGCTTTGGGATAGAGTGTTATTAGGAATCCATGATGTTTTGCAAAAGAGCACCTGCTTGAACAAAGCACCTGCAGGTACTCCCATGAAAAGAACAATAAATGCTGGGTGTTACACATGCTCCGTTTAACTACTCGGCCGTTTTCAAATCAAGCTCTGCTCTTGGCAACTTATTCAGGCTCAGGATGTAGTCACAATTGCCTATTTAAAAGGCAAATCCGCAAATACAATTAAAGAAAAGTACCTTAAAAAAATAAAAAGGGGGGGGAGGTAGAAATCAAGCTACCATTAAAATTAAATCCCAGAGAGTGATTTGTAAATAACATTCAAGGAGCTGAAAAAAGGAGTAAAGTAGGCCATTGGGAACTTACTGTGGAAAAATAAATCCAATTAAACACCATTATCTTACATATTGCAAATGAAACTTGTGCTTGGATATGAAATTAAAGTTGCTGAGGCTGTTTTGGATGTAGGGTTTTGAGGAGTTTTCTAATTTTAGGTGTTCTCTTTTTTTTTAAGCAGAATTTTCAATGACAAATATTTTTGTCTGATGAAAAACCCAGGGCTCTTTGGTTTTATGATTATTTTTATTATATATCCTTAAATTCCACAGGCAGGCAGTGTTAATTTTTTTCATAGCCAGCCCTGTTTACAGCTGGTTTTGAATTAGGAGCCCATTAAGCTAAATGATAAAGCAAAATCTGCGAGTGAGCAAGGCCAGGATTCCCATTACAAATACACCTCCTAATCAACTTGCCAAGGCCATCCTGCACAGCTTTAGTTGATCCTTTAAAACACTTTCCCCTCTGTCTCTGAAGCTGTTATATTTTTACTGCTCCCCAGTCTCCTAAGATCATCTTGAAGGACATCCTGGTGTGCCATCACTCCTGTGAGGTGTCTTCAAGAATTTGTGGTGCCAAATGCTGATGTTATCTCCAGTGACCCAGGACACACCAAGAGGATTTTGCAGAGGGGGAAAGCAGAGTTTAAATACTCTGAGCCTCGCTTGTTTTCTGAAAGCCCTTACCAGCTTCTCCATTGTGGGCCTTCAGCACAGATGCTGGTACTTTTCACATCTGCTTTTTCTTAGCTGCTCACCTTCAAAGAAACCTTGGGCATAAAATTTTGTTAGACTTTTTTCTTCCTATGAGTTGATGTTCTGAAATGTAGTCCTCAGCCCTCAATTAAACCATTCCTCAATGACCAGAATCACAGCCTTCTTCCTCTTTCTCCCTCAATTTTCATTTCTGTTAATCCTCAGTACGCTTCCCTGCCCTCTGGGGTTTTAAGCATTAATTTAAAAGGAAGGTGATTTGAGACGAAGAGTGCTGCAGTCCTGCTAAGCATTGCTATCATTAGCTAGCTGCTGTGGAAACATCTTGCTTTCAGGCAGGCTGGAGACTCAGAAGCAGCCCATTCAACTAAACAAATGGGACTTGAGTTTGATGAGACACTTTCCTAAAATGCTGGTGGAGCCCAGCTGATTCAGCTCTCAACTGAGTTGTCCTTGATAAATTTTCCAGCCCTCCTGATTTTGCAGCCAGGCACTCAAAATGCCTTGAAATATCTTCTGGGATGATGCCACATCATCACATCTTTCTGTCTGCATTGTAACATCATGTTGTAGTGGGCTGACACAAGGCCTGGCTGTCACCAGACAGGGGCCTTACTGCATCATCGGGTGCTTTTTCAAAAGGATTTTTTCTTCTGGAAAAAGAGGATTTGTTCATTCCATACCACATCTGCCAATGGAAGGGCAGGTATGGCCCCCTTGAACCTCAAAGGGACCCGTCACAATTACGGCACTAGCTCCATCTTTGTCCTTCATTGTCCCTTGTCCTCAGCCCTTTGAACATGAACTCCTTCCCTTGACTAGCACTTAATGTCCACATCAGAATGGCTTAGCAAGACCGATGGGCTTCAAAACCTGTGAGTCTTCCTCACAGCAGTTTTGTGATGAGGGCTTGCCAGAGGCTAAGTAGGGGCTTTCTCAGTGTGGTTAGCTTGATGCCCTGGGAGCTATGCAAGGAGGGTGTGGTGTTTCAGAAAGCAGCACATCCAGAGCCGCCCACAGGGCAACAAGCCTATCAGTCTTTGGGGCCTGATCAGACAAAGTCAAGGCCGTCAACAGGTTGACAAAAGATTTATAGCAGTAGTGTGTTAGCAATTAGCAGAGTGGGAGGGAAAAGGAGAATGAGGAGTCCTGCCTTTCTGCCAAAACGTGCACTGATTGGAGAATGACCCTGTGTGACTGTAGATCGTAGATAGTCTCCATTTAGCTATAACCCTTGTAGCCTGTACTCTCACTAATGCCTTCATCAGGTGGGTGGGAGCTGGGGAAGGGAGAAAAGAGATGTTCATTTGGGTCTGATGGCCAGAGGGGTAAACAGAGAGCAGCTTTCTTTCTAATACGCTCTCTGTCCTCTTTCCTCTCTCTGGGTGTCCTTGCTGTGCAGAAGAGAGCTCCTCTGTTGCAGTGGTCACCTCCCACCCATCTCTGCTCCTGTTTCGCTTTCTGTAGTGCATGGCCCTGCCAGTTCTGCTGAGCCAGCTGCTCTCGTGTCAGCAGGGTCTGCTTTGGCAAAGGGGTGGATATCTGAATCCATCAAAGCTAGGGAGAAAAGCAAGGGGGATTACAGCAGAGACTACAGGCTGTAAAGGGTTAACATTTTATGGAGGCTTGCTGACTAGACAGTCAGCCCTGCCATTATGATGTGACCAGCTGGAAGGCCCATCCACCTCTGGAGTCCTCTTCACTGAGGCCTGAGGGTGCTTTCTCATTTGGGCTCCAGAAAAGGGTCAATGAAAATCCAGGCCTTCAAGCCTTCAAAACAAACTGGTTGACAGAGCTAGGGAAGCCATGGCATAGACAGGCCAAAATAGACAATCTTGTCTTGTTGTGATCCCAACAGAGAAATAGAGAAAAAAGTAATGACCAGGAAAAAATAATGGCCACAGGGGCCAAGCACATGAGGGTATATTTATAACCATGTCAAGTCTGGTATTCCCATAAATCCTAAGGCGTTCGAGGAACACGGTTCAGCTATACCGGTCACTCCACAGTTATGTGTGGCTGACTACTCAGGGCATGCCTCACTGCCCTGAAAACTGCCTGAGCCCCGGGCACTGGCAGCTGATCACACCCATGGCCCTGGGCAGGAAGCACAGCTTACAGCTCTTCTTGCTTCCCACGGGTGGTATCCACCCAGATTTTCCACAGAGCTCAGTGGCCATTTGGTGAGTGCAGAAGGGATTGGCCCTGCAGGGTGGATGTTCAGACAGATCAAGCTTCTCTTGCTGCTCAGTGTCAGTGTCAGTCTCTGCCAGGGCTGCAGGCACTGAGGGCTGGGACTGAACTGGGTGCCAAGCCTGCGGGGCCTTTAGGCCAAGGGAACAGGGAGGACAAGGCAGGGTGAGGGCAGACAGCCAACATCACAGTAATTGCTTCTTGCTATTTCATAGCTACGAGGTAAGGGATGGCACTGTATCTTATTTTGGCTGTGTGGTTTACAGTGAGTAATACCAAAGTCAGAGGTGATGATACTATCTTCCAAAAGGAAGTACTATGGGCATAGACAAAAACAGCATCTTGGGGAAAAGAGACATGCCAAGAATTGATGCCAAGCTACCAACATTGCTTGGTGGGTTTTGCTGAATAGCAACAGACAGCTTCTGTTTGTTGAGATAGCTTAAAAAAAATTAAAAGCCAATCTGCTTCTTCCCACCCCTCCCCAAGAAGAGTGTAGAGAAAAGAAACAAGCTTTCTTAGAAAAAAAAAAGAGAGACACAGGGGGAAAGAAAGTTTAATGGCTTTACTGCCTGATCTGTTTCTGTACTTTTTGTTCGTTATTTTAATTTAGATTTATTTATTCCAAAATGAGCCTTGGGTTGTATATATTTGCATAGTACAGTGCTGTGGAGGATCCAGAGAGTGAAGAAGATCAGCAGCAGAGGGTGGGAACTGAGACCGGAAGTCCCAGAAAGATATTCCTCTAAGCTGAGCCCTTGCAGTGGATAAAGAAGAAATTTCAAGGTCTGTGCAGTCACCGCTGTGGCTTTACATGCATGCAGAACAGCCCTGCAGAACAGCGGTCAGGGCACAGCAGTCAGGTGGAAGAGTGGAGCTTGGGTGGATCCAGTGGGGGAGAAAACACATAAAAACACATAACTGCACCGCAGAGATTAGAAACAAACACATGGAAGAGTGACTTCTGTGGAAAATCAGTTGTCTGATCGGCACAGTAATAGTATTAGTGTTGTAGCATGGACAGAGTACCCCACAGAACAGAGCTGGGACAGGCTCTAACCCTCCTGAGCCAGATATCCCCAGCCCGGAGGACACTCGTAGCCTGATACCGTCTGTATCCTAGATGAGCTTCTGAAGTCACCAACTGAACCTTCCTCCCTAAAGACATTGAAGACAACCTATCCCCACTGCACAGCACATGTACTTAAATCCTTGCTCTCTCCCTCTTGTTCTCCTTATTTCTTGTGTTGACTGGCTGACTGGGACTGTGGAGGGCAGCAAGGAGGAGGATGAAGAACTGCCACTGTTGTCTTGATTTAATCCTTACATGCACATAAAAACTCCTCCAACCCCTGTGAGCAAATGACCAAAGAGGAATTTCCACCTCCCTCCTGCTCCTCCTTTTCACCCTTCCATTTCCAGTGTAAACCACTCAAGAATTTGCCTAACAAGCTGGCCTCCCCTCTGGTTATTGTCCCAAGTGAACAGCCTCTCCATTCACTAACCCATGACGCTAAGTTGGTTTGGGAAGCAGCAGGTTTATCTTCCCAGCTCAGGCAGTGCACCGGGCCCGCTTGTGAACCGGTTGCCATTCAATGTCTGCTCTGCTGTTGATAAAGCACATTACACATGGCTGGGCTTGCATGATTAATACAGCTGTCTAAGCGCTCCCTCTAAAAACAAAAACAACCAGAGAGGAGAAGGGAGGTGTGGGATTTGGGAGGGAGGGAGGGAGAGTGTGCATGGGGGAAAAACCCAACCATTCCAAAGAGGTCAAGCTTGAAGAAAAAGGCAGAGTGCTCCTGGAAGACATTCCTTCACTGCAAGCAGAGCTCCCCTGCAAAAGGGAGAGGCCTCGTGGCAATGTGAGAGGGCGCAATGCACGTGGTCCTTCCTCAGCATCACCTGCATGTCCCTCTGCAGCCTGGGGAGCGGCTGCATGGGTGGGAGTGTGGGATCAGGCCCTGGAGAAGGATGTGCTCTGACCAGCACAGCTTCAGCAGGGTCTGGTCAGGCAGTCCCTATGGTAGGTGTTGCAGCTACACAGGCACACTGGCCCATGGTGGCACTGCCCAGCCACGTCACCGTACACACCCTGTGCTCAGAGGCACAGGCACTGAGCACTCTCCAGGCACCTTAGAATACCTAATGAGGAACAGGAATAGCTTCCTACATCTTTCCCATTGCTCCAAATCAGCCAGCTGAAGGCCTGCTCTGCAGCCTGTGTAAGCTGAATTAACTTTCCCTTTTTAATACTGGCCTGGGAATTGGCTCTGGGAGGCCACGATTGCTTCCTGCTCTGGCTTTTCCCAGGCCTGGGCCAGGTATTAAAGCCATGCTTGCACTGTTAGGGTGTTAAGGTGACCAGGAATCTCACTCTGGAATTGCACACACAGACACTTCCCTATTTGGATGAGAATTACAGGGAACACAAGGTAATCTTTACTTAGACTCCACACTTTAGAGACACACACCAGCACAAGGGCCCGCCTTGACTGTCGTGACATCTCTAACTCAGTGAAATACCAAGTGATATCCCTAGGAAGAACTCAAGGACAGACTGGGAGGACACTCCTCTGCAGATACTAAAGATAAGGGAGAGCAGAGGCTGGAGCAGGACTGGATTTCAGTACCAGAGTAACCTCAAGCACTGGTAACTGGTAACACTGGTCACTCTCCACCCCAGTTTAGTTCTTTTCCTGCTCCAGTCACCTCTGTGTATGTCCCCCCTGCCTCTTCATTTCTGGCCACAGCCACTCAAATCTTTCCCATGCCATATATCCAGTAGAGCTTGTAGAAAACCATAGCAGGGATGAAGTGGGTAAACAGACAAGCATGAAACTGATGAAAATATTAATTTTTCAAGAGGTTCCAGAGCCTCCAATTAGCAAACCTGCTTCCTAGGGCTGCGTGTGCTCTGGGTGAGGGGAGCTATGCTGTTTGCCCCCTATTGAGACACTGGGTTATGTGCTGGCATCACCTTTGCTCTGCAGTGCCCTACACAGGTGCTTGAGAGACGAGCAGGAGAGGGATTGCTTTATCCTAGGAAAGCAAAAAGCAGAAAAAGCTCAGATCTTCCCCATAATGACTCCTGAAAAAGTCTGTGCTAAGTGGTTTGGGGTTTTGTTTGTTTGTTTATGCTTTGCTTGTAGATTGAGAGTCTTTAATGTGGGATTTGAAGACAATACAGTTTTAAGTATCTGATTTTGTATCGGTCGCTGGGGAAGGTGGGATTTTGGGGGCTGTTCTGTTTTTTTTAAATAAACCTTCAGTTGCTAGGGAAATGAAAAGGGTGGGAGAACAATTCCTTCAGCTATGAGAAAACATTGAAACTTTTTATATACACAAGACAGATCTGATGATGAAAGATCTGTGCAACCTTGAAACAAAGGTTGTCTTTTAGCCAGCACCAACCTCACTGGTCAGGATAACAGCTCAATTTTAGACCAGGATTACTGTAAACCAGCTCCAGGATAAATGGTGTAAGCAGACAGCTCATGACCACCACGACCTTCTCGGAAAGATACTGAGAAATACAATTTCAGGGATATTCTTCAGAGCTTAGGGAAGGATGGGTGAGCTGCATTACAGAATGAATCTTCATTCTTCTAAGACATGAGTTAAGATAGATGAGTACTTAGTACACCATGAATGAGCTCCAAAACATGGGGAAGAACCGTGCTAAAAAAGAATGAGCAAATTCTGGAATACATTAAACCAAGTGCAAAGATTGATAGACACCAGAGACATTTCCTTAATCTTGCTGAAGAGTTGCTGGAGGGCATCCTTCCCAGCTTACACCGTGGTACTTGCACCTCTAGGAAAGCCAGCCTATTGACACTGCAGTCACAGTCAAGTTTTAATTACAGGAACAGAACTGGTAGTGACAATGGGGAATGAGCAGGCAATGAGCAAAATAGCTCCAACACTTAGAACAGGGAAGAAAAAAAAGTGTCTTCTTCTAAAAGGAGGAGGGAGGAATAGGAAAGATGTAAGAAAAAAAGCCCCAAATGAACCCTAGTAAGTAGAAGCTGGTAATCCCTAAAGCCTCAGAGTAGAGTGCAAAGCCCTGGAAGAAAGAAATTAATAACTTTCAAAGTATGACCTTGAAAATGGAATTAACAGTATTCCTCCCTTTTAAGCCTTCATGATAATAAAGATTTCATCTTCTGAAGCCCTGGCAAGAGAGTCAACAGACTAGGAAAAATTGCTTCCTGCGGAGCAGCTGGCAAGTGCAAACTTTAGGACCCCTACAGGCCCCATGGAGTGAGATGATAGAGACACCTGTATGATGCACATCCTCCTTCCCTTGTGCCTTCTGCTTAAGAAGTGGGGTTTTTTCTCCCCCCCCC
>VXBU01002464.1:1103401-1194258 GCA_013400315.1 Bombycilla garrulus
CCCCCCATTTTTGGTCCTGTTTTCTGCTCAAGAGGCAGAACTTCAGCCTTCACTGTAAGTAGAGTCAACCTATCAACAACGTGGAGCCCAGAGCTGCTCAGAGTGGACAGCACCCGGAAAAACAGCAGGCTGGCTATACTTGGTTTATCATCACTCCTTTCTCTGCATCACAGACAAGTTCTCCAGGCCCATCCCATGCTGCTTTCTGGCTTCTCTTCCATTCAGAAACTCATGGGGACCAATTACTCTCTAACACCAGGTTTTACCTTACGCTCCCTGGCAGGATCCCAAGGGCAGATTCCCCAAAGCAAATCGAGAGCCAGGAGCTCTCTGATGCCCTTTGAACCTTCTCTGTGGTCTCTCTTCCATCAGCAAGCTGCAGATATGTCAAGCCCTGGAGTCTTGTTAATGTAAATAAGAGGAAAAATTGGCACCCACTGCCACTGGCACCCACTGTCTCTTCTCCTGCCTTCGTTTTGGTTACTCAGATGATGAGATTGGCAAATGTGGATGTGAAACCTGTAGATGGGTGGATGATTTTTTTTTTTTCCTTGCAGGAGTGTATCTGCTCTCTGCTTGCATCTCAAATGATCCTTTTTGAAGATCTGTGTCAGGGATCTCAAAAGTTATGGGTTCAGTTTCTGCTGGTGATGATCATAGTGCACACATTTGGAGGCATGCCTCTGGTGAACTTGTGGCTTCCCTTACACATCTGGCCTCATTTGCCTCTTGAGTAAGGCTTATGTGTCATGGCACAGTCTTCATCCTCCTCTCTAATGGGCCACTTCAAGGGTGCTGTTGGTGTTACAAAAATGAGCTGGAGGGAGTGAAGAGACAGAAGGGGCAATATCTGTGTGGAGGAAATAGAATAATAGGATGGCTTGGGTTGAAAGAGACCTTAAAGACCATCTAGTTTTCTATGGGCAAGGCACCTTCCACTAGACCAGGCTGCTCAAATCCCATCCAGTCTGGCACTGAACATTTCCAGGGATGGGATACCCACAGTTTCTGTGAATGCCTCACTACACTCATACTGAGGAATTTCTTCCTTTTATTCAATCTAAAGCTACCCTTTTCCAATGTAAGATCATTACCCCTTGTCCTATCACTACATACCCTTACAAAAATACTTTCTCCAGCTCTTGTCAGCCCCCTTTAGGTACTGGAAAACCACAGTGTGGTCTCATGGAACCTTCTTTTCTCAAGGCTGAACAACTTGATTCTTTCAGCCTGTCTTCATGGGAGAGGTGCTCCAGCCCTCTGAGAATCTTCTTGGCCCTTCTGTGGACTCACAGCAACAGGTCCATTTTCATGCTGGGGGCCCATCATAAGTGGAATCAGTAGAGTGGGTTACAAACTTCACCACCAGCCCCTGCACCCTCAGTTTCTGCTGCCCTAGTGGGCAGATCTCCTGCTTTTTGTGTGTCTCCCAAAGAGGTTTTTGCCGAGGATGCAGATGTAGTGATTGTGGAAAGATGCACGCCGGTGGGGATCAGATTCCGTGCCACATCCGTGTGGCGGTCCGAGGCTGGCTCAGCGGCGGGGGCTCGGGGCCTCCTTCCCTCAGCGTGGTTCGGGAGACTGACTCTGCGTGCGGGGTTCGGGCGTTTCCCGGGCGGCTGTGCAGAGCCCCGGGCGTTGTTTCCCAGTTTCCCGTGCCTCTCCCAGCCCGGAGCCTGCCTGGATTGCGAGGCGGGTTTGGTGTCCTTCGGCTGCCACCTTGCGGGGAACGAGCGGCGCTCCGGCGGCGGGGACAGACGGACGGGGCACCCGCAGCGAGCGCCCGGCCAAGGGAGGGTGACAGGCGTGGCGTGTACGAGCGCTGTTGCCCCGCATGAGGCCACAGCCCTGCCTTTTTTCGCACCTGCTTGTTGGCGTCTGGACTTCACCAGGCACCACATCCACACCTAAACAGCTCTGCTGGAAACCCCACTTTTCCCACTGCAGTTCTGAGCCCGGGCTGCCTGCCTTTGCGGTCCGGGTACTAATGCCCTCTTCTCATAAGCACCATCACTCCCCTCTACCTGTCTCCCTCGTCCCTGCTTTCCTGTGCTTGGTCAGGACCTAATTTTCTGTCTTTATCGCCCCTTTCCCCAGGATCTGTTCTCATTACTTACCTAACCTTCATACTTACATAACATCCTTCATTTCCCCATCCTCACCCTGGTGACATTTCCTCCCCTCACCCTCTCAGATGTTGTGAGCTGAGCATTCCTATATTGCCATTTCAATTGAAGATCTTCCCTGGTACTGTTTCCTGTCCTGTAGCCCAGCATTGGTACAAGTGCAAGGCTCATCTTGTTGCCTCAGGCCACATTATCTCATTCTTATAGCTCTCATCACAGCAGCCATTTCCTGTGCCTCTGCCTAGATGCACTTACATATTTTTCACCTCCTCATGCAGCCCCTAACCCTCAGTAGGCACTGTAGGCTTTAAGAGGCCAACACAAGCCATGTGGCAGGGCCTGTGCAGGGCTGGCCTTCCGACCTTGGAAACTGCTGCAGAAGCTGGTTGTGTTTCAAGTTTTCGTGACAAAAACACTCATCTTGCCCTTTCCTGAGAAGATCTAAACACTCCACAGCTAATTCTTCCCGCACTGAGCAGCTTCCTTAACCTAGCTCTCCCACAGTCAGCAGAGAAGGTTGCAGAGGAAGAAGTGACTGAGACAGTTTTAATCTAGCCAGCTCACAACTAATAGCAGGCAGTGTGCCAGGCCACCCATTAATGCCAAGGTCCTAAAGTCACAGGAGAACATAGCACCCAAATTTGTTGTGGGGCCACAATGTCATTGCTATGCTTCTTAAAGAGCTGAGGGAGGCTGTGGATATGGAAGTCTCCAGGCAGTCCAGAAGTGACCAGACAAGTTCATGGAAGAAGAAATTAATGTCAAAGGGGTGCAGCTTCTGCTGGCTCATAATGACTCTGAAGCAGCTGAGGTAGGCCAGTATGATGCCATGTTGGCCATGTGCTCCTGGCTGGCCCCCACAGAGGACATGGCTGAAGGTGATATAAGACCCTTGGACTGACCCAGCACAGGTCTTTCCTTGCGGTGTGTTGTCGTTGCCCACAACCATAAGTTGCATGTGTCCCAGTCAAGACAGACACGATACACTTCAGAGAACTAAACTTTACTCAGGCAGCTTTTCTTGCATCTTTCTGTTTCCTTCCACACACAGCATCACTCAGCCTTCTGACTCCTTCCTTCTCTCCTTGGGCAGCATCACTCAGCCCTTTTCCTTGGTTTGCACTACACAGCCTTCAGAGGACTAAACATTGTTTCTGCTGTTGTTCCCGGATCCAGGAGTACAAAGCACACATTAAGTTCAGACCCCACCCTTGGGCCACAACACGGAGTCTTCTTTTTCCTTCTTTATTCTGCATGATCGGGTAACTCCTCTCTGTTCCTCACCTGGCCACCTAACCCTGTTTGTCCCTCATACAACATCTTACCTTCACTGTCCCTCACACAGCCACCTAACCCTGTTTGTCCCTCATACAATATCTTACCTGCTCTGTCCCTCTCCCGACCTCCGTTCCTCCTCTCAGCTCAGCAGGCAAACCCCGACTGACTCAGGACCAGCTAACCCCCTCTTTTGTAGGGCTCATCCTTATTGGTTTCAGCTTTGGCTTGTCAAGGGCAAGATCGCTCCCACTGCTCTGTAATCAGCACAGCCACCCACAGTGTGTTCTTCAGGCTGTTTCTGAGGATGAGAGCAGCTCTTGGCTTTGAAATCTGGCTGTGGTTTGCTCTGAATGTAAGCAGTACCCTGCTTTTTCCATCCTCCTCTGCCATCTAATCCAAGTCCCCCTATCTTTCTTGTGTCTTTTCCTACACTCTTCATGGGAATAGGAGCAGTTCTTGAACCATCGCACATGCAGGCATTACAGCTATACCATGCCAAGTCTGATACAGTAGCACACATCCTCAGGTCCTCTCTAGTGAAACCTTGGCTAGGCTGGCTTGCAGCCCTCTGCACATGAGAGCATGCAGCATCTCTTCTGCCTCATGCTGCATGGAAGAGTTTGCCTGCAGGAGTGTTAGGCACTTGGTGAAATTGCTGATGTCCCAAATTGAGGGTCTTGCCACTCCTTCTGCATCTTCACTCAGAAGTATGTGGAAGTTCTCCCAGAAGTGTTAGGGAGGACTCCTCGTGCCTCTCTGTGTTATTCTGGGCTGTTGCACACAGGCAGGTGGGCAGAAGCAGTGAGGTCACCGTGGCATGGCTCTGGTTTTCCCATTTTTAAGTTTAAGGATGCAGCTAGGGTTACACTGTCTGGGGGAGAGGGGTGGGATGGGAGCTGCACATGGTCCCTTTCAGTGATGTGTGAACTACAGTTTTCTAAATCTTGGCCAAGGCTACCTTGTGGCATGGCACCAATGCAGATCACTCAGGCTGAAAGTGTGGCACCGATAAAGCCTTGGAAACACAGGATGCAGTGTCCCATGAGGCTGTTGCAGCACAATTAGGCACCATGGCAGGGCTCCACCTGACTGTGCACCAGGTATCCAAATGTCTCACATTTGGAGCAAGGAAGATCAGTGCAGTTGTTCTGCCCTTGACAGTTTTCAGTCTCCTCCTTCTTGATTTGCTTAATGGGATCTGACTCGGTCAGCATTTAGGGTCTGAGGTCCCTTAGGGGTTTAGCTGCCAGATATTCATATTAGCTCATCAGCATGGGAAACCCAATTTCCTCCCCTTTAAAGCTGTTACATGGTCATGGACTTGGCAGGGTTGCCCAATCGCCGGGGCAGGGTGGCAGGATGAATAGCCCGGGATATTATAGCTAATTCCCAGAACACAGGCTCAAGGTCACCGAAGCGGGAGAGCGCAGGGACAGCCCCGAAGCTCCCTATGCCGACGAAGAGAGAGCAGGGATGGATAGCCAGGGGTTCTTTCGGGGNCTGTGCACTCGGAAGCTCGAGGGCTGCGGTGTGCGGGTGCACACCTGGGGGAGCCGCGCCCACGCGTGCCTGACCACATGTACACGTCGCGCTGTGCAGCGGGGTGGGCACGCTAGGGGAGGGCAGTGTGCAGGTGCGGGGTGTGCGCTCGGGTGTGCGGGTTCTGCAGCCCCATGTCACCGTGGCCGCTGTGGGCTGGCACTGTCCCCCCAGCGTGGGCGCTCACCCGTGGCGGTGTGGGTGCCTCGGTGCCCGCGGCAGTGGTGTGCACAGCCCACAGCAGCAGCTGCTTGTGCACGCACATGGAGAAGTCATCGTGCAAACATGGGCTGGTGCAGCCTGAGGCGTGGCTGGGAAGAAAGGGTGACAGTGATAGAATGAATTGAAAATGGATGCTGTTTCCTGCAGAAAATCTCACTGAAAGACAAGCATTTTATTTTCTTCCAGCATTTTCACTCTGTATCTTATGACACTTGAACAGCTGTTGTCCCCCAAAACATTATTTTGCGATAGAATTATAACCTTCCCACATTTTTATAGTACTTGTGACAGTAAATGTAGCACCCATGTCATGTACACTAGCTAGCAGTTCTGTAAAACCCAGAGATTCCATGTGGCCCCCTGGGTTATGTGCAGAGGCCACACTGGATCCCAGTCCTCCCAGTCAGCCTGACACACTGCCCAACACCTGCACGGCCTGGTGAGCTGGTGAGAACAGGTGGGGTGGCAGAGAGGCTGATCAGGACAGCACATGGAGAGCTGTCTGCAGCCAGCTCCATCTGACTGGGACACACATAGGAACATGTATCATTTTTTATCTCTGGAGATGGGAGTTTCGACTTTTCAGGTGCCCTCAAACTTAGACACACAAGCTCAAGCAGAACAGAAGCTGCTGTGACCCTCTCCCATGTCCTCCATCACACCACATGTCTTTGTGTGTCCTCTCTTACACCTAGGTACTGCAGAGGCTCCTCTCTTCAACCCACTACTACCACAATCACACCACGCCATGCCTCTGCCTCCAGTCCCCACCAAGATCACAAGCTCTATTCCATGCATTTAGATTCATTAAGGCAGCAGTATCTGCCGTGCTGGGTGTGCAGTCAGTGCCACCACTGGTGCAAATGCCCTTGCTCTGGTTGCATGGACATCCTAGAAAAGTAGCAAAGAGGAGGAATGGTTGTCACGGGTGTGTTATGTACATGTCTATGTATGTGTTAAGACAAATAGTATTTAATCCAGATGGTGAAAATGTGGTGACTGAAATTTTTTTGTGGGCAACGCTCCCTGCCTGGTGTGCTCTTGTTTATTTGCTCGGCCAGAGGAGTCATGTTTTGTGCCAAAAAGGGATGCAAATGGTTCCAAACAGCCTCCCCACCATTATTTGACTGTGAGAGATGCTTTTTCTGAAACATAGGTGAAGTAGGGGGTAATAACTGAACTGAAACTTGCTCCTGAATTTAGGGGAGGAAATAAAACAAGTAAAAAAACCAGTGTTGTCAGATTTGCGTGACAAGCCACAAAAGATGCAACTTGGACTAGCTGAAAAAAAGAAGCCATAGATGGAACATAATTTTTCACACTTAATAATGAAAGAATAGAACTGGGGCACAAACAGCTACTCGAGTCAATTACCTTAGGAAGAAATCAGACAAATGAAAGTGCAACAGAATTTGAGGAACTCTGGAGACATCCCTCTTGGATATGATGCCTTTTAGTCATCAGCTTGAGTTTAAATAGTGACTGTGCTGCTGAGCAAGCATGTGACACCTGTGCTCCGCCCAGGAGAGCAAGGCTCTTCACCTATGCAGGTTGTGAGGGAGCAGGTGTACTTCAGTCTCACAAAGCTCTCCTGAACTGGGCTTTTTTTTTTTTTTGGCCCCACTCTGCCATCAGAAACAGCTTTTCTCAGTAGTAAGCACGACTCCTGTCTTCCACAGCAGGATCAGTTCCAACATAAAACCTCATCTCCATCTCCACACTCCAGCATCTTACACGCAGATATATCTGTATAAATGTACACATAGATGTGTGTGCATGCATACATATATGAGCACTTTATGTGCATGTATCCATGGTGAGCCTGCATTTACAGAGCCACAGCCGTGGACACCTCCCTGACCAATTATAAAGAAAAGTCTGCCGAGGCTTGGCATTGCAGAGTGAATTTAAAACAGCCGTTACAGCCATCCAGAAAAGGGAACCCATAAATGAGAGGATGAATGAGAAGATGTCAGGAGTGTTAGCACTTAATATTCCCAGAGCGAGGCTGCATTATTTGTTGCTGCAGCAGCGCGCTCCTCCCTGCCTCCTCTGACGGAGCCCGAGGATGTGCATGCACACATGTGCAGCTTCATTTCCCATCCTCATGGAAAATCAACCTCCCTGGCATACCCTGCACCCTCACCCCATCGGTGTCATGCCCCAGGGCTGTAAGAGCCACTGCAAAACCTTCCTGCACCCCAACTCAGAAACAAATAATTACGGCGCAACCCTGGGAGGGAGGGGAGATGTCTGCTGCTTGGGCCCATGTTTTATTGATCGGACCACTGTGATGAATCAGCTCCTGTGGAGCTGGTGTCTGCCTGCAGACAGGTACTGGCCACTGCGCAGAATTACAATGAGTCCTGGCATCTCAGGGCCATTGCTGGGGAGGTGGTGGAGCGGGCAGGTGTGGGGGTGGTGACCAGGGGCTGCATCTGCAAAGGTGTGAACCAAATCCCTGCACTGGAAGGCCAGCAGCTCCCAGCTGGAGGCACAGCAAGGGTTGGGATGTGGTCAGCAGCCAGGGTTGAGCCTTCCCACTTGCTCCAGGCCCTGTTCCTGTTGTTCAGGGAGAGCCACATGCCACTGGAGTGTTGGGCTAAGGGAAGGAGGATGCTGATGAGCTGGCAGGCAGGCAGCAGGCTGGAGCTAGGCTGGAGTGAGGCTCACCAAGGTGCGAAGGCAGCTGTGCCCTGCAGCCCAAAGCCACCACTGCAGGAGCATCCTGGGAGTGAAGCACCGTGCTCCTGTGTCACCCCCATCTCACCCAGCCTCGTGTAATCTTGTCTTCTTTTCTCTCCCTTCTCGCACCTTGCAGGACCCGGCACAGGGAGAGTAGACAACGGCTCCATGAGTTTGGCCGTCCCACTGTGGCTTCTGGCAGCGTCCCTGCTCTGCCTACTCAGCAAATGTTAATACAAATCAGTATTAAAATAATAATAATAATTAAAAAAACGACACAACAACAACAAGAACAACACACAGAACAAAACGCGTTATACAGGAGACAGAGCGAAGAGAGGGGAGGGAGAAAAAAGAGGGGGGGAGAGAGAGAGAGACAACTGTTTCTTTCACAACTTTTGTGTGTTCAGGAGCGAAGAGGGGGGAGAAGAAAAATTACAGCAAAGAAGACTCAGCAACATTTAATCCAAAACCTGAAAAGCCGGCTGTCAAGTCATCGACTGCCTAGGAGGCAACACGAATCGAGGGAGAGAATGGGGCACCAGCAAGGATCGTGTCGCCAGAGGATGCTGCAATGTAAACAGTTCAACAAAACCCACAAAGCCAATCAAAAAGAAGATCCCTTTTCTTTTCTCTCCTCCTTCCTCTTTTCCATACTCCCTCACTTTCCTTCCTTCCTCCTCCTCTTTCTTTCTTTTGCAGAAAGAGGTCTTTGCTTCGGTGTCTATAGCCATTTAACTTTTTGGATGCCCTGGGTCATTTTTGTGAGCTAATGCTCAGCCAGTTCATACTTTTAAAAACAAATTACAAAAAAAAAAAAAAAAAAAAAAAAAAAGAGAAAAAAAAAAAAAAAAAAAAAAAAAAAAACAGCCACAAACCAGAGCAAGTCACCCGAAGCTCTCTGCACACTGGTGTCCTGTGAAGAACCCTTTCCTCTCTTCAGTTCACCCACCCTGCGCTCATGCACTCATGTGCACCCACCCCTTGCTTAAACATCTTCTTTCCTGTCCCCTCCTTTGCCCCCACAGGCCTGAACTAAAGCTGTGTCAACTCTACTGAAAGCCTACTTTTCTTTTTTTCTTTTAAAATCCTCTTCCTTCCTCCCCCTCAATTCAATCAGGCGTCTTTCTCTTTCTCCTGTGTATGCCTGTGTGCGTGTGTGCATGCATACGTGGCTCTTGCTCCATCTTCACTCTTTCTCTCTTTCTCTTGCTCTCTCTAAGCATGCAAAACGAACAGTCCATGTGTACATATGCTCATCCTGTTGTAGATAATGTCCTGCCTTGTAAGTGTGAGACAAGATGCAGAGAGATCACTTAGGCAGAGAAGAGGGGTGAGGAGAGAGGGGCAGCTGCAACACAGGTTCACATTGTGTCCCCTCTCCTGTGTCCTCACTGGTTTTTTGTCTTCTGGCCACCTTGCTTGCAAGAGTCAGTCTGCACCCTTGTCTAGGCTTTTCTTCCTCTCCCACTTCAAACCCGTTTGGCTCTCAGGCTTCAAGTACCAGCATAGCAGCCCGTGCTACGCATGAGTGCTTGCACACATGTGTGGGGATGTGCACTCATGTGCAATTGTCCAAGCAAGCAGAAGAAACCAGGACTGGCCTAGAACACTGTGGACTGAAGAGTGTGGCTATCATTCCTCCTGGGGATGGGAGGCTGGGCCGGTGGGATGTGAGTGATGAGACCTTGGACATCACCTCGCAGCCATTCCTTTTAGGTACAGTGTGCATAGGAACAATACCTCAACATGGAAACCACAATCTGATCATTCCTAACCACTTTGGTAGACATGCAAAAATAGAGCCAATACCCTTTTTTGTTGCTTTGTTGTTTTTGTTATTACTGTCCTCCTTGGTGTAAAAGGAAATGCAGGCTGTGTAAGAGTGAGAGTGTGTGTGTGTGCATGTGTGCATGTGTGTGTGCTGTACACCACTGCTATTACAAAACTCACTGCAAATTCCACATTTGAAAGAAATTGGGACAGAAAATGTCCAGGACCTGTGAATGTAAGAAATAAAACAAATGCCAGGTCCAAAATCCTGGGCTTACAAAGAAGGAGCTTAAAATGATGCATCAAAGCGGGCAGCACAATTTCCCCTGCTCTTCTCTTTTCTCAAAGGTGCTGGTCTTGCTGGAGAGTGCCCTGCATTTCCCATGGCAGAATCACAAAGGTGCCAACAAGACAGGCTTTAGTGGCTCCCAAGTGAGGAGGTGAGAAAAAGCTGTGAGAAACAGGACTGAGAAAATGCTGGGCAGTGGCTGGAATTTGCCACACCAGCACAAGGTCTGCTGCAAGAGCCAGAGTGAGCAGAGGCTGCAGTGCCTGTGTGTGGGTTGGGGCAGTGGGGAGAGGACTTCTGCATCCCCTGGCCCGTCACAAGCCATAGTATCCACCAGCAGCAAAAAGGATAAAACACAGGGTTTATCAGGCAGGCCTTTTTTGGAGAGAGGGATGTGCAGGGGAGAGCTTGATTTAGCCCACTGGAGTCGAGTGACGATCCCACAACAGCACAGTGTTTTACAGGCATTCAGCCGCTCAGCTTCCAAGCAGCAGCCAGTTTGCTCCTCTGTCTTTGCCCAGGGCTCTGGGGCAGTGGCAGCACGCTTGGCAGCCGTGCTTACATGTGGGCAAGGGGGAAACAGCTTGGCCTTGCAGTGTGCGGGAGGGGATACCCGCCAGGTGGTCCCCTGCCAGAAAGGAAAGTGGGAACTGCTGTCTGCGAGCCCTTCCCCATCTTTGCGTGGGTGGGGCACAGTCCGTCCAGGCTTCTGCTTGCTTTCGCCTCGCACTGCGGCACTGCCGGCGCTGCCCTCTCACTGCTGAGCTCAGCTGTCCCAAGAGGCAGCAGGCACGCAATTAAGCAGGCAGTCAAGGGCTCCTCCCAGGCAGCCGGAGGTGCGAGGAAATTTATTATCCGTGAGAGGCTGAGGGTTGGGCATTGCATGAGTTGGTGTAGAGTTGCTGTGGGATTGGATGGTGGAAATTTATGCTCCTCCAGACCCCAAAGCCATACCTGCAAGAGGGTGCAAGTTGCAAGTGGGCTACTGTTGCTTGAAATCCACCCAAGGCATCCAGGGATGGCTTCCTTCCTCCAAAACAGAGCAGTCATTGAAGGGACTTGGGCATTTCCTTTGGAGACTGGTGCGTGTTAACCCACAAAAAAAAATGCCCTGCATCCTTCAGAGCACCCATCCCAGTCCTCCTGCCTAACCTTCGGGAGGGCCATCTAATTCAGAGTCTAAGTAACAAGTCCAGATTTTCTGCTGCAGAAGGCCTCTTCTTTCCCCTGGTACAGCCATGAGCTGATCCTGGTCCCAGAAGCCAGGTCTGGAAGCTGCACCCTTTCCTGCACACAGGCACGAGGGAAAATACAATACTGCTCTTTCTCAGGGCTGTACCTGTGCCTGGGTTTATTGGCACAGGCTTGTTGGAAAAGGCAGGCAGCCTGCAGTGTCTTGCTGTGACAGGCTGCTCCTAAGGGCTGAGGCAAGCCCACTTGCTATGGTAGCACCTGTCCCATGTGTGCCCTGTGTGTGTTTTTGTCACAATGGGGTCACTCCTAGACACACATCAGACCCTTACAGTGTGGTGGCGGTCAACAAGTCCCAGCACCTCGTTTTCTCACATGTGTTTTGGTTCAAAGGAGTTCTGAGGGGATGTTTTTTTGGATGTCAAAGCACAGAGGCATATGGTTAAAAGGGAAATGTCTCACTAAAAGCAGGCCATCCAGTTTTTGAAGCCATCTGCCCATTAGTGGGGGAAATGGCCCCAGACCCAGTGCTGGGATCTGGTCCTTCCTGCACACCTTGGGCAGATCTGTGTCTCTGTTGCATGGCTGTGAAACAGGGTGAAAGCCAGTTAATTGCACACCTCTCTGAGAACAGCCACAAACACCAAGTATGCCTGTTGTTAACAGAAGTGCTGGGAGCCCCAGCTTCCAGCAGGGCTGGAAGAATCGTGGATAGGTTGGAGCTTGATTTTCTCCAAGGATGTAATCCTGTGAGCTGCAGTGTGCCTCACAGGGTGCTATAAAAATCCCCCTGATTCTCCTGAACTCAAGCTGAACTCAAGCTCTCCTGAACTTTGAGGGACTGCTCAAAGCACCTGTAGAGAGGTGAGCCCAGATGAATATAGGAAACACAGGCAAGGTCTAATGCTTTTTCCCATTCTTTCTCCCCTTCAGCCCCCGACAGAGATGTTGCAATGGCTTTTCTCATTTTTCAGGCCTATCTCTCTGAAACTGTTTCTCCTCATAATTTCTTTTCACCATTTACATTCCTATCTTTCCATCACCTGCCAAAAAGCTGTGTTCTTTCTTCCTGCTGCCTCTCAGCTGGTTGGAGACCAGGGAAGGTGGGTGTTTGGAATGGGACACCAGTTCCTTGAGCTTGTCTGTGTAATTGTGTTTGATTGATGGAGATTTAACATTTAATGTTATAAAAAGTATGAACAAAATGGGAAAAAATGTATTTCTTCTACTGGTTTGTAAATATTACAAGAGTTACTTGAGATGTCTGGTAATGTCCAAGCAGAGGAACAAAAACTTAGATTTCATATATGGCCCCATAATTGCTAGCAGATTTCTAACCCTTTTTGGATGACCGAGAGGAGGGGTGAAGGCAAGTCTTTCTGAAAGGAGCTGGACAGGGGAAATGCAGCCACCCCGAGCCACATGAACTCCATGCATGATTGTAACATGTTGCTTGGAGCGTGTGCCTGGTCAGATGGAAAACGAAGCAAACGCCTGTCTCTGAACGGCTGGCAAGGGCAACGTGGGATGCTCCAGCCGACACCTGTATCTTGGCAGTTGTGTTCATTTCTATTTGTTTGCAGCCCTGCACTCGCGGGCTTGTTGCTCAGTGATGTGCCCTCTCCTCCTTCCCCTTACCTGCTTTCTCCACCAGTGAAGTTGTGTCGCCCCATGCTAGCCCTGAGTGCATGTGAACGTGCCATTCATGGAGATTTCATTGGTGACATGCATCGTGTCAAGAGTTAGTCTTTGCACATCTTTCTCACACCACTGACTGTTCACCACTTGGGCAGATCGCTCGTGCACTGCTGCCTGCCCCACTTTTGGTCAAAGAACATCCAAACCCCACCAGCTCTTCTTAGCTTCAGGTGCATCCAAACCATGCCCCCAGGGCACCTGTCTGAGCAACCCCATTCTGAAAGTTCAAGCACACAGCATGGACAAAGCCACCGTCAAAAGCCATGTGGTCTCCAGGCTGAGTGGAAGCTACATATCTGGAAGGAATTTGGGGGAGCATCAGTAAGTCCTGATGAAACAAGAGGATCTGGAAAGTTGGAGCAGTTATGATAGAATCCTTCACAAACCCACCAGCAGATGATACTTCAGCTCAATTTTTGTGCAGTGTTTCATCACTTTGCCCCTCCCTGCTGATAGAATCTATGGGCACAGGGAAACACCTCTTCTCCTCCCAACCCCTCACACCTCTCCTGCTTCCTCTCCTGCAAGCGCACTGACCTGCAGCCCAAATCATCATGGTGCTTGATGTGATGTAGCAACTGACATGGGGGATGGCTGACCAAGACAGTATGACAGAGGAGGTGCTAGGGGGGTGAGCAGTGTTCTCTCTTTCTCTCTCTCTTTCTCTCTCTCTCTCTCTCTCCTGATGGTGCACAATCTTACTCCTCTGACTCAAGGACACAAACCTTCTTGAGCTAGGGATGCCGGGAGCAAACTGTCCTATGGGAAGAGCAAAACTTGAGGCAGGGAAGTGGTGGAGAAGCTGGATGGTAATTTCCAAGATGTGATACCGGTGGAAAAGGTGCTGTCCATCATCCATGCGCAGAAGTCTCAGGTTCACTAGCGAGGAGACCATGGCCTCTCAATGCTAATCTTAGAGTGGCTTTATTTCCAGTGGGATGCCCAGAAGATGATATTTTTTTTAATTGCATGACTCTGCTGACTAAGAGCTGTGTCACACCACTAAAACCTCTTTCACTTTTCCTTCTTGTAACTTGCTGGAACAGTGATTAGGCAGCTCCCACAGCCCCCAAAATTTTGCCTAATGATTGGCTCCCATTAGGACAACATATGGTGCTTGCTTGTTGGTTCACTCGCTGTAACAGGGGTGCAGAACTCATCTGGGTCAGAGTGCGTCTGTATGGTCCTTAGTATCTTTGTGGGTCAAGGAGATGAGGTGAGGCAAAGAGACCTGACAAGGCAGGTCTTGGGCAAGAGGAGCAGCTCTCCTCCTTAGCCCAGGCAGGTGGGAAGCGAAGGGTGCCTCACTTGCTGCAGGCTTGGGTTAGCAAGTGCCACAGCAACTCAGACTGTCCTTCAAGCCTTGTAGAAGTGCCCAGGCAGTGGAGAAGGAGGGGGCAGTGACAGAGGGACATGACTGCAGCACAGGTGGTGGTGGCTGCATGAGCAGCAGGGTTCCATGGGCAGCGCAGCTGGGGAAGAGATTGCATTCCAGGAGGGCCCTTCTTTCCCTCCTGTCCTCATGGTGCATCAGGAGCTCCCTCCCAGGGCATGCTCACCATGCAGCAAAATGGGTCTCAGTGAGTAAAGCAGTGTGACACCACAGTGGCTCCAGCCGTGTCCTGAGGAAAAGCATGTGGATGTTTCTGTACCTAGCGGAGGGATCATGGGTGGAGATGAGGAGCAAGGCCTACCTGGGAGCCAGGCAGTGAGGAGAGCATGTCCCAGGCATCCCAGTGCTTCTCCAGAATTGTGATATTTGCTCCCCATTTGGCCACGCACAGGTGCATACACACACACCCGCCAGCCGTACCGCGCACATGCTGCAGGAGCGCTCCTGGGGCACGCTCCTTCCCCACGCTCACCATCGCGCACAGCCAGTCTCAGCCGCCTGCTGCTGCCCGTGGCTCTGTCTGTGGCACGCAGCTACGCTCTGGCCTCCTGAGGATCCAGGAGAAGGCGTGTGCATGCCTGTGCCTGCGCCTGCGGGAGCACACGTGTGTGCCAGGAAAGGGAGGAGGGGGCACAGAGCAGGAACCTGCTTCCACAGTGCCACCATCACCTCCCAAAATCATTCAACTTTCCCAGCTGGAGCCAAGATTCATCCTTTAGACCTTGAGAATGAAGGCCAGTCCCTTCTTCTTGCTACACGGTGGGGTGGTTAGAACTCTCCTCATTAACAGTGTTATATACATATAAATATATATATATATCTATATCTTTATATATATTTTTCCCCAGCACTGTAGACATGAGCTGAACTTCTCTTTAATGAAACGAGGAAATGGCCATTTTATTTTTTGCCTTTGTTTTGGTTTTGAAACTAGCTCTGTGAAAGAAGGTTTTAAAAGCGCAAAGTGTGTGTGTAAAAGAATCAATTGAAAAAACTAAACAACCCAACAAACAAATGAACAAAACCCAGTGATGGAATAAAAAAAAAAAAGCTTTTTATTTTTTCTTTTCTCAATGTATTTAACTTCTGTTATCTCGTTTCTGTTTCTTTACATGTATGAATGCTCTGCTCTTCTGTGATCTTAAAAAAAAATACAAAAAAATACAAAAATTAAATAAACGTGAAAAGGAGGTGATGTTTCTTCATTTCCCCTCCCTTCCTTGCATACTCTGGCTTGTCTCCTCTCTGATCATGTCTAGTGATGACTTTCCAGCCCACAGGAGGAGTGTGGGCTAAGCTACCCCTTCCCTCACCTTCCTTGGAGGGGCAAGGTGGTCCGGGGCTGCATGGGAGGCAGGGGCCAATGGCTTGGGATTGAGGGTGCTCTCTCACCCCAAGCACTCTGAGCTCTTCAGTGCAGTGGCTGGGGATGAAGAGAGCAGGCTGGCTGGAAATAGATATGAGATGGGGCTGCCAGGAGGAGATGCCACAGGCAAAACTGCAGTGCACCCCCCTGAAGTCAGCACTTGCCTTCAGCTTCTTGTTTAGTTTGGGGTTTTTTAATTAGTTAAATTGCATGATTGTATGTGAGTACACAGATAGAGGTTGGGATCAAGGCTGCAGACCCATGAGGGGAAGAACAAGGAAGCTGATGGAAAGAATGGGCTGAGGCTGAGCTTCTTAGGTGAGCACAGGACAGGAGCACCAAAAGACAGACCATGATGGTGGAGATGGTGGAGAGAGAGAAGCGGTTGGTGGGAAGGAGGCAGGAAATGCTGGCCAGAAAACAGCGGGATGTGGAACTGGAGTGGCCAGGTTTTATGACCAGGAGAGAGTGGGGAAGCAGGCGAATGGAGAGGGCATAGGGCTTGGAATGAGGGCAGCCAGGACAAGGAGAAGAGGGGCAGGAGTCTTGTACCATGGTCGCAAGCAGGCATGAAAGGAATAGGTTAGAAGGGAGCAGGAGGAAGAGGGCAGCAGAGTAGCCTGGGCAAGTTTACAAGCAAACACAGCCAAAGGGGTGAAGAAACCAAGAAACAGGAAGAACCTGGTCAATGGAGAAAGAAGCAGCTGCGCAATTTAAATGTGAGGGTTGGAGAACGCAGGACATCTACAGCCGAATTACTATAATGGGAGTGTCTATCTGTCATGTGAATGCCACCTGACTGTCACAGCCTGGCATCACTGTCCTTTTCCCAATGGGAGAATCTCTATTTCCTGGTGGCCCCCAAGGACACAGCTAACACAGCTACAGCACAGGGCATCATGTGCCTGCACCCAACACCAGGGCAGCAGCATGAGGCTGCACATGGCCAGGATCAGCCTGGGCTTCAGGAGAGCCTGGCTGTAGCTCTGAAAAGGAGGTGGTCTCATCCTTGCTCACTGCTGGAGCATAAGAAAATGGGGCTTCTTCTTTCTGGGTCTGCTCTGCCCACACCAATGTGTTGCCTTCACTGCCTCTGTGTCACCTTCCACTGTCTCTCCTGTTGCCTATTCACAGTCTACTGAGGCAGAGACTTGAATCCTGCATACAAAACATTCTATGAAAAGTTATAGCTAATTTTGTTTCTGGAACATAACACATAGAAGAGTGTAAACCTGATTTCCAGTAGAGTACAAAGTTTTCTTAAATTGTATGAAATAAAATAAGACCAGAGCTGTCAGAAGCTCAGCACAAACAGTGGGCTAAGCAGAGGTACATCACTGAGCACGAGGTGAAAGCAGGATGGTGAACATGAACGTGAGTAGCACTTTGCTGTTTGAGACCAAAGAGAAGTGATGGGTTATGAGCCCTCCTCCATCACCATCATTCCCTTCCATGGTGCTGGGAGGGCCAGGGAGTGCAGCACATAGGATCATAGCAGAGTTGGTGGGGAGAGTGCCGGGACAGGGGGTACCACAGTGCTCCATGGATATTAAGGTCAGTACTGAGCTTTACTGGCTGGTCTCTGAGGTGGAAACAGGCCAGGTTTGTGGTGCTATACATGAATGACAGCAGTGCTACCTAGGCTTCACCTCAGTGTGTGTGCTCTGAACACACCTGGAAAAGTTGTCTTTGCCTTTTTACCTCCACCACCTTAAAGCTGAGGCTAAAAAGAAGACAAGATAAACCGTGGCAAGAACAACCCCTCTTTTCATTAACATTTTAAATGGTTATTTTTAATGGTACATTTAACTAACACTAAGTTATCCATGGGAAGAGAATTTGGCTGTTAACACTGGCATCTGCTTAACAAACAAGCTTTGCATTTGGTGAGGCGTGAGCATAACACCAATAGTACTCCTTGCTAATCAGCAGACTCATTAACATTAATTCCTGCTTTTACCACCATGAAGAGCTTCTTATATCTGTAAGAAGAATTATTAGATGTGCCCTGTTCCCTCCCCCCTGCAAAATGTACATAGGAAATTATTAGCAGTGATGCAGACCTACCAGTAAATGAGGATCTGAATTCTTAGCACTTACCATAATTCAGAATTTCCAGAAGAGTAAGAAAAGTGATGAGACGTTCTGGGGACTGTGTTCTTCATCTTTCCTCACTGAGGAACTTGAACTATGTTCAAGCACTGCTAAATTGCAATTGGAAATTAAAGGGTTATGGTATTCAAAGGATAAAAATGTGTGTCCATAAAAATATCTAGCAATTCAGCCAACACTGGCTTTTACTATCTAAAGCAGGCATTATCAGAATGGACAAAGAGCTGGATTTAGAGAGATAAACTGTGATGGACAGAACACCAGAACCTGAGGTGCAGCCTCACCAGTGCCTGGTACAGAGGGACAATCACTGTTGTGGTCCTGCTGGCCACACTATTTCTGACACAGTCCAGAATGCCATTGGTCTTTTTGGCCATAGGGGAAGAAACTGGATCATGTTCAGCCACTGTCAGCCAGCACCCCCAGGTCCTGCTCCGCTGGGCAGCTTTCCAGCCACTCTTCCCCCAGGCCAGTTTCACTGCATGGGGTTGTTGCGACAAGGGCAGGGCTCAGCACTTTGCCTTACTGAATCTCATACTGTCAGTCTCAGCCCATCAGTCCAGCCTGACCAGAATCCTGCTGCAGAGCTTCCTACTCTCCAGCAGACCAACATTGCCACACTTAGTGCCAGCTGCAAACTGAGAACAAGCTGAGCTTTCATCTGAAAGCTGGAAATTGCATTGATTTCCAGAGAAACATCAGTACCTAACACCTTTTTATGGGTCTGTTGTCTGTATTATGAGCTCTGTCCACACATGGCAGGTGTGGTATCTGTAAAAACTTGAGAACACCTTGGAGACTATGATGTTTAATACTTTCAGAGCATATAGTTTGTAGAAAATTTACTGCTTCCTCTTCAAAAGTGTCATCTTTCCAGTTCAGCTTAAAAATGTTGCATTGACCAGGAAACTAGAGGAATGAATGTTTGAACCATTATCACAAAGAGGAAGGCTAATTGAAATGCATAATAGAGTTGTCACACATTCCAATAACCTTGATGATAAATATGATTTTAGGTCTTTTAAAATATTACGCATGCTTACAAAATGCTGACCAAGAATAATGTTCTGCCAGTAGAAAGCTACTCCAAATTTTTTACAGGGTTGGAGGGCAGCAAGGCTTGGTTTGGAAATCACACCTCAGCATTGATCTGCTGCTGCCCCATTTAGGGTGCTGATGTTTTTATCCACTTCTGTGCCCAGGATTCCAGGGTTGCAGTCCCCTCGTACCTGAGCTGACAGGCTGCAGTACTAGCAGAGGGAGAGTTTGGGGAAGTCACTGGTAGAAGTGCATGATGCCACCTTCTGCCACCTCAGTATGCGAATCAGGGTTTTCCATGTCTTGGAGCCCAGCTTCCCAGACTGTTTCCTTAGCTTGCAAACCATTTTGCAACCCAGTCCTCCTGGTTGGAGAAATCATTCCTCGATCTGAGCCTCTCAAGGATGCCACACAGACAGAGGGTCAGTGAGGACGCACAAGGCTCTTGACACAAGTGCAGGAATCCAGAAGAGCTTCAGTCCCTCACACTGCACCTGGCTTTCAGTTCTGGTCGTGTTTTCTGGCAGGGAATACATTGTTCACTGGATGTGGCTTCAGTTGGCCCAGGTTGTGGAAAGCAGGCACTGAGCAGCCATCCACAGCACCCATGAGCTTCTGACAGGCTTGAGCATCCTCTTTGAAATGTGGTTTGGGAAGCCTGCTCAAATAAAGGCTACATTACCTGATTGCCTGCCTGTGGGTCCATCACCCACTGTAGAGTGGCCTGGGAAGTTTCAGCCACGTAAAACCTTTCCCAAATTATCACACTGGCTGCTGACTTTACTGGTTTCTGTAACAGAGCCAAGACAAGCCAGTGCTTGTGTGTTGCTTGTCTGTCTAATGAAGGGTGGGATGGGCTCTCCACATCCTTCCATGTACAATACTTTCCTCAGCCTGAAATTCCTCCCACCACAGAGCCTCGCACACCTTCAGCACAGCCTCCTGCCTCTGATCAAAGCTCTTCCCCTTGGCACAAGAGTGAAGGGGTGCAGAGGTTTTCTGGTGGAGGCAGCTGCTGGTGGCAGCCCCTGCTGCACGCTGGTCCCTCTGCAGGCCTCTCACTGCTGCTGAGGCAGAGCAGGAGCAGTGCTGCTGCTCCCACCCACAGCACACAGCGGGGATGAGCACAGTGCCACGCTCTTCAACAATCTGTTCATGCTGCTAGCAGTGCAGGGCTCTTCTGCAAGGCTTTTCTGGGGCAGCAGAGCTGCTGACAGGCATCGGGGCAAGCCTCCCACGCTGCAGGATGGGGCTGCAGCTGCCACAGCGCTGGTACCCAGCACAAGGAGCAGAGTGTGCTCTCCTAGAGGGGCACATCGTGCACCAGAGCCCAGCCAGGCCTTGCACTGCCAAGGAATCTGGCAGCCAGCAGGAGGAACGGCTGTGCAAGCACGGTCTTGGACTGCTGTCTGCTTGAGGAGGATATAGTGGGGAATCTCCCTAGGGAGATGCACGTCTTGGAGTGCTCAAGGAGCAGAGGGCTGTGAAAAAGACGTGTGGATTTGTGCTGCTGGCTGCAGAGATGGATCCACTTCTGTGGGCCGAGGTGAGCACTCTTTGTAAGCTGGTGGCTGGGAGTCAGCTCCTGACTGCAAGCAAACCTGAATCAGCTTGAGAGCAAAGACTTGAAGAAGCTCAGAGAACATTTTTAATGCTGTCTAAACCCTTCCTCTTCTACTTGCTACCCCCATTAGCTAATTGAAATGGAAATAAAAAAAGATATCAAACATCTCTCACAAGGGGCTGTAACACTTGCAGATAAAAGTTCGAAGTTGCTCTAAAGCACCTCCCTGGCCCCTGCCCCAGGCAACCACCCCAGGCAGCAATGTGTCCTTGGGAACAGGAGGGATGGGGCATCCAGAGGCAGCTAGATCAGACTAACAGCATCTGATTGCCACTGAGTGATAGCTGAGTTAACAAACCAAAAGCTGTTAAGGAGAATGACTGAAGAAAGAGGGAAAAAAGGCACTGGAGGCACTTTGTGCTTCTAATGATGGCTTTGATGTGGCAAATGAGGGAAAATTAGCACCAGACAGACAAATGGAAACTCATTTCAAGAGGCACCGAATGAGACAAAATTGCAAAGAGAAGCTCAGAAGATTGATTCCATAGCAATGAAACTTTATCTCCCAAGGAATCCAGTGTTCTCACTCACTCCCTTGCTCACTGTCTGTACTCGGGGAGCTCCCCCTTCATGCCCTTTTAGTGATGCCCTTTGCTCTTATAGTTATTCAGAGCAGGAGTGTGAATTTGCTTTGATGCTATCCTCCCTCCCACCTTTTTGAATTTGTGTCTGCAGCAGTTCTTTTACTGCATTGAAGGTGAAGGGACCCAAGGAGGATGGCTGTGTGATGTGGTTTTTCTTGTATACCAGAGGGAATTGTCCCTTTCGTCAGTTGGTTGAGCAACTTAAATTAATAAATTGCTGAACTCTGTTCATCTCTAAAGCAGTGGCAATGCCTTTGCATTCTTTTGATTTGTGTCTGTGACATGTGGTTGTTTGGTCTTGTATCCTCTTGCCCTAAGAGACAAAAGCTTGTCAAGGACGGGAAGAGGTGCATGCCAAAAGGAGGGAGCCCGTGCACTACTCCGTGCACCCTTCTGCATCTGGCACCGACACCAGGGTCACCTGTGAACAAGGAACAAGTCTTGACAGCCAGGCCAAGGCCTTGTGCTCAGTCAGAGCAATGCAGCAATTTAAGGAGTGGAAAGTCTGCAGCTTGGGACTCTTGCTGTGGCAGCAGTTTCTGTCCAGTGCTTACAAACAGCAGGGATTTATACCACAAGTAGACTCATACCTGCCTAAAGTCCATACTGACACCTCCTGAGTTAACTGTGCCAGACCTGACTCATTGCCCTGGATTAAGCCTCATTTTAAAAGTTTGGCACCAGCTTGGAGCGAGACGTTCTCAGTGGTGAATCCGACACAAATGTTTGGGGTTTTTTTTGCTTTATATGCATGTTACCAACGTCTGTGGATCACCCTAAGAGGAAGAGCACAGGGACACTATTTGTGCTCACCATCAGCTCTGTCACATGAAAAGGTTTCTGTCATTACTGTGCAATTTTGATTCTCAGCACAGACACATTCTTTAAGGACCAGGCACCCATGTGGTGAAAATCAGCACTGACATACCAACACCAATGAGTCTGCTGGGCTGGCTAGTGAGCTCCTCTACCATTATTAAACATAGAGTTATTAGACAGAGTTATTAGACACAGAACCTATCAAACAGAAGGGATTCACCCATGTCACATAATGATGGCCCTCTGTGTTTGACATGTTTGACACAGAGGCAAAGGACAGGTGTGACATCTACTCTGGAAACTTGAAGTCCCTCCATTCTAAAATGGCAATCTTACCTCAGAAACTTAATTTGCAGGACAGTCCATTTAGCTGAGCTGCCCTTTGTACTGCAGCCCTCGAGAAAGGCTGTCTGGGCTGTCATGGATCTGCACGCACCCTGTGTTTGCAGTGGGACCCCGATGCTGGGCTCACTGGTCCCTCTGATGCTGGTTGCACATCTACATCCCTCCAGTGCCAGCAAATGACCATGGGCAAACCCATCAGAGGCGTGGGAAGTGGCTGAGTCTCACCCAGGGACTGGCAGGTACCAGGCTGCTCTGGTAACTTCCTTTTAATGAGTAAATTATCTAAATCAAAACCAGCCTCCAGATACTTTGTGAATAAAGACTAAAGAAGTGTTTGATGGGTGCTCAGCTCCCTTCTTTTCTATTCTTGTTTTCTTGCTTCTGCTTTCCGAATCTCCTTTCCACCTTTATTGGAGTGAGGTGTGGTTATTTTCCTTGCTGGGTTAGTGTTTGTCTCTTCCCTTTCTGCTTCTCATGCATGAGTTTGTGGAGAAAGCACAAGCCATTTGGCCCACATTGATTATTTATGAAGGTGGGAACCTTTTATTTCAGCTGCTTATAATTTAAAGCTTGTGTAGAGAGAGGCTGCCTGCAAGAAGCTGCACGTCTTGCAGGAGCTGGGAGACAGGGAAGGAGGCTGAGGTGTTTCAGTATCTGAAAGGAAGGGCGTGGAGAAGGGAGACAAATAGGGCCGAACCCACTCTAAAGGGTGATTTATCTATAATGCTACCAGAAAGCAGGGGTAAAATGATGCCTTTGGGATTTGATAGTTCTTTGCATTCACCTTGCAGAGTTCCTAAGAAAACATCAGTAATAAGTGAGGCCCATTATTATAAGTTCCAAAAAGAAGGGATGAAATCTTCAGGAATGAGTGCGAAGAGAACTTGGCACCTCTTGTTTTGTACCCGCAGATGCCTCACAGTTGCCTGGGTGCCGGCTGTACAGCCTGACTTCTGTGAGTGAGGGCAGAGCCAAAAAGAACAAAAGATTTCCAGGTCAAGCCAGGCTTAGTGGGAGAGGCGTTGCAACCCTCCGGTGAGGCTGCCTACTGTGATTTCTGCAAAACCAGGCAAGTCACGCACTTGTAATGGGTCACTGGGCCGTGGTCAGGTGGAAACAGAAAATGTGTTTGCCTTCTCAGCCCCCTCCTTTTCCTAGCTCAGCTTTTTGTGTTTTCTCTCTTTTTGTTGACTATCTCCTCACAGTCCACTCCCCCAGTCTGAAAGGTGGGGAAGAAATACATCTGGCCAAATGTTCACAAAGACATTTGCAGAGGGTTGCCCATATGAAATGTGGTGTTGGGAAGATCCATTCTCAGGATCCAACATGCAAATACAAGGCTGTCAGCTTGGAAAAGTGTTGTCCCTTTCCTGTATACATAAGTATGCAGGAAGGCAAATTCATTGTGCATTGGAATATGCTCTAGAGCAAAACAAATAGATCAACACCAAAGGACAGGAGCTGAACTGTTTTATGAATGGAGATGCTATTAGAGTGCACTGCAAACAGGATAATGGAATATCAGCTGAATTTTCATTTGACTGTTATTACTAAATCAAAACCCTACACAGAGTTTAATATAGTTCTCCTAAAAATTTCCTGTCACTTCTGCTCTTCCCTTCACCCAGCAACAGCTGAACGTGTCAGATTCCAATCTGTCCCATGGCTTAAGAAAAAGATATTTTATGGGAACATAAATTTAAATGCTGCTCCAGCATCAGTGCCTTTCAGACAGAACATGTTACAGAAGCTGCCTTTTAGGTGACCAGCCAGACTAGAGTATGGGTAATGTGAGGAAAGGAGGAAGGCACTCTGCCCCCTTCTTTAACTGCTGAGGTAAGAAAAGAAAACACTCTCTGAGGCAGAAAAGTGCACTTCCTGTGAGAAAAAGCACCATTCATGGCTCTTCAAAACTTTTCTGAAGGATCTCCTGGGCTGAGGCTGTGGGCATCTACAAAGATCATGGCCACGTCTCGCTTTTAGTCAGTGCACTTTCTACCAGCCCCACAGCAAACAATCCCTCATGGAACCTCTCAGGTGATTTCACAGAGGTGCTAAGCACAGGGAGAAGAAAGATTCAGGCTTCCCCTCATCACTCTGTAGTTACCATCTGTGAGTCTGTCAAGGTTTGGAGTCTTCCGACAACTTCATTCAGCTGACTTCATTTCCTTCCCCTCACATCCTCACATGTCAGGAAGTGCCATGGCATTCTGTGGTGGGATGAAAATGGGACAAGGGCAGGACATACCTGGGAGGCATCCGCAGTCAGCTAAGTGAGTACATATATGCACCGTGGGTCCTGAGCCTCATTTAGCAAAGCACAGGTCCAGGGATCTCTGCCATACTTTATGGCTTCCTCCACCACAAGCAGAGCAGCAGGCATAGCTGTTGAGGGAGGCTGATGTCTCTGTGGCCAGGACACAGTGTCTCTACCCCAGCAGGAGCTCTCAGAGCCACCTGTGAGAGGAGGAGGCTCAGCTCCTGGGGCCCCTCTCAACTGAGTCAATACCCAAGTGAAGGCACCATGAGCGGGTTCTGCTTTTCACCCAGCCACTGAGCGAGGCTTTCCTTGAGGCTGGCTGAACAAAAACCAAATTGAATTTTCCCCTCCAGCAGCCTCAGCAGCAGTGGAAAGCAGGGCTTATCTGTTCTGAGCAGCACAGGGATGCTTTATTGTGGCTGCCATGCAGCCTGCAGGGCTCTCTGGCTACCCCATCTCCAAAACCTGCTCCTACCCCTGACTCCCCTCTTCCCTGGTAGGGAACAAGGCATGTGCCCCCAGTCACTGATTCAGTAGTGTTTTGCTTTCACTATGTCAAGGCCTCCTAAAATTCTCATTTTCCTTCCATATTACACCAGCTACTGTGTCACCGCGTGGCAAAGGCTGCCCAGTGTAGGTGGCTGTGTCACTGTATTGCTGGTTGAGTGGCAGTGGCATTTAAACCTGGATATTAACAGAAGCATAAGGGGCGATTGGCTGTGCCCATGTGCAGTGCCAAGGCTCTGGGCGCAGCTCAGCTGGCACAGAGCAGCTACTGATGAGCAGCCGGGTGAGCTCAGAAGGTGTTTCTAGTTTAAAATTTGATCTTACGAGCTGGATAGGGATGAAGTAAAAGAAAGTCCTACACTACACGTGCGGACTTCTCTGTGACAAGCATATTCCGAGCTGCAAGGGCAGGACGCGCTATTTAGGGAAAGGCAAAGGCAGACAGCCCATCATGCGGGAGCGTGCTCTCCCCAGGCATTCCACTTAGCGCAGCGCTCACCTACAGACACGCCCCCTAAGAAACCTCTTCCCTGGTGGGTGTTTTGCTTACACAGGCATTCCCCAGAGATCGTCCCTGGAGACAGTTTTAGCCTGAGAGGAGAGCTGTCTTCATGGCATGTATTTTTAACAAGGCTTAAAGGTATGTGTTATTCCCATCCCCTTCCCTGCAAAATAAATACTTCGGGGCAGAGCAGTTACTGATCTGATCTGCCCGAAATCCTGAGAGATTAGTTCAGTTGTGTGTTCTGTCACAGCCTCTTCCCACGCCCCTGGGCAAGCGGCAGAGCCCTGCTGCCCAACCAGGAGGAAGGTGCCACGAAATGTCTGCAGGGTCTAAGCCTTCGCAGCCCTCTGTTGTCATAATTATCCTTCCTACAGTGCTCCAGGGGTTGTGCAGGTAACACTGATGAGAGTACTGACAGCTGCCGGGTGCAGGGTGGTAGAAATGCTGTGATGCTGAAGCTGGCAGGCTTCTGAGGTCTGGAGACATCACCAGCGACATGAGACAGTCCTCAGGTCTTGACAATGCTAACACCAAACTTGAACACCTAGAGCTGGCCAGCTGCCCGGGCACCCAAATGCTGCTGGAGCATCTTATTTACTTGTGATGGCAACCAACAGCCAGGTGCCTGTGAGAGCAAAGGCCTAACATACACAGGGTCTGGAATAGCTAGTGAATTGGGATGTGGAAGACTGGGCAAAACTGGTAAAATTTTCCTTTATGAACAGAGAGGAAAAGTCATAGCTCCTTGCGTAAATGTGCCTGAGTGGAGAAGTGAACCTGTGTTTGTGAACTCCCCACTTGCTTCAGAGCAAAATGCTGGTTTGATTATGTCTCTCTGACACCAGATTTGTACTTTAAATGGAGATTTCTTGCCATGTGATGACAAGCACAGTAGAGACAGAAAAGAGTTCCCTGGTTGTGAGCTCTGTGGTCCCCAAGCTCCACAAAAAGGCAGTAAATTAGTGAAGTGTGACCTTAATAGCCCTAAATGCTTCCAGTGTGTATAACAGTGTGATAGGATCATCATGTGGGTTTTGCTAGTGCAGTGCCACAGGGAAGGAAATGAAGTCAGCTGAATGAAGTTGTCGGAAGACTCCAAACCTTGACAGACTCCCAGATGGTAACTACAGAGTGATGAGGGGAAGCCTGAATCTTTCTTCTCCCTGTGCTTAGCACCTCTGTGAAATCACCTGAGAGGTTCCATGAGGGATTGTTTGCTGTGGGGCTGGTAGAAAGTGCACTGACTAAAAGCGAGACGTGGCCATGATCTTTGTAGATGCCCACAGCCTCAGCCCAGGAGATCCTTCAGAAAAATTTTGAAGAGCCATGAATGGTGCTCTTTCTCACAGGAAGTGCACTTTTCTGCCTCAGAGAGTGTTTTCTTTTCTTACCTCAGCAGCGTGTTTTCTGACTGCCTCAGCTAAACCAAGCACTCCTTCATTTCCTTAGAAAATGCCCCTCTGCTGAGCACCCAGATGTGCCAGGCAGCAACCCATGGATGACACTCACCCTCACCTGTACACTCATACTCACTCACACTCACCCTAACCCATACACTCAGACTCACACTCACCCTAGAAATGGACTGTAAAAACAATCCTGTGAGAAAACCCTCCAAAAAGTCCTAAAAAGTGACAAAAAACCCTAAAAACCAAACCAGGAAGTGTTTGGGTACTGGCCAAGATGGCCACCTCCAGGAGTCGTGGGATTCGGGGACAATGTGGCTGCACCCTGTAAATCACGTTCCACAGTTTTTGGTACTTAGATTTTTGATTTTTGTCTTTTCTGCAGAGAGAGTTAATTGCCAATCTATAGACCTGGCATGTTTAAATCTCTGATCTGGCCTGGTTAAAACTGGGATCATTCCCATCTCTGTCCTGCAGGGAGAGACTGCTGCAGGAAGTATCAGAGGTAGCCAGGTCTCACCCCGAGACACTCTCAGTGTCTGCTCATGTCCTGCTGCTGCTTTACCTCTCTTCTTTCCTGGAAACAAATAAATAACCAGACAACCCAGCAGCTCAGATGTGAGGGCCTGAGCTCTTGATCAGGAGCCATGTGTGGCAGTGGAGGAAAAAACATGCAGACTCATTCATGGAGATGCTGCATGGAGCTGCCCTGGAAGAGCCTGTGGGTGTTTGCTGAATGCTTAGTAATTAAGCTGATTCTGGGCATGCTGATTATCATTTCAGGGAGATGTGGAACATCCTGCAAATACTTGCATAAACATCTGATTCCCAGGACACACGCAAGCACGCGCGTGTTTGGGCGTATGGGGGGAAGGGGAAGCAGCCTGACTTAGTGAGTGTTTTGAGAGCAAGAATAAATAGGTGCTGTTGCATCAGCGACACTGTTTTGGTTTTTAATGCAGTGGGGAGGAACCACAGGAAATGGTACGTTTATAATCCTGCTTTCTGTCTCTGTCAGCCGGAGTGAACAACTCATTAGCATGCAGATTTTGCTCTTTTTGTTCATCAAAGCAATAATGCAGAGAGAAGCCAAGTGAACTTGCAAGTCCGTTCTACTGTTCTACTGTTATCCATGGAGTCCTTGATAAAAATTTTCTTAGGACTTTAAACTGCTTGGTTTAGAAGCGTGACTGCTGAAAAAAAGGCTTGACTCTGGAGCAAAGCTGTGGGAGTTGCACTTCTCCCCACCCCCAAAATCACAGAATCAAAGAATGTTTTGGGATTGAAGATCATCTAGTTCCACACACCCACCCCCTACCCCCCTGCCATGAGCAGACACCTTTCTCTACAATCTTAGAAATAGTTGGTTGTAGACTTTGGAGAAAATGTGTAATAAATAGTGTGATTGCACTCTGGTGTATGAAATGTCCCAAAAGATCGGGGTAGGTGGGATCTCAAAGTGTTTTCCAGACCTGTTAGGTACTAAACCAGAGCTCTAATACTCTGAGTTATCCCCACCAAACTTCCCAGCAGGATCCTTGCTGTGCCAAGCACTGCAGACTACATGGGGCATCCATAATCCAACTTCTGTGCTTCTGTGCTGTCTCATGGAAGCTCTGGACTTTGCCTGTCTCCTAGCACAGCATTAGTGCTAAGGCGAGGAGGGAACTAATTGCCTCCAGGCATTTTTGTCAGCCTATGCAATTCTTACAGAGCTCTTGGCCTTGCACATTATGAAGACAGGCAGGGAGACAGACGTGGGTGTATGTGTGTGACAGGGGTGGGGGCAGCAGCTCCAGACAGTGCTCTGCTTAATTGGTTTCCTGCCTTTCCCACTGTATTAATCACCTCCCTGTGCATGCTGCCCAGGGCTCATTTCCAGTCATTTTGCAGGCCTAGTGAGAGGGCCATGGAGCAGCCCAGGAATGGATTGCTTCCCAGCAGTCCCTGGGCAGAGGCACAGGTCCCTTTTTCTGTCTCCCTGGCTCCAGAGCAGCCTACTTTCCACCCAGTCCCTCTTCGATGCTCGTTAATGGAGAAGGAGGTGAGCATGAAATGGACTGCTAAAACCTATGAATATTTCAGAGGAAAAAGTCAAGGGACTCCATTAAATCCTGTTCAGTCTCTGCAAATGGAGCTGGGGGGCGGGTGTGCTGCTTAATGAGAAACTCCAGCGCCGTGTGATCTCATGCTGCTTTCCAAAGTCTCCCTTTTGCAGCATCCCCCACAGAGTCACACAACACCCCTGCTATCCTCTCCTTTCCCAGACAAGTCCAATATCTCTGCTGTCAGCCATGTCTCCTGCCCCTCAGCCTGCCCCTCAGCCTGCCCCCTACAGCCGCCCCGATATTCACCACCCAGTTGTCTTCAGATGTACCTCTTTCTCCCATGAGGGACTCCTCCTGAGCTGTCCAGCATCCCAGCGTCCTACAGCAGCCCACCAGCTACCAGCACACTGTTTACCAGCATCCTTCCCAGCTCACCTGCTATCTTCCCTTTCCAAGTCCACATCACAGCCTCCTCCAGACAGCTGCTGTCCCCCCATCAGCAAACAGCGAGAGCGGCGGCAGCTTTCAGAGCAACAGACAGAACCTGACAGCCCCATATGTTTCAACAGAGACAGTTCCTCCCTCTAATGGGCCCAGAGGAGCGCAGCTTTCAAAGGATTCAGCGTGGAAGTGACAGGCTGGAAAGTCTTATTAATGGTCTGTGTGCCGGCGAGGGGCCGCAAGCAGTGCGTGCCAACAGCCCAGAGGCACAGCCATGCAGAGCCAGCCAGCCTCCTGCCACAGCCCATGCCCTGGGGCGAGCAAAACCCTTCCCTGGGATATGAGATGGGATGGTGATTGGCCTTTGGCTTTTTCCTAGAGACCAGTCAGCATGTGAGGTCTTTCCAGACCCTACACCCTGCATTACAGCCTGTTCTTCCAGCTCTGACTGCCAAACGTGCCCTGTGGAGTGTCTGGCACCAGGCTTGGCTGTCTTACATGGAGAAGAGCCTGGGGGAGACAACCCACAGCTGTAGATCTTCTCTGTCTTTGCTGAGAAGCAGCAGGGTCAAGGAAGCCAAAGTGCCAGCGTGCAGGAACTGCTCACCCTTTTGCTGGGTGCTGGCATTCAAACATGTCTTCTGTTCTTTCAGTGTCTTCTAAAAAAAGGTGAACTGTCATCACTCACAGAGCTGCCCCTCAGAGATATCTTCTCCATAGTTTCCAGGAACATTGGTTTCCACATCCAAAAGCTCACGGTGTCTCTGCTGTAAGACACCAGCACCCTCTTAGGCCACCAGGAAGTGTGGCAGTTTCTTAGCTTTCACTGTGTCTCCTAAATCACTCAGGTCTGCCTCAGAAGGAAAGAGACCCAAGAAGGAAAGACTCAGGACCTGGGCAAACACAAGTAAGGAGGCTCTGCCCCACAACACCCACAGTGAAATCATCTCCACACTTAAACAATGAGCTGCTGCATGTTGTTGGGTGTTGAATGATGCTTCATTGAAATTTAAGCCACAAACAGTACACAGATAAATGGCCAAGGATGGGGAAACCCAGTGCAGAGGGGGAAAAATGGAACCCTCTCCATCAGACCTCACCTCCAGTGAGAGAAACTGTTTTTCCCTCTCTGGCTCAGGGTCCTGAGGATGGCCACAAAATCCTTCAGAAAATGCCTGTCTCAAGGTAAGAAAAGCCTAAATATGGGCTCAGCAGAGAGAGGCCTCACCAGTGGTTTTCAGTTCACCCCAATTAACTCTTCCTTGTTATCCAGCTTCCAATGACCTCTACCACCCTTCCTCTCACTTACCACAGATAATGAATCTTTTCTCTCTCTTGGCTTAGCATCCACCCATTGATCCCGAAGTGCTAATTACATGTTACTCCTAACTTGCTTAATCAACTACTGTAATTAAATTAAGCAGTGCCTTTCTGCCTATATACAGCTTGTAGTTTGGGTTGTAGGCTGATGCATTTGCAGAGACCTAAGCACCCCAGTCTGTCTTGTACTACCTCCTCTACAAACTAGAGAGCTACCACCTCTCTACAAACCCTGCCTCTCAGCCACAGTGGTGGTAACAGAGAAATGGGCTTTCACTTCCTTGCTTCTCTTATTGTTAATGTTCACAGTTTCATGCCAAACTAGAGGAAAAATATTTCCTCTTTAAAAAATAAAAGGTGGCCCTACATGGAGAAAAATAATTTTGTTTTTGATAAACAAAAGTGATCTTAGGTACAGAAGTGCATCATTTCCTTTCTCTTTTTCTGCTCATCTTCAGCAAGGGAGTAGCCCTGTTCAGACTTGATGCCAGCTCTGTATGCTGTATACTGACAAAAAAGGATAAAGTATTGCAGATTGGGAAACTGTAAATGTCTATTAGAGAATGCTTCATATTTCCTGCTGGGTAAAAGAAAGCAGACTTAAAAAATTGAATGATTCTGTGAGAAACAATAGTCATTTGCCTGCGACCTCAGTAGAGCAATGAAGGTGGCAACTGTGCTGTGAAGCTGTTGGCATTGTCAGAAACCAGGAAAACCTGAAGTCTCTACTGCAGATTCCCCAAGGAAAGGAGGTCTTCCCCAGCCCAGGCGACTGCCAAAGGAATGGGAAATACTTTCCTTGCTCAGAAACTGGGGAAAGTTTGGTGTAGTCCACAGATGTGGCAAGACACCAAAAGGGAGTTCACCTGGACAACTGGGGGAGGTTGAACACCCAAGGTGAGTCATGGGTCATTTTCTCCAATTCAGGCAGAATTTCTTCTTGAAGTGGCAAGAATATGACTCTGGAAATCATGCAGGGCAAACTTTGTGTGCCTTGTTAGAAAGTCTCAGGTGGAGATTTACATTAGGCTGAGCTTCAGCTGATGCACATGCCCTGGACCAACTGTTCAGCTCCTGCCCTCCCCCTCTGCTGTGCCGCAGATAAAAGAGTGCAAGGCAGTCTTGCTACCTCAAGACAACCATTTACTTGGAGAGAGGTCATTGAGTGTCCTTTTAGAGGTGTTTTGCCCCACAGAAGCAAAGCCAATCTGCCAGGACTGATCCCTGCAATCCAGTGATGTGGCTAATTGAAACCACTTGACTTTGAATGCTTAATATTTGTTTGCACACAAGATGTAGTCCACGCCTTTTTTGGAGAAGCCATGAGGCAACTGGTGATTACATACAAGAATACAGACATCTAATTGTGTCATTTGTAAATTGGCACTTTGTCCAGAACCCATATGAGGTGCTGAGGTCTGCTCTGTTTCCCAGGAAGCTCCTTGGAGCCTCATCAGGAATTTTTTGGGCCCTTGCTAAGCCAGCTGCTGTATTTCATAGATGAGTTGCAAGTGATTTCTAAACAGTGGTTGTAAAGCTTCCTGGGATGAATAGATGTGACAAAAATGCTTGATTTCAGCTCTGCTCTGGAGCTGCTGTCATATACAGCTCAGGATTAAGTCAGAAGCCTAGCACAGCCCAGGCAGCAATTCCTGCTCTGTTCATATATCATTGCACTTGGCACAAACTTGATACTGAAGGAAATAATTGGTGGGGCTTCTTAGCTGTTGAAATATATATATTTCTATCTCAAAAACTTCTGGAGTTTCCCAGTGAGCTACTGAAGATTTAAATCCAGCTAGGAATTTGATATATTTAGATAAGCTTGTACAAGGTTGCCTAACTTCTTTCCATGGAGGGTGGGAGAGCACTGGAACAGCTGCCCAGGGAGGTCGTGGACTCTCCCTCTCTGGATACATTCTGGCTCCTGCACCACCTGCTCTAGGTGACCCTGACTTGGTAGAGGGGTTGGACTGGACGATCCCCAGAGGTCCAACCATTACTGGTGACCCCCATTCCCATTTCTACATCCAAGCAGATTCTGTGACTCAGAACATCCCAGGCCCAGATACGGCCATGGACATTTTGCAGCTTTGTCGTGCCCAAATGCAGTGTTTCTCAGTTCAGCCTTTTCCAGGCAGTTTCCAGACAGTGCCCAGACAGCCACAGGCCTTTCCTGGGTCAGACCATCCGTGGGGAAGTCTGTGTCGTGTCATACAAAAACCCAGGACTTTTGCACAGGAGACCACATCTTCCATCAGGCCAGTTAGATATTCTGCCTCAACAGACATTAAGCACAATAAAACATACTGGCCTGTATAAGCTTTTACTTCACCGTTTCAATTTAACATAGCTTTTTACCCAGACGGAATAAGTAGAAATCATTTTTTTCCACAGTAGTAAGACATGACTGAGAAGGTCAAGGAAGAATGAAATGAGATTTTTTGGGTAAAAGAATCAAAGTCCTACACAAGGGAGAAATTTCTATTCTAGGAGCAAATAATTGCACACAACTACATGTGTCTATAAGTGAGAGACTTTATTTGAACCAATTTTTCAAATACAGACATCTGTATTATTCTCACTTCTCGGGAATGTTTTCTGCTCATTTTTGAAGCTTGCAACCTTAGGACAATATTCAGGACATATGTGTACATTAGATCTCTGCAGATGGACACATTCATAATGCACAAGTACAATGAGTGAGAGACTCTTTCCAGATCCTCACACAAGAGCATCGGAAATGGGCCGCTCTAATTGTCAAGTTCTGCTCTTTTTTGACTTCCCGACACGTCACAGTTCTTGATACTCTCTAGGCTGTAGCCACCTTCTTCAGGCCCAGATTTATTACTGTGTTACTTCAGCTGTATGCCAGTGGAACTCCTCAAAATAGGGCTTAGGTGATGCACAGGGATTTGTTTTATTCATTGGGAACAGGCATGAGCAGAAAAAACAAGCTATTGGGTGAACAGTTCACCTGGGATTTTCTTTTGTGACAGTAGTCTAGGTCTCAGGCTGGGATTTCTGTTTTTTTAGAAGTGACCAGTGGTTCTGTGTGTGTAATACATGAATCTTGATGTTCAGAGCATACAGGGGACCTGTGGCTTGGACCCCAGTGAGGTGTCTCTCAAGTTGGGCACTCCAGACGTGAGCCACTGGGGTCACTAGCCTGTTCTGAAAATCTTGACCTTCACCTCTTCTTCCAAGTATTGCTCAACAGAAGAATGTAGTAATAAAGCATTGTAGGTAAGAATGCAGGCTCGCACATGACCTGAGATCAACACCCTGAAAAATGGATAGAGGGTAGCACTTTCAGGACCACCTAAATGACTCATGATCTTCAGTTCCATTTTGGGAAATGACTGGAGAATTTCAGGCCTGAGACCCCCAAATGCGCTGCAGAGAGGAGTTTGGACATCCTTCAGCATCTGGGCCTTAGGAACTTCAGTCTCTTTGAAAGCCAGTGAAATGTGTGCTCTCAAGTGCCCATGTCACTTAGGTTATTCTGAAAACTGTACCCTATATACATATAGGTAGATAAGGGGCAGACTTTCACAGGCACAAGTGGCAGTTAGACATGTAACTCCCATTGATTTTTTTTCCCCCTCGGGGACCTGGAAAATCCCCGCCCCCGAGGAGTTGAATCCTCCTCTCGCATTATTTTCACACCAGATTAACACCACTGGGTTCCAGTGGAGCGACTCCTGAGTTACCCCAGTGTGAGCGAGAGGAGAACCAGTCCTGAGGTGCTCTAAATATCCAGTGAAAGTGCTAATGTGGCAATGCAGAAAAGCAGGGAATCTGACCACAGGCCTGGAAGAGGACCCCCAGCATCACCTCTGGTGCCGCTGAGCTGCAAGTGACTGCCAAGCGGAATTCTTAGCCAAGAGGAACCACAAAAACATTCATTCAAACCCTTCCCTCCACCTCTTGAAACCACAGCCACTCCATTTCCTTCCTAAGACACCTCTGGTGTGACCTCCAGTATGAAAAGTCACAAGTTTGCTGTTTGGAGATCAAAGGAAAAAAGAAATATCTCCTGTGGGGGGTTTGATATGAATTCCCTCTTCTTTTTTTTTCTTCTTTCCTTTTTTCCTAAACTCCTCTCCATCAGTCATGGCTATTTCTTTCATCTAGAGTACCATGTTTCCCAAGCAATGATGTTTATGTGGTCACCATGGGTGAGTTCCTTCTGGCTAAAGCCTCTCATGGGGCTGCATTAGGATTGGAAAACACTGGGTCTGAAGGGATCTCAGCAGGATGCCCTTCCCCTCCCTTTGGAATGTGGCTCACGGAAAAGCTCCTTGGCTGATGCAACTATTGCAAGGGTTGTGGGGTTTCATCTGCTATCAGTGCAGCCAGAATGCCACAAGCATTGCAAAGCAGACCAAAATCATTCTTAAAATCTACTGCATTGATGGGGAGTTTATGTTGGAATTTTTTTCACTTTTTCAAGGCTTAGTGAAATGTAGTGAAATGTCAAGAGCTGGCCTACAGCTGGTATGAGCATTCAGGATAGATGTGGGTCACTAGCATATCTTACAACAGGGACATGGAAAAAGCCCCTCTAGGACCCTGAATTTCCACAGCACTGCATGGTGAGGTCAGGCACCATATTCCCAGTGTGAGTCACTCTGACATGCCCTGCCTTTTTCTTACATAAAATAACAACCACAGCCACCTCCAGGCAAACCTATATCCTCTTCAGGGAGAGAGAATTAGATACATGCTCCCTGGGGAATTCCTGTTGGTTGTTACAGCAGAAGTAGTAGAAAAGCTTCAACTACTCTGCTGATGACTCTTTGTCCCACTCTTTACTTCTAGGACCTCCTGCCTCTTCTGCTGCTTTCAGCTCACTTGATGTCTTGCTAGAGAAATAATTTCTCAAATGTCCTCATTCTCTTTCCAGTTTCTGTCCCATGCTACATCCTTTATAGTGTTTCCTTTTAGCCTTTGAAAATCTGGCTGAAGAGACAACTCAAGGAAATCCAAATGCTTTTTTCTGCTCTTTTCCTGTACCCTGAAGACAGCCCAGCTTCCTATACAAATCTTCTGTATTACACATTAAACCACTGCCTGCTCAAGGCAGGGTTTGTCTCTGCGCTCTCTCTCACGCTCTCTTTGCCCTGACTCTCTGGCAGGATCAGGACACGGTACAATAATAAAGATAGGGGGTGCTTGGTTACAGCCAGTAATTTTAAACTGGAACCAAGGGAGAGGAATTAGTATTTAAATTATTTAGGTTTGCAGTTGGTAACCACATATCCCATTCTCTTTGTGGGGGGAGAAAACCAAAACACAAAACCCAACCCTTTGTTCTCTAAGCAACATGGCAAAGTATGTTCTTACAAATGGTGACAAAACACGCGCGATGCCCCAACCATCAGCCAAGGGGGAGGCAACATGCGAAATACAAAGATAAAATGTCCCTGGGGAGAGAAAGTTGTTTCATTTTTTTGAGGAGGGAGGAAGGCCTATGTCCAGGAAGACATGAGAAGTTTTCTTTTTCTTATAAAGTTAAAAATAATAATAACAGAGTGGAGGAAAGATGAAAACTTTGGGGTCTGAAATCAGAAGAGCAGGGAAACCACATGGTTTTTGCAGAAACAGGCAAGACAAAAAACCTTTTGAAATGGTCGTGACAGGAGATAAGGCCAAACAAAAACCATGGTCCCTCCTTCCTGCCTCCCCCCAAATACCTCTCCCACAAATCCTGAGAGCTGAACCTCAGTTCTCTCAACTTGGTGCTAGAGCCATGGGGTGCCTGTGGTGTCCACGCTGGGCTGGGCCCCTTGTGTGCTACAAACAGCAAACACTGTTCACCTCTCCTCCCTAGGCCTCAGCCCCGTGTCCCTCAGAGCGCTCTCCCTCCCAAAAACCAGCCACACCCCACTGCTCCCATGGCAGACGCGGGCGGGGTGGGACACCTGACATACGGTCCGAGCAATGCCTGATGTCTGCGCTACATTTGCTGAATTGAGGTCAGGCTGGAAGGTGTCTCAGGGTTTAACACCCATCATGACATGGGAATATTAGCATATATATCATTTATGAAGTATGACACAATACCTATCTGTCAGTCAGCCCATCTTTCTACCTATTTAGTCTGTCTAATCTACTTTAGCTATCTACGTTTCACTATCTCTATCAATCTTCTATTGCTCCATATTATCTAATTTCTTCCTGTCTCTCTCTCATCTTTTGCACTCTAATCTTTCTTTCTCTAGCTATACTCCCCTCTCTCTCCCTATCATCCATCTATCCACTCGAAAATCTTTACCCCTCTCATCTCTCTAATCCCTGTTTTTAAAAATCTTTGTCCAATCTATCTCCCACTCTCTCTTTCCCTCTCTTTAGAAAAAAACCCTCCCTGTCTCTCTCTCTCTTATTTCTAGAGAATGCCAGGAAGCACATGGAAATGAGTCCTGACATGTTCATGTTTTGATGGCACTTCCAGTGAACAGTCTACGTTCAAAATGATCTTTTCTGAGGAGACACTGTTCATCTTTTCTCCCTATTTCCAACAAAGAGATGGAGGAGAACAAAGGAGTAGGACAAGGAGTGCCAGCCAGCCTTCTAAAGGCCATGGGGCTGCCACTCCAAGAGGTATTGGCCACCAAAGGATGCTGGAGCTGTCAGCATTCCCATGTTTTGGTCTTTCTGCTGTGAGGATAATTTTAATGCTGGTCCTGCAGATCACACAGTTATGCTGCAGAGTACTCTGGCTGTCATTGCCAATGAGGCCAGGAAACCATGCAGGAGCTGCTGGGAAAGCCTGTGAAAGTAATCAGGGCAGTGAAAGAGCAGTAATTAGCTTTATGAAAGCCCAGATATTACTAAATGTGTTTTAACTCTCTGCTCTCACAGCTCATAAAGACAGCAGATGGCTGTACAGGCTCAGGGTTTGGTGTCTGTCAGTCTTCCACTGGGACAGGCTGGGTGGCACCAGGGAACAGCCCACAACCTGTGGGAAGCAGTGGTGGAGATTTAGGAGGTGGGGCTCTGCCCGTAGCCATAAATGACAGCTGAAAGCTGTGGCCCTCATTAGAGCTGGGTCAAGCACCCTGGGTTGGGCAGGAGCAGGAATGAGGTAAATCTTAAAGTGCCACCAACTGGCTCTTAGGCCACCCGGCCTTGTCCTGCCTGTGTGCCTGTTTATTCAAGAAATATTGAATAATAATTGGCCCAATTTATTTTGCCAAACAGAACACTTTCTGGGGCACCATGCTATGCTACTCAGGGACTTCAACTCCAGCCCAATGGGGTGAGCATCATCCTACTGGGGCAAGAAGATCAGGTCCTAGGGCCCTCTCCCCTCACAGCCCTTGGCACATCCCTTGGCAGGGGTTAGACCTCGGGCATGGATCAAAACTGGTCCCTCTGCAGGCTCATACCTCCAAGGTCACCGTAGTTCTCCAAATCAGGACCTAGAGGTCTCCTAGAGGGATGCTTTCAATGATCTTTCCTACCTTCATTATTTATGTTATTCAGTGCTAACATCTCACTCAAAATCCAATCCTGCTCCCCTTAAAAATCCCTTCAGTAGTGCCAGGGGAGCAGTCAGTCACTGACTCATGGCCAAGGAGCACAGCTGGGCAACGCAAGAAGTGGCCCACCAAAGACCACAGGCCAGCAGGATGTACAGCAGCATAGAAATGCGACACGGTGGTATTAATTATAATTATTCTCATTTATTATAATTATTGTTCAGTTTGAAAAAGGAGCCTGGAGCCAAGCATTATGCTAATTGGCACATTTTCTAGTTGTTGTTTTAGTTCTGAAAACAAACTGGGGTCTAGTATTCTTTTTTTTTGTTCATTTGTTGGTTGTGTTTGGTCTTTTGCTTTTGTTTTTTGTTTGTTTTTTTTCTTTCGTTCATTCCATCACATTGAAAAAGGAAGAAAAGAACCTTTTTTCCCCCCTCTGTTGTTTTAAGCCACTCAATAAGTCTGGACTCCTCAGATGAACGTAACATTGTACACACACACACTTGGAGAAGAGAGAGAGGGGAGAGAGAGAGAGAGAGCGCTCGCAGTGGGCAGACAGACACACGCACGCGCCAGGTCAAAGAACTCTGATACAGTGCAAGAATTTTCCCAAAATGATTGGATCATCATTACCAAAAACTTGCCATAACAACACCAAGAAACAAAGAAATGTTTAAGCCACACTGTTTGACTGGGATTTTTCCTGCTTTTTTTTTTTTTTCTTTAAATGTTTGCCACATAGAGAGAAAAAGGGCTTAAGTGGTAATGGGAGAGGGACAGACAGGCTCACAGATGTGAGCAGGAAGGGGGAAAATCGAGATTGGGGAGGGAAGGAAGGATAGAGGATAGGGGGAGGGAGGGAGGGGCAGTGGGGAGTCATTTCTTAATGTTCAGGCATTTTCTTGGTCCGCCTTGCTCTCTTCTTCTTTCACGTCTTCCTGCTGGGCACTTTCAGTAGGTTTGGTTTCTTCTACAGCATCTAGTGGGGAAAGAGATGGTCCAGCGTTAGTCAGCCATGATCTAGAGCATCCTGCATGTGCACACAGCCTGATGGACTGCATGGCTTCAGGCTTCTCTCTCTCCAAAGTCACCCAGGTCTCCAAGTCCCTGGAAATTTCTGCAGTATGGAAAGAACATGCCAAGATTCAACCCAGCAGGCAAATATGTAGCTCTCACAAAACACCTTCAGCCAGAAAGCATGCGTCACTGGAAGGAGCTGCCTTGCTTGCTGCCGATGTGCCAGAGAGCCACTGTTCATTTCATTAGACTCCTGGCTTATCAGCTAGATCACACATGCTTTTACAGAACCCACTGACTGTACCAGCCACTATTGGATCATTGTCCCCCAGTTACAATATGGATACTCCCAGCCGAGATTTAAAGAGAGTCACAAAGAAAAAACTCCATACACCTTGAAGCCTGCAGGACCCAGATGGAAAAATTTTATACCCTGTAACTCAGACTTCTCTCACACTGAACAGAGATCTACAGAAATGTCTCTAGCCTTCAAGAATGGGAGCCTTCCTCCAGAGATTTCCACATCTCTCCAGTTTTCTGGTCTTTCCTTTAAAAGCAAAGCTGCCTTGGGGGGAAGCAGTGAGTATAACTGGAAGCTGGGTCTGCCTGTCAGTCAGACACCTTGTTCTGGCACACCATTCATATGAAAAGTTAAAACTACTAGTAGGAGCTATCCCACAACAAACTAGACAGAGGATCAGAACCCAGGGGAAGGCAGAGGCAGCCAGGACAAACAAGGCAAATGAAAGGAATGCTCCTCAGAGTGGAGTGAGCTCACTCCTGGGTTCATCTAGCCCATTCCTCCTTCATTGCAGCAGGACAGATTTAATTGTCTCAGAGTTTCTACTGCCCAGCTCTCATCAGGGTACACTGACATGTTCCCAGCCTCTTTCAGAAACAGTGCATGTACTGTGTGGATTGTTTTTTGCAGGACAAGGTGGTGGTGGACCCAAGGCTGCAGGTCTGTGAGGTAGAATAATGTACAAGGTTGCTAGTGCACTGTAGTGAATGGTCTGCTCCATTGCCATCTCTCCATTTTCCTCACTGGCTCCCAGTCCTACGCATACACAGCCCATGAAGAGTTTAAGCAAGCAGAGATCCAGATTTGGGATAATGAACAGGGAAAAAAAAACACTTGGGATACAAAGAACAGGGAAAAGAAGCAAGCACTGAAGGACTGCATGGTGTGAGACAGACCACATATCATTGGTATGACACATAACTGTACCCATCTCATTCAGAGAGCACTGTGGGGTCCTGCACAGTTCCTGACTTCTCTGATGGGCTATCAAACTACATTGTATCACTAAATAAAATAGGCATAGACTGCTCCCTGTTCCCAAGGCTGACTGGCACCACACAGCTTATGTCCATATGGCTGAACTCTCTTCTTCTCCAGGAAAGGGTAGCTGTGTCTGGAACCTGTCTGATGCAAAGCTACTTGGTGTAGCAAAAATCACACCAGGGCCTGTGCTGTAAGCCTAACAATGAGGATGTTCCGTTGCCAGTGTTTAGTTTGTGAGGATTAGCACCCTCATACCCATGTGTCATGAGAATGCTAACTGGGATGTGGAACTTTCCTTACTGACACCATTCACGCATCTTGGCCTGGTCCATTTGATGCCATCAGATGGCAGACTTGTATTTGCTTCCAATACTGGCAGTAGATGCTCCATTCCTGCTTCCCTCTTCCCCTCAGTTCTTTTAGCCTAGGATTTAAACATGTTCCTAAGCACCACTTCCTTATGAATCACCTTTAAGTTGTGTGCAACTTTCCATTCTGAATAATCTTCATCAAGGGCTCTGCTTCTGGACCTTTAAATACTCTTTATCTAAGTAAATTCTGACTGCTGATTTTCCAGGAGCAAAAATTTCTGTGGGAACATGGGAACATCCCCGTGGCCTCAGCCTCTGCATCTGCAAACCCCCTGTCAGCAAAAACATTTCTGGACTTCCCTTGATAGAGAACAGCTAAACAGGATGCTGTTCAAGGACTCCATCTATATCTGGTACAGCTACCAGAGACCAGAGACCAGAGACATAATAGGCTACTGATTAAAATAGGATTGTAACAAGTATCATTGGGAGGCAAAGCCTGGCCTACTTTTTTAATTTTCCTGAATGACTTGATCACTGGGAGGGAGGAGAGTCTCTTTAATGCTGTTCTTCAAGGCATTTAGCAGGCAACATGAATTACAAAGCTGAGAGTGGAATCCCAGTGCGCAACCGTCTACCATATAAATTTGAGTGAAAAGACTATTGTTAGCCAGCAGCAAAATCTGATTTCTTACAAGGCTCTGACAGATCCTAATAAGGCAGAATTTCTGGGGTTTTCTCCTTGTGTAAATGGAAGGTGAGTGGAAGAGCAACAAAGAGAAGTACGTGGCTTCAGGAGCACAAGTCCTGACACTGTTTTTCATTGTGTTTAAAACTTTTTGTGTCTTCCTACCAAAAGTATGCACAGGTTTTAGCCAGCAGTCCCACAGCCCCCTTAGGACAGCACAACAGACAGGCTTGTAACACAGCAAGCACAGGGACAGGCAGTCACTGGGGGGTCCTGCACATCTGCTGTGCTACCAAGTCACACTGATGCCCTGTTAATCAGCAGCTGAAAGCGGGGCCCAGCTCCTACAGTGGTGGGCTCTTGACAGCACTCCAGGAGGGATTGACAGGAAATCTGCTCACACTCATGGTGGAGGAGCTGGCAGTGATCTTGGTTAGCTCACAGTGTTCCCATGCTGTCCTTGTTCTTGGGATAAGCAGGCAAGCTGAAACACAGTTGTCTGCCATGTTCTATTCTCTGCTAGTTCAACACAGTAGCAAATCTAATTTCCAGGGAGTGCCCATGGCGCCTAGAGATCCCTGGCTGGCAGAGGAAGTGCACAGAGGTGCCTCACTGTCCCCATTAATGTTCTCTGGGGAGCAGATAGTGGCAGGCCAATGACTCTCTGCTGCAGAAGGCCAGAGACTGCACTGATTTCTGCCATGGATGAATAGGCTGGACTAACTGGGATCATGGAACAGCAGGAACAATTTAAGGTCACTTTATCACATATTCAGGTCAACAGAGAGGGATCATACGACTGAAATGCTGGACTGTGCATACCCCAGGTATAAACAAGAACTCTAGCTTTTTGAATAAGAATGATCACACAAAATTAAGTTAATCACTCTGCCTCTTTTCTCTTGCATGATATTGAAGTGTAAGGGGAAACACTCTGTGTACTGCTACACCTTACTAAGCTATGTCTTATTTCCTTGCAGCTTTACCAGCGCTTCATCGATCTTTGGGATGAGGGAAAAGAAGCAATCTGATGTTATTATGTAGTAATGAACTTTAGCAAGAAGCAATATCATGAAGGAAAAAAAGAATTCAGCATAAAAAATAAATTTCAAGCTGTGGAACTGCTAAACCACAGCAGTAAAAAGAAGATTTGCTCTGCACAGTGGGAGCAATGCATCACAACCCCAGTGACATCAGGGCCAGTTAACAGCAGTTTCTGATTCACAACGAGTGGTGAGACAGTTTATCTGACTCACCAATTTGTTTGATGCGGGCTGTTTCTGCAGTATGTTTTCTGGGCTTTCTCCAGCCTTGTTTTCAGTGTCCCAGCAAAGGGGGCAAGGTATCCCCAGGGAGATTAGTAGATAGCTGTCCTGGTGATTCCATACATCGGAGAGGATATCTCTTAGGCTGCTTTTTACCCAATACTAGTCTTGATTTTCTGCTTTTTTGAAATCTGGGATATTGTACCTGTGGGTTTGCAGTGGCTGGTTTGCAGCTAGAACTGCACAGTTTGGGCATTTTTCATTCACTTTGCACTTTGTTGCAAAGGTGACAGAAAAAGTGGTTGAGAATTCAGGCCGTCCCCTGCTTGAGGAAAAAAAGCATTTCATCCTGGGTAGTCAAACCTCCCCGTGTCTAAAGCTGCCTCCCTTCTGAACATGCCAGCACTGTGAGATTTCCTCCTGCCTGCATGATCAGAGCCCTCCCATGTCCACTTGCAGGGACAGAACAAGCAGGAAGCAATGAGCTCTTTCTTCAGGTGGGCCTGGACTGGGGCAGCATCAATGTGCACGTGGTGACATCATGAAATGAGAAAGCTGAAGCTGGAGTGGATGGATATCTCACCTAACTCCAGACATCTACAGAGACATCTGCAGCTGATCTTCTCATCCTTTCCTTAATTTCTAATTAGTGGAAATAAATAGGACATTTCTAAGACTATTAATCTGTCTTATTTGGATGCCTACTTTAGGACAAGGTGAAGCCTGGGAATATCTACACCTGCAGCAAGCCAAGGTGGAGACATTCACATTTGTTCTAGAGCCCTCTAGCTACAAAACAAAAAAGAAAGACCCAAACTCACAAAATAAGAGTGGAGGAAAGAGAATAGGAGGGGAGGCAGAGCTGTAATATAAAGAAAAAAAACCAAAATACAAAAAACTAACTTTAGGGGGGGAACCAAATTCAATCCTGAAGGGAATAAAAGAATAGCTAGGTCAGAAAGCTAAAAAAAAAAAAAAATCACTTCAAACTAACAACAAAACCAGCCTAGTTGGTGCATGCAATGACCACCCTTAACAGCTCTTTTAACACTTGCACTGTTCGTGGTTGCTCCAGTCCTGTGGACACATCCTTCTAGTTTTGAGATTTTAGTTTGCTTTTTTATTTCAATCTTTGGAAATCTATGCTGTAGTCCAGATCATCTTATAGCTTTTTGCCAAAGAGACAGGCTGTGGGCTGAACTGCCACCGTTCTCACTTCCATTTAGCGTTCTGGATGGTGCAGTGAAGTTGAGAAACCTCTTGGGCAGCCTTGGACAAACCTTAAGCCATTACTGCAGAGTTGTTTAAGGGTAGAGCTGCATGGTGGGAGAGGCTGATGTGTGTTTGCTTCCCAGCTGAAGGGCCTGTGTCAAAGAGAGGCTTCAGACCTACTCCAAGCGGCACCTGCTGGGGAGCAGCGTTACTCATGGAAGAGTAACAACATGGAAGTGAGATATAGAACCTTGCTGCAATAGGGTCTTAAAGAGTTCCTGCTCCTCAGCACTCCACTTGTTTCCTGGAAAGGGTGAGAGTCGTGTCTGCAGCCCTGCTGGGGAGCAAACGCCTGGAACATATGTAGCTCTGGTTGCTGTGACGCTGGGGCAGGCACGCAAGCAGCAGTTCTGCTGGATGGTGGTGCTTCCAGCTGCCTCTGCCGACGCTGTGCTCTAATGGCTGAGCATGCAGGCTCCTCTCCAAGTCTCTCCACTGCCCTACATTAGTGAAATTAGGTTGAGTGGATTTCCGGGTAAAACACTGTCTCTTGGGACCTGCCCAGCTCCCATCTGACTTGCCAAGATTAATTAAATCAGAGCAGACATCAGCTTATGACCATACTAGCAGCAACCTCTCTGATGATCATTTCTTTTGTGGATGGTGGCTTGGGTTTTGTTTTCCTTTTTGTCTCTGTTCCACTGCAGATCTTTAAATTACCACAGCCAATGCCAAGAGACGAGAAATTGCACAACACTCTGGGATTCTAATACAGATGCAGAGATTTTGCTTTTGCTGCTTTCTCAGTGTTTGCATAATTATTGCTGATAATGATTGTGCAGCTAGAACCCTCCTGTGCATTCACACTGAAGTACTGCCCAAATCTACTCAGACTCTGCTCTCTCTAGCATTTGTTGTACTTCCTCCTTTCTCTGTCTTTTGCCAGCTACAGCTTGGGCAGAGATGGACCTGAAAAACTGTTCCTCATCCGGTCGTCACTCTGCTCCCAAATATTAATTTGAGCTTTCCTGTCCTGCTATAAGAAATTTCACGTGACCCAGAGATGACTCTATTTTTTATTTTTTTTTCTTTTGAGGATAAGGAACACTGGAAAGCCTCATTTAAAATCCCTGCCCTGAGCATCTCCTAGTTTTAATGACATTTGTATCCAGATTTAGATCCAGGCTTCACAGCTTGATTCATCTGTCCCAATCCATCTGTCCTTCTAGCCAGCCAGAAGTCTATTCCAGGCAGACGATGGTAGGTCTGAAACTGCTGAAACAAGACACACTTCAGGTTCAGAGCTGTTGCTTACACACTTCTCTTTCTGATCCATGTTAGCCCATTGCAGCCAGCCCTACGATGTATCACATGCAGAGCTAAAATCCTCCACCCTCCCAACTCGCTGCTTCTGAAAACTGGTAGATTTATGCTGCCCCAGCTAAACACTGAGAAATGAAGGAATTGGGTATTTCAGATTAGTGGCTATGTCTGGTCCAGGATATTGACTTAAGTGATTTCTCCCAAATCCCTGGTGCATCCCTCACTCAGTAGAGACAGACCCACAGGACTGATTCCCGTGAGCCCTGGGGGTTCTGGTGAGCACATGGCACCTGGGAGATCTGCAAATCCTTGGCACACTCTGCAACAAGGTGGTGAGGAGGAATGTCACCAGTGCAAGTAACAGGCAGGAGTTCCAGAGAAGTCATCCACTAATTATTGGAAAGAACCAAGCAAGTCAGCCTGTTAAGGCTGAAATAAAAATGTTAATATGGCCCCAATTTATGGTAGCTTTGGCTTCCTACTCCTGGACCACCTCATCTTTTTCCAGAACTGAATAAAAATGGTTCAGTTGCCCCACCAGTGAGGGAAGAAAACCCAAAAATGTACACAAGTTCTGCAAGTCCCATGCTGGTAACTTTGATCCAAGCTTGGACAGCTGCTTCTTCTTCTGATCCTGCTGAATCCTCAGAGTACAGCCAGACACAGTTCTGTCACCCCAGCTACCTTTGCACTTTGTCAGGCTGAAGAGCCAGTGGCTTAGAGATTTCCACTCCTTCTCATCCCACCCCATGCCTTTCTTCCTCCAGCACCACCACGGAAATCCAAGCCTGTATTGGCATCCATGTGTGCAGTAGATGGAGAGGGAGGGAATGGTAGGAGAGATGCTCAGGGTGCACAGCAGTGGAGAGGGGGTGTTGAGGGGAGTCAGGCTCAGAGCTCCATTGCAAAGCATCTTTTACAGTGTCTAGACACCAGCTGCTGGGTTGCCACGGAAACTCCCCAATTTTGGTTGAGGGAGGGAGCATTGAGGTCTCCAGAGAAATGGGAGTGATAGAGAAAGAGGGTGGGGAGAGAAAAGGGAGGATGTTCCTTGTGAATGTGAGGTGTTAACCCTGTTACAGCTAGTTTTGCAAATATTCTTCCATCCTGGAGAATGGGAAAGAAGCAACTCTCTTTCTTTCTTCCACTGTTGTTTCTTTCCCACATCCATGGATACAGACAGACATGGAAGCTGAGAAAAACAATGTGCCTACTGCTGACTGTTCATTTATTGCTGCCTACTACCAGCACTTTTGTCCCAAACTTCTTGCCTACTTTACCCATAACTGGGCAATTTCAAACAAGCTACAACTGGAAGAAGCCCTACCAGAGTAATTAGTTTTTCAGACAGAAAGATCTCCTTTCGCAAGGCCAGTCGCTTGGCCACTGCCACACTACAAGCAAAGGCAGCTCCAGGAAGGACAGGGTGGTCCCACCTGGCAGCAGTGTCACTTGTCACGGTGCTTCTGTGAGGGTGCTCTGTCACACCAGAAAGTGGTGGGCAAGTGGGAGGCTGCCGAGCACAGTGGCCAAAGGCAAGATAAAAGAGCTCTTTCAGGATGAGAGTGCCTTAGAGGCAGATATTTTACACTGGCATTGCTGCTCCTACCAAACAGCATCGAAGGTGCTGTGACCTCAGAGGTGCTGTGACCTCAAGAGACCTCCACCAAGGTTCCATGGTCTTCACAGCCAGGGAGCTTGAAGGAGAGAAGTGGAAAGTGACTTGTGCAGGGATCCCATCAGCTGAGATCGGCGTTGATTGGATGAACAATCAGGTGCTCAGCTATCCCGATGAACCAGAAGGGCTCCCTCCAGGAGTGGTTCCAAGCTACCAGCCCTCTGTTTCCTGTGTTCATTACTTCACCTGAGAAAAACCTTAGAAAACATTACCCATAAGTTGTTCTTTACTCCTCCCCTGCCCCTGTTGATTTCCTGCAGACCAGAAAGGGTACTCTTTAATCCTTAATTACTTTATGATTCAAAGAGCTTGTATATAGAGGTTTTAACTTCCTCCCAGCTGTGGAATAAAACAGTTGACAGCTGCTTTTGGCACATGTATCAGAAAACAGGATGTCCCCATCTCATGCAACAGCATTCTTTTGTGTCACACATCTTTTCTCCCTTTCTGGTTTAAGTTCTGGAGGATGGTTTAGAAGGAGAGGGCATGTGAGGAGACAGAAGAACAAGGTCTTTCTAAGACACATCCATTTATTCTTTTGCTTCTTTGGACCATCTGCCCTATGAGATTATAGGGGAGAAGTCAGAGGAAAGATAAGAAGAAATGGAAATACCCTGAATACATATAGGCCAATTGAACCTTACTGAAGTGAGAGATAGTGATTGTTCTACAGCCAGGACATTCCTAGCAAAGTAATTAATTCAGAGAATGGAGCTTACAGGACTTTGGGGATGGTGGTTTGAATTTGGAGAGGCCAAGCAGATGCACAGAGAATAGCACAGCAAGTGACAGAAGTCTGACAGACAGATCAGGTCCTCAGAGGTCTGCCCATGTCACAGCTCTGCTGAGCAGCCTGGCAATGGTGGCAGGATCAGCAGCAGGATAAAAATTAACCTGAAACTGTGGCAGACTGCTGGCATTCACGCACTGCTGATCCTGAAATAAAGAGGGTTAAGGAGAGGAAGGAAACGTGCAGAGTGGTAGAGCCTGTGGGTTCTCCATTTACAGCTCCCACTTCCTCACACAGGACTGACTGTGAAGCTCTTCTCCTCCCCTTCCCTGGCAAAACTGGCTAGGGAAAAGGAACTAAAGGAGGAAATCTTCTGTAATTGCAGCAAAATGGTCTAGAAATTCCTTCAGTGCATCCAGAATTAATGTGCTGCTCCTCCCCTTGTACTCCTCCCCCTTCAGCTGTCGGTGGCAGGAAAACAAATTGCCGCAGCCCTTACTACAAACCATGCTCCCTCCTCCCTTCCCCCAGCCTGAAAGACATGTGCCATTCATAAGCTGCCTGACTGCTGGTCTCCATTATTAAAGCCTACAAGACTGATAAATTGGGGATTCATGGAGCCTGCAAGCCTCCAACAACGACATTGCCATGGAAACCAGAGGCAACCTCCATCTCCAGCAGAAATGATATTGATCTAGCTGAAGGCAGGGAATTACAATCAAGGGGAGGATATAAAATGTCTCTTTTTCTTCCCTTTGCCATCCTCCCATTTCGAGTTTAAATGAAGGAGAAATTTCATTTAGAGATCATTAGTTTGTTTCCCTCCATCATCATACACCAAGGCTCTGCAAATTGGATGCTAAAATTAATTAAATGCCTGTTGTCAGGCTTTTCACAGCCATCTTCTTGATAACTGTCCCCAGCAGCTGCAACATCAACACCACCAGCTCTTTGCATCAAAGAAATTACTAATATTTCTCAAACGCACGGCTGGTGCACACTCATAAAATCTCAACGTGTTTTGTGCAGGATGAAACACAGGCACTGCTCTCCAGAAAGCAGTTTAGGCTTCATGCTGTACCCAGGGAAACTCCTGGGAGCCTTTGCCTTTCTTTTCATCAGGAGGAGGCTTGAGAGCCCAGACACAGGAAGAAGCATTTGGAACTACAAACACTTGTGGGAAAAACCCCATTTTGAGTCCCCACAATGGCACTGCTAGTGCAGAGCAATTTTCCCTTCTTCTTGAAATCTCTTGTCTGGGTCCACTTAACAACTGCTTTTCTAAGGAGGGAAAGATCAGGAGTCACAGCACCTACCCTGCAGAACTGGGCAGGCAGCTGGACACTTTCCCCAGATCATATGAAGGCCGGATCCTCCTGGTTTGACTTAAGGTGAGAGGTTGGGCTGTGTACTCCCTTCTGTCCTGAGAAATCTCTGTGACCAGAGGTGTGTGTTGCTTGCCCAGCAAGTGGTCAGCTCCAGGGAAAAGGCAGTCTAGGGCAGCCCTGAGCTTGGCACTGGCCATTTTCAAAGAGACAAGCTGCACAGCAGGAAGGAAGGAAGGAGCTGCCTGGAAAACCTCTCATGAGTGCTCCTATTGCCAGCACCAGTCTTCTCTGTGAAGGTGGCAGCAGCTTGCATCAGTAATTCTGATTTTAATTCACATTTGGCAAGCTCTGTTTTATTTTATTTTTGACCAGTTTAGAGAGCCATTTCTCCCAGTTGGAGAGGGACTATCGAGTCTCTGAACTCTCTGAGTGCTGCGCCAAGCGAACCAATGCAGCTGTCCCACAGCATCCATCTCGGTTTAATTGGCTTTTCACAACAATTCCATCAGGCAGATAATGAATTCGGGCGTGACATGAGGGCACAGCTGCAAATGCTGGGGAGACCACCTAGGGGCACAGCCAGGCAGCCCCATGCCCTGTGCACAGCTAGGTGTGCCACAGCTAGGATGAACCACCTCTCTGGAGCAGCAGGAATGTCTGGGTTGTCAACAGCTCCTCAGCACCATGGTGGAAAAAAGTACCCTTACAGGGAGCTAAGACAGTCCTTTGCTGAGCTATTCTGCAATGACAAGGCTTCTCTTCCTCATCAAAGGACATTTTCTTTGGCCCTGACTCAGCTGTGGGACCAAGCAGTAGCTGCTCCTCCACCATGTCATGTACAGCCAAAGTCTGCTGTGAAGCCCAGCTCTGCACAGGTCCACAGAAGCTGCCAGGTAGCAGAGTTTGTAAATTCTTGGCCAAGGTGAAGCAGCCCAGAATTTTGGCTTGAGCAGAGTAATTTTGACAGTGGTGGTCACAAGAAGAGGGCCTGATATGAGGCATGAACTCATCAGGCCTGAGCGTTCTGACATTGCTCTGAAATTGCACTGAGGCACAGGAAGCAGCACCCCACCATTTTGTCTCTTATTGTCTCCTTCTGCTGATTTTATTTGCTATAAAGGTCCTTAGCTTGGGTCTTGCCTGCTGGTCACAGAGCGATGTTGTGAGGTATCCATGTGAATGAACACATCTCTCTGACTCTTCCTCTCCTGCTGGAGCTGTTCCACTTCCATAAACCATTAAATATTTATTGGGTCAGAGGAAAACATTGACTCTGTAGACCAGTGGTGAGGGCACTCATCTGGAACAGGGCAGACCAAATGCCACATCCTGGCTCCAGCAAACAATAAATAATTTATACAAAATGGAATAACTCCAGCAGGAGGGATCAGGGGAAAATGTGTCCAGCAGTCCAATGGCTTGCTTGCAAAGCTCACTGGATTTCAGCTTCCTAGCATAAGGCCCACCCTGTCTTCTGTCCCATTCAGGGAGGATCTGACCCTCACATGCCAGCTACTCTAAAAGCAGGCAAAGATTTTCTTACTACATGGTTCTACAAATCCCATAATTCCTGGTGAAGGTATATACTGTGTTTGGGTTTGAATAATTAAAGGGTACTTTAATGAAAAAAAGGTTATCACAGAAAAATTCCAGACCAGCGGGACTCAGAAGCCCTGCATGGTCATGGTGGTTTGAACTTGTGATCAAGCTTAACTCCTCTATTTGACAGAACCATGCCTATGTGTTTTGCTAGAAATGAGGCCAAGAAATATTTGCATGCTACATCGGTTTGGAGGGTCTGGAATTTTCTCCCTCTTCCGTGATGTAATTATCAATGACTCCATCCATCTTTCTCGTAGTCATTTGGCTTCAGCAATGAAAAAGGTTTCTATCTCAAGGCACAAATAACATTTTCTTTCTCATTTTCTGTCACTTTATTGTGTGCAGTGAACAGTGCTCTGTTAGTGTCTCTGGAGACCAAAGTCTGCTGCTCAGCAGCAGTGCTGTGCATTTCTTCCCCGTGCCTTCCTGGTGAGCCTCAGCTGTGTTTAGGAGATGTTGTGTCATGGACAAGAGGTCAAATTTAGTCCAAACAGGCACCATGCTTGGCCACAGTAAGTCTCCCACAAAGGCTTGGCAGTAGTGCTGAGATGGCTTTGTGGAAACATACCTTCAACCCAAAAGATAAGCTTAAAGGCAGGTGCAAAATCTGTTTGCAGACTTTGAACAGAGTTGCAGGACCAAGGTGACACTCATGCCTCCTCATTGTGGGGCAATAAAGAAATTACTTCTGTTCACCACCTGGCTCTCTGGTGTACCAGTTGAATAAGGGACTGAATGCAGACAAAGCGCCAGACAGAATTGCTGCTCCTATGAACTGTAGCAGCCTTACTGAAGATGAACTCACAGCAGCCCCTGAACAGCTCAGGTCCCCTAAATGAGGGGGATTTCCATTGCTTCTGACAACAAGGGAAAGCAGAGGACCAATGTTAAAGATTGCACTGAGTGCCTTCCAGGAGGACAAACATAGAGACTATTTATGAGCAGATCTAAGATTAAGACAGACTCCTTGAACTCACAAATATTTCTGAAGGAGGGCAAACCTAATCCCAGGGTTTGGTTTCTGTGACATACTCCTTGTTTCAGCACCCAGTGACTGGAGGTTATTTTGAACTGCTTGTGACACTGAGGCTGAAATCACAGGTGAAATCCTAACCTTCCATAAGCAGGATAGGTAAGACAGGATGTCTAAACTGGAAAACATACTTGTTTTTGTGGGTTGTTTGTTTTTGTTTTTGTTTTTGTTTTTGTCCTAAGCCCACACCCAGTGAGGGAATGGAGTCCCTTATTCATTTGAAAACTAGACAGTTATGGACTTAGTCCACACAAGCATGCATTCACACCTCCCTGTTAGAGGCTTGTGTCATTTCCAAATCAATGTGTGCCCCAAGCTTTTAAGAGCATCAAAGAGGTTTTTACAAGTACTTGCCACCATCTTAACTTTAAATTACTTTTACTTTATTCCATCTTCCATCTCTTCAAGTGGTTATCAAGTAAAGTCTTTGAAACATTTTTCACAGCTGCAAAGACAGATTTGTCAGAGCAGCACCAGAGAATGCTCCTGCATAATGGTCACAGCTCTTGCTCGTGCTCCCCTATCCCTTTCCCTCTATCTGCAATGCATTATCAGCTGTGGTTCTGTACCACTGCACCAGCTTCAGCATTGGGATTTGGATGCTCTTCCAAATGTCAGGGAGATTTTCTTCTTCATTAAGCCCTGGAGGTTACAGGTAATGTCCAGTTATCATTACCAGCATTACCAATTAATGTGTTTTGCTGAAGGAAGATGGAGAGTTTGAATAGTGTCTTCCACCTTCTGCTTTCTTTCATAATGAAAAGAGGACTCATTTGCTATTGCCTCAAGGTACAGCTGGGAAGTCTGTTGTTCTTTGAACACTGGATAATTGGGACCTTATGACCTTTATCTAAGACTTATTTGCATGAAGCACTGAGTCTCTCTTTTCTGGTCATTAGGGGAACAGCACTTTCCTTTACATGCCTGGACCCTGTCCAGTTTTCCATAGCTCTTTTCCTGACTACACTACAGCCTAGCAAAGGGCAGGTGTCCAAGGTGGACTCCTGACTGCCAGGAATTCAGCTGAGATTTTTCACTCTGTTCCAGTGTCCCATGCTGACACTGATGTAGCTAAGGACACAGAAAGAAAAAAGAAACATTTTCGCAGATCAAATTCACATTTGGTGATGATATAACCAAGGCTCTTAAATTGTACGGGCCATTAGAGCTAAAGGATATGCAAAGGGAACCTTTGGCAGGGAATACAGAAGTAGGAAAGAAGTCACAGCTCTAGTAACCTGCAAAACCAGACCGGACTCTTCTTCAAAGAACAGCAAGGCACATGATAGCAGTACTCTCCAGCATTTGGGTTTCCCACACACATTATTTTCTAGTATCTCATCTATTTTCTGCCTGAAAGATATCCAGAGAGGAAAGCTAGGAAATGAGGAAGCCCTTCTTTAAATCAAGCTTGCAGCTTGAACATAGTCTTGAAAAAATATTGTGCCTAGGAACCTGTTCAAATTGAGCTTGTGTAATATGGTCTTTCACAGGTCTATTGGAGGTTCAGAATTGGAGGTGGAAACTATCCCACAGAGCTGATGCCAGTGGCTTTACTTGTAAGCCTTCTGTCACTGTTTGCATTTTCCTTGGTTCTCTTGGCCACTGCCCAGTCCCACCGATCATCACATGGCTAAATAAAATATTTCAGTGTCTTTACAAATAATACAATAAAAGTGCCTTTAGAAAAAGAGTCATTGCAGTCATCAGTGCTCATTTAGTAGCTGTCTGCAAAAAGGAAATAGGTTGGTGTGCATAAAGACTGGGATGAGGAACAAAACAGAAGAAATAATGCCTTCCTGGAAACATATAACAAGTTACAGCTTTTTTGGACTAGTGTGAAGAGTATCTGTCATTCCATCTTATAAAATAAATTTGTAGATTTGAAGGGAGTGCAGAGAAAAGCAATACAGTTCCTAAAAAGCATGGGAATAATTTCATATAAAAAGCAGTTGAAAGCTTGTGTTTTCTTCAGGAAAGAGATGAACAGCAAGGGCTATGAGACTATGCCTTCTGTGAATAAATGAGTACCATATGATGCTATATACCATAATCAAAGGTATGAAGTAGGGCTATCACAAGCTTTTGCTGTTTCTGTGACATGGCACAGTACAGAAAGATATTTAAGGCAATGGTGGTCAACTTATCACTGAATTTTATGCCATTGTACAGTTGGTTGGAGTTGGGAAAGCTCTTGAGACTTAGTCAATCAGATATTTTGTGTGCATGCACACACAAGCATGTATATATGCCATATAACACCACAGTTATATTAGCATCAAAAGAGTGAATACATCATGATTTACCTGTTAAACCAAATCTTAGACAGTAGAAGACAGGGATAAGTCCCAGTAGCAGAGAAGCAGTTTACCCTGGACCTGCCCATAGCAGAGCTTTATGCTAGCCACAGCGAGAAGTATAATAAATGGATATTAGCTCTGACCTAGCTTGGCAATTTCTGTGCTCCTCTAACAGTTATTTGCATGGATCATTGTGAGTACAACCTCACCTTGCCAGAGTCCATGAAATTTCCACAGAGATTGGAAGGGATCACTGCACTGACATTGATAATCCAGTATTAGTGAATCTATTAAATAGCTCTTGAGGAATATCTAAGTAATCTGACTGTGCTGACCTGGTGAACTTTCCAAATCCTTTTCCTCTGCATGTGGCAGTCATCTGTACCACAGAATCAGTATTTCTACTTTTGAGTTTCAGCTCTGATTCTCTGCAAGCTCATACCTACCTGAAAAGTCCAGCCTACTTGATCCTAGTGTAAAGAGATGATACTGGCAGTGGTGCAGAGAACTTCTGGCAGCTACAACAAACAGCCAGTCCCTAATTTCATTGTCTGTCTGTCCAGACTGTCCACAGATCAGCTATTTAAGCCCTTTTCAGCAGAAATTTTGTTTATCATTTATGACAGAAAGCCTTCCTCCCACAGAGCATTTTCTGAAGATGATCTAAATGCAGATGCAGTGGGCCACTGTGGAAATCAGTGTACTGAGATTGATTTAGGGCAAAATCTAGGTGGAGTTCAACCACAGGTCTTGGCTGGAGAGAGCCGTGTGTTAGCGTGAGTGACTACTGTACAACATGGCACACTGTGTCACTGGCAGGCACTACCATAAACAATGTCATTTAAACATTGTGTGGTTTGGAAGAGCAGCAGCTGTAGTTACCAGCACCAGAAGGGGTGAAAGATTGCTGTCACCTTTCCTATAATCTGCAGCCTTCACAAAATAAGTCAGTTACTCCAGTAACCAGCCTTGAGTGTCCACGCATTTCTTTCTGAGGTTCCAGAAGAACTGGTGCCTCTTAGGCACAAAGGAGTAGTTACCCAGCTCTCCTCAAGAGGCCTTTTCCAGAGCTGGCCTACACCTTGTCATTAGTAAATATGCTTCATATCACCTATGATTTTATTAGAAAAGGTCAAGTACTGCTTTACAGCTGGCCCAATAGTGTAGTTTCCACCCGTAGAGGTAAGCTGCATCTCATTAGGAAACAGCAGACCTGAGGCACACACCGGACAAGAGACAGTACTGCACTGCAACAGAGGAAAAAATCCTGCACCTGTGTCAGGTTGTGTGACATTCCAGCCTGCCCTTCACATGGCTGTTTGCACCAATGCAAACACAGATATGAAATGTTTATACCCATATAGACACAATGCAAAGATTAAAATTTCAGAGCAACTGAGGACTAGACACAGACTTCATACTTCAGCACGTGCCAGGCAACCTAAACTGCATTTATATAATCATACTTTGTTGCTGGAGTAGTACCCTAAACAAGAAAATGCTGCCATGCTTGCTTAGAGTTGCTCCCTCTGGGGCAGCCATGTGAAGACTACTGTGTTTGCATTGCTTTCCTTGGCTGCCAGGTGTAGCAGCAGAGATAAGAAAGAGGAATGGCAGTAAGGTTGTTCTGCCCCATGCCAGCTACTCTTGGGCCAAGACTGAAATTCCAAGTCACACAGCTGCAATCTTCTCACATAGCGCAGGCTGCACATTCTGGCTGGCACAAGACAATAGACAGTCTCCCTTTCCAAATCTTTATACAGCCAGTGCTCCCAAAGTGCAGCAAGTATTGTCCTTCTGTCAATATGGAGATTGAACTGAAAACAAAGAACCAATTCAACTGTAAACCATGAAAAAGGATCCACAGGGACTTGCTCCCTCTGAGGAGTGAAGGGAGGATGGTGCCTCCCAGTGCTCCTTGCTTGCAGCATACAGGGCCCTGGGAGAATTGCTAGCCCACTTACATGCAGTGCACTTGTCACCTGGCTGCTTTTTTCATTTCAGCTGTGAAGCTGCTCCATTGTAAAGCTATTTCATGAAGCAGGAAAAGCATTCTTTGTTTCCCAACAAAAGAAGATCCATTTGTTTCCTTGGGCACAATTCAGTCTTTCACATTTCTGGGCTTTGTATTCTTACCTGACAATCTGAGAGTGCTTTGATGTGAGAGCCAACCAAATTTGGAGGTGAGACTTGAAAACTTGTGAAAGTACAAATCGAATCTAACGCTGTGATATTCACCTCCTTTCCTCCTTGGGAGGACATCATAGCCCATCTTCTTCCATAGTCTGCTGTGCTGGATGCTGATCTCATTTCAAAGCTGCACTACCAGTCTCTTACCAGTAACCTTCACAGAGACTCTCTGGATTTAAGCCAACGCAACCATGATTAGAACGAGTCTCACATCCTCATCCATATGTAATGTATAAATTCCCCCCACCACTTTTGGATTTTGTCCTGTTGAGTAGGTTGACATCTAAGGGAGCCTCTCTAAGCATAATGCCAGCACCAAAGAGCCAAAAGCTGGATCATAAGAAGAAAACCTATAAATCTAAGTCTTGATAAGGATGCTCAGATGATAGGACAACTTCTTGGCATTCCTATCATCCACCAAAAGACATGAAGAGGTTTGAAAGATTGTCCTTCTTACATCAATCCTTCATTGCCACTGAACAAAGCCCAGTGACTCATTTCATGCCTTGACCAGTTTGGAATCCATCTCTTTTGTACTTCTAGGTACACTGAGGATTGCTTAGGACCTGCCCTACTGTACAACTGGGAATGCCTGGGGTTCCAGACCAACTACTGTTGAACACAGGACAGTTGTTTGAAGCTGTTTCCTAAGCCATTACCAAAAGACAGATAGAGCATGTAGAACTAAGTAACAAGGAGAGAGGTGGGGGCTCTCAGGGGAACTACTGACTGATACAAAGAACCGGTCTGTCTGTCCCCTGCTCCAGAAACATTAAGCATTAAAAACTGTGGACTTGTCTTTATCGAGTTATTTATTCCTTTCCCCACACCCTGTCTTTTTCTGCCCTGCCCATAGAAAAAGGCAAAAATCTCTCCTGCATATGAATTAAACTCCCTTGCCTTTTGCTTCTGCTTGCACCAGGCAAAGTACCCAGAGATAGCATGATACAGCCATTGTAGTAAAATTCAAGGCAGATGAACATCAGCACCCCAAAGCAGCACGATCAGCACACCTTGGGGTAGTAGCAGCCAAGCATGCCATGGCAACTAGCCAACTGATGACACTGGCCAGGAGCCAGTTTGATTTATTTTTGGCAGCCTGACACTGCACACTACTGTGCCACTCTTCGATCACAGAAACCGTAAGAGGTGACCTTTGAAGGCCAAGGGAACAGATGAAGCTGAAAGAGGATCTGTCCCTGGGCTGGAGGAGCACTGAAGTGGCAGATGTCCCCGCTATCATAAATGACCACCACGGGCACACCAGCAACCACCAGTGCTGTGCCTGCTGGGGGAAGACTGGGAGAAAAGTTGAGACCTGGCAAATGTGCTTAGGTCTACGGAAAGAGTAAGTAACAAGAGAGACAGAAAGGTTTAAAAATATGAGAGAGTAATAGGACGAAGATGGTAAAAAGAAAACACAGGCTTTCTGTCAGGAAATATTTTCTATCTCAGGGTAGTTTTGTACTGTGATGATGCTCTTCAGAGGAGAATTCTTTAAGAAGGAAGCAGTTTCCTGCTAGTGTGGACATTGTGCTGTAGAGAGTATTGCAGAAGACAGCCTGGGATCCTCAGAGAGATGTACAAGGAGACCTATTTAATTTTTTTTTGCATTTCTTTCTTGGATGACTCTCGGGTCACTTAGCCAGCTGTTCAGGTTTGTGACTGGAAGGCTGATATCATAGGAATAAGAATTCAAGAAAAATCTATATTCATTAACATTTTAAAGAGGCTATCAGCTTGACTCTGGCCATGCACCTTAAATGTTTGCTTTCTGCAAACATTGCTAAGCTTGAGTGTAACTGCATGCATACTGAATAAGTATAAATGGATGCACATACTGGTCTTGAGCACTCGATCACTGAAAACTCATTTTTAAATATATATTTGATTGCAGATCTTCCAGCTTCATCTGTTGGCTAGATGTTTACATAAGTAATAGTATCATGTGCAAATGCATATTAAATTGTGCATTTTAAATGACCACTTCAAATGATGTGTCCATGAATGGTTGGCCACTTCAAATGCTGTTAAAACCAACAAGAACATGGGGAAGATATCTGAAAATTATTCTGAATATTTTGTAGAAATAAACCATTTTTCCATGAGTGATAAGGTGAAAACAAAACAGGTAAAATAAAGGAAAATTAAAATCAAATAGCTTGCTACTATAAATGTCCTACCTCTATCCATTAGAGCAGATTAATCTGAATAAAAATGAAATGTTAATTCAAAGCTGAATCATTCTTGCTTAGGAATAAGGCATCCCAGGTCTTAAATAACAGGGAATTAGCATTCTTTATCCTGTGTGCAGGGGACCCCAAAACACTGATTCATCCTGCCTTATTCTTGCCATTGATATTTCTACATTTGTCCAAGTATAAAACCAACACAAGTAAAGCATGCAACATAGCAAATTATATTTCACTAATCACATGACATTTTGTTGCCACTTAGCTTATCATATAAGGTAAGAACAAATGGCTGGAGACCTGGACAACAAAAAGCAAATGTGGACTATTCAGTTACAAGGCTTATTTCTAGAAACTTCTAAATAAGCAGAAGTAAAACCAGCAACTCTTTGTAGTTGTGTACAATCAGTTCAGACTCACGCTCTTGAAGGCTGCTCTCCTTGTCCATCCCTTAAATCACAAATGTCCTGCATGAGTTCCTCTCCCAGTATTTAATCTGTCCTTTTGGATATCTGTTCTTCCCTATCTGTCCACTTTGTTGAGTCAGAATAGGGTTGCCTGAAGCCCCAGGTTAGCTATGAGGCTTGGAAGCCTAATTGGAGAGTGGGAGTTGTAATTTGTGGAGGAAAAGTAGTGGGCCAAAAGAAATTATGGAGAAACATCTGTAAGTACAAGACTGGGTGCTGAGGCTCTCTAAAATTTACATCAGGCTGTTTATGAACATCAAGGTGATGTGCAACAATTTCCCCCGAACAGCTAATGAATGCAGGCTGTACAACTGAGTATTTCATGAATGTGGAGGCCAATTTTACTTGGTACTGCCTCTTAATTGAGTTTCATGTGTAGCCTGCCTCCAATCTTACCTTTTCTTTTTTTGTTTATGTTCTATTTCTTTGATAAAATAAGAAAGGTCAAGAACAGGAGAAAAAATATCCTCAGATCTTTGATGTATTTTCTACTCAGCTCAGTATCACAATTTATAATCAAGTCTTCTTTATGGTTTGTAAACATTATATGCTTTTCAAAAAATGTCCATTTCTGCCTCTCAAAACTCTTCACCACTTCCCAGGGGAACTGGCTAAGCAGACCTGCACTCAGTCAACAGTGAGGAATTGAAAACACCTCTGAGAGTGACTTTTGGTATTCAACCCTCTTCTGTCCTCGCTCACTGAGCTGTCAGGGCCCTTAATCTTTCCCTACCTGATTCTCTTGCTGCCCATGTCTGAATTAGCTGACACGTTTAAAAGCTTCATGCAAGCTTGCCTTGCATGGGGTACTCCGAGTACAAACCCCACAAATATGGGTGTGGATGAGACTACAACCATTGCTGATAATAAGATGTTCCTGACTAGGATGTGGTTGGTCTGAGAATCTCATCCATACACACGCAGATGGAAGAAAGACCCTTTTGACTCCATAACCATCCCACCTGCAAGGTCTCCTGCAGTATGAGAGAGCTTGGGTCTTGCGAGATTGTCAGCTAAAGCTGAAGCCTCCAAGGGATCTGGCCAAGCTGCTCCACTGAGCTGTCTGTGGTAGTGTGACTGAAAAGGTTCATCACTAGCATATGCAGAGCCTGGGGAGCTCTCCCTCTAAGCCTCCCAGCTGGCAGACACTCTCCTGCCACCATGGAAAAAAGAGCTGATGGCACATCCATCTAGAGAACACGAACCTCAGCAGGAGCTGCAGTATTTCCAAAAGCTGATTTGAAACAGGAAAGAGGGTGTTAAGCAAGAAATTAATCTCCCATACCCCTAAAAACTGGCAAGGGGATTTCCTTGTTAACTCTCAATCTGATCCCCACACCAGCTCTTGCTCCCAGGAGACCGAGGGAGGTATCCATCTCTGGAGAGGCCCGTTCCCTAGTGAGGCACTCACTCACTCACTCACTCACTCACTCACTCACTCACTCACTCACTCACTCACTCACTCACTCACTCACTCACTCACTCACTCACTCACCTGTCTTCTCTTCGGTTTGGCTGCTCTCCACTGTCTCCATTTGGGGTTGCGCTGTTGCCTTGGCAGTAGCATCCTCTGCGGCAGGGGTGGTGGTGGCAGTGGTGTCAGCAGCAGGCACGTCGGCTTGTTTAGGCTCCTCTTTGTCTTGGGCTTCGTCAGCCTTCAAGGACGGCGAGTTATCAGTGGAAGCTTTAGTGGCACTTTCCCTTTCGGGGGCAGCGGCAGCGGCGGGCTTTTCCTCCGAGGAGGCAGCAGGAGTGGCAGCCTGTGGGGCTGGCTGCTCTGAGCCCGTGTCGGCAGCTCCATCTCCCTTTTTCTCCTCCGCTGGCGCGCTGCTGTCTTTGCTGCCCTCCTCCTGCTGGGCACTGTCAGCGGCGGCTGCTTCTGTGGCAGCAGGAGCCTCGCTTTCTTTGTTCTCGGCCGCTCCGCCAGCAGGGCCTTCCTCCTTCTTGTCGGCGGCCTCAGTCTCAGATGCTGGGGCATCTCCCTTCTTCTCCCCCTTGAGCTTTTTCCTTGTTATGTGTCCGCGGAAGCTGGCTTGGATTTTGGTGGCTGCCTTATGAGCTTTATCTTCTGGTTTGATGCCATCTTGCTCGATCTTTTGGTCTCCGTCCTCATTTTTTTCAACCTTTGAAGAAGAACAAGGGAGGAGGGCAGAGGAGAAAAGAGGGAGATAAGTTAAGATTTCTTCAGGTGTAGCAGATGCTCTGATTTTATTGAGAATATCCCACTTTCCCCTCCTGCTAACCAGTGAAAAGTTCCAAAGCAGCCTTTCCATTTGATATGGGTTTGGAGCCAGATGGCCCTAATTTCATCCTAAGGCTGGAGAAACATAGTTGTCCAGCCAAGCCTCCAGCCAGGGGTTTGTGAAAGAAATTTAAAGCACCTCATAATCTCTGTGAACAATGCCAAGACCATCTTGGCTGTGTGGAAAAGGCTTTCACCAGCTGGATTATCTCTATTCCTATGTTTTATTTTCCCATTCATTTTGAAATACACTAATTTTTTCCCCTACTCATTTTCAAAACACTCGAGAGAGAGAGATTTTCACAGTCCTTCCAAATCCACCTCTGCCTTCAAGTCGGTGTTTCTTTTCAATGACGCCTTGTTTCACAGGTGTGTGACTCTAATGACACCAAATGCTTTGTCTTTTACAGCTCTTTGGCTCAGGATTGCCAACAGAGAATAGGATTGCTGTCCATTCCGAAATTCCGTGCTGTCAGAAACACAGATACTCACAGGATGTGCTCCTAACAAACGCCCTGCCTGCAAGCACTCCAAGCACTTTGCCTTTGCTCCCCACTCATACGTTCACTGAAGGATTAATAGGCAGATTAATATCACTCTTTCCAGTTTCAGCTGACTATTATTATTTCTTTGACTGTTGGGGGGAATTCAGCCTCGTAACAAAAAATAGGCATTTCCCATGTTTTTTTAGACTTAAGTCGTGCATTAAAGTCTTAAATGGGACCAAAACAGAGCCTTTTCCTCACGCTGGTCTGCTGCAGAGAGATAATGCTCAGCTTATAAACCTTCACTGAATGTACAGGACAAACCACGCTTCACCCCAGTAATTTAGCAGCCCTTGGGCAAGTAACAGCTCAGCTGCGTATTGATGAAAGGACACTGTTCTATTAATAGTCCCATTGGGATGCATTCAAAAGACCTGTGTGGAAGCAAAGCCACTGGTCTCTCTGCTGTCGGCACCTGGTTTCCATCACTGGCTCAGGTCACAAAACAAAGAAAACAAGCTGAATGGGAAAGATAGAAGCATTTACTCCTGCATGGGAAGAGGGAACCACTCCTTTGGCCATTGCAACTGAGATGTGCCATCTGGGAAAAGGCTCCAGACCAGAAGAGAGAGGGGACATCCTACAAACACATTCAATAAAACTGTGGCAAGAAGAAGGGGGAAGAAGCCACTGCAACATGTGAATGTGTTACTGGAAACATCATGCCTGTGGAGAGGGGGAAAGAAGAGTGGCCACAGCAGCAGAAATTTCTGGGGAACAGACTGGAAGTGATCATTTCCACAGCACATTTCCACCCATTTCCACAGGGTCAGGCACATGTGGGAGTTACGTTTAGCCAGGGAATCAATCAGGTGTCCACTGCCATGCCATGCCTCTATGACCCGCTGGGTTCCCAGTGAGCACAGATCCCTCACCCTAGCATGGGTGCCCATCATTCCTGAAGCGGGTATGGTGACCAAAGAGTGAGCAGCCCCAAATCATCAAGGAAAAGAGCCAGCCCACACAGCTGTGCAGGGATGTGGATGGGTCTCTATACAGCAGGAAGTGAGATGGGAGGGGCACAGGTTGCTTATGTAGGGGGTGAAAAAGGCTGTGAATTAATATGTAAATGGGAATAATACACAGAATTCCTCACAAGGAGTTTTTGTGCTCCTGACCATGCCCAGGGACAAAATGGTTGTTGCACCAACCACAGGGTGAGCATTATGTCTACGCTTCCCCAAGTGCATTAATTGACACAGTATGGAAGGTAAGCTTTTTGTGTTTGTCTCAGTTTGTCGGAGAGCAGGTGATGGTTATGTGCGAAGATGATACAGGCACCAGCAGGTTACAACAACTCACGTGTTTTGCATAGCCAGCTCAACACTGTTATTCAGCACATGGGTATTTCAGCACAAGGAGGTGGACACAAATTGAAAGTACATTTAAACTAGCCAGAGCTCCACACAGGCTCATCCATCCTCTTCCTTAGACAAGTTTTGCAGCTTGCAGTAAGTCCTGTGTTGCTGTGGCAACCTAACTGCTACTACCTGAACTAACTGGTTCAAGGAGATCTTGGATATGCCAGCATTACACGGTAGCCACAGCAACGTGAAAATAGACTGGTACTCCTTCAGAGTACTGTATAACACTTAGATGCTGTAGTTTTGACTCCTTCTCCCCAAGGGCTGAGGCTAGTCTCAAACAGCAGCAAGGCTGGGAGACTGGAAAGACAATTTAGACATAACTACAGGGCCTTAAGGGTCAAGTCCCCATGCCTGATTCCTGCAAAACCATTAGTAAATGTGCCAAAATTGTTAATCCCTGGACAAACAAGAAAAACATTGACTGAAGGGAGATCTCTCTTGCCATTGGCCTTGTTGCTCTCACATCCCACATAGTTCCTATATCAAACAAGACAGCTCTTACAGGTTGTGGACTGCTGCATGTCTGACTCTCTGACTGCAGAGGAGCTGCTCTTTTATCTACACTATGCAGCCCTGTAAAGGTTAATCTCCTTCCCCTGCCAGCCAGAGCCCAGGGCACAGTGAGCCGCAGTGAGCCCTGTGTTCCGGCCAGCCCCTGACCTGGCAGGGGATGGGAGAGCACTTCTCTCCAGGGAGGTCAGACTAAAACCCTCTCACCTGCATCTACAGCACAGCAGAGCTAAAAGGCTCCTTTGCTATTCCAATGACATCATTGTCCTCTTCTCCCGGTTGGGATGACATCCATTTGAGTCTTTGCCAGATCCCAAGTTGTGCAACTGCAAAAATGTATTTCCAGTAGGGTGCTTTCAGCATAATTTCAGATACAAAAGATAAGAAACAAGAGACTGGGGCAGAGGTGGACTTCAGGATCATCGATGAAAGAAATGTACTAATAGTTTGTCTTTGCCAACTGTGGCCCTCAGGAATCCTACTTCTATTCAGTCCTTCCCCAGTAAAGCATCCCAGGCATTTGAAATTACTTTTTTTTTTTTGGCTACTGCCTGAAGCTACTTCTGGGGTGGGACACGGTATCCATAAAATATGCGTGTCATGTTGTATAACAATGGGTTGGGTGAGAAACAGGTTGTTCAGGGGAAAACTTCTGTTCACACAAAAAAAACCCCCAAGGGCTTTTCATCTGTGGATTATGTGCACAGCAGACAAACCTTAATTAAGGAAGTGCTCAAAAATAACCTGTATACAGCAGAAGCTCCTGGAAAGCAATTTGTCTTCCTTGGAAAGCTAAAAGGGTGAGACAGCCCTGTCAGGATGCATTCAAAACCATCTCAGTGGAAAAAAAGAAATATGTCTGTCTTATCTATCTCCCAAGCATTCATGACATCTTGGCTGTAGTATTGTGGCTAGAATAAAGTGACTATAATTACTAGTGTTTGCAGGGAATCTAGAGTTTCCAGCCAGGAATCAGGTCTGGTAGGGATAGGTTTTAGATATTAGTATTCCATCACCCCCTCCCCTTCATTTATGCATTATGTGTAAAGTAAACTCATAATAATACTTAATACTGACATATTCATGATACTGTTGGGGGTACGTGCAATGTATTGTCGTTTTATACGGAGCAAATGTTCTTTGTTTCATTTAGTTTTAAACAAATCATGGATCCTGTCATGGCATAAAGGTATCACTGAAGGGTAGGTGGATGAAGAGCTAAATGGATCTATAAAAAAACATAGTCAAACGTCCATTTTTTGGTTCAGATCATCCTCACATACCCAACGAAGCCAGTGTGCAAACCTTTGCCTTTATGAAACACACATTTATGTCTCTATCTACACAACCCACAGCATCTTTCCAGTGCTAGAGGGATGATCCTCTCATCATCTCCATCTGCTTGTCTGCCACATGTCCAGGTTTCTAGGACATCCCTGCCCAGGCAGACTGTTCCTGTAAGTGAGAATTTCCTTGCTATCATGTAGCTGAGAGAGTAGGAGATAAGAAATTAATGTTAAATTACAGATAGGGCAGATGTTATTTCTTAGGTACCAGGAATGTAGAAATGTCCTGGAGCCATGACAAGAAGATTTCTAATCTCTGCCTGCTTTTACACCTTCCATCTCCCAACTCACAGTTTATGGGGGGGAGGGGGGAGGTGTCAAATTACGGCAAAGGATTAACCTATAACCTCCACATCCTTACATCCTTTTAAATGTCTCCTGTATTTCAGGAAAGGAGAAATGGAGAACCTAGGTATTTCCTAGACATTCCACGTGTTTGAAGCCACATAGAGGCAAAAAAAGGAGAGGGTGAGTGCTCTGGTCCTTGCTCGCTGTTAGTCCACTTGTCTCTCATGGTGTACCTCATTGCCTTTCCTCTGAAAAATAATCACATTGTTTTGTGTTCTGAATGCTGGGGTGGAGAGACCGAGAAAGAACTTACTGTTTCACTGAAAGGTGTTTGAATATAACACAGCTTCCTCCGCTTCTCTCTCTAGCTCTCCTTTTGCTGGTGTTTCTCTGCCCTCCAATATATAGGGTGTATCAACCTCCTTAATGTTCATCCTAGGATCAGGCTGCTATATGCTGTAGCCATGCTATATGCTCAGCCTGATATCCTGCTCCTTTCTGTCTTTAGTTAGGAGCTCCTCTTAAATGTGACACCAGATCCCAGAGCCCTTTGACACACATGGCCATCTCCCAGTATTCTCAAAATTGCGTGCTGGGAGCCCAGATTTGGGACTCACACACCTTTCACCAGACAAGGCATCAATACTGGCCAGAGCCTGGACATCCAGAGGACCATTGACACTTACCAATAACCCACTTCACCCATTTCACCCAAGGGAGATATGATACATGATTATTATTGAGAAAAAAAACCCAAAACAAACGTGTTTTTCACGCAGAGGAATAAGGGCCCAAAGTCATTCCTTTCTCACGACACCTGTGCTAAAGTATGTGGGGAAACGTTTCCTTCATTTATTTAGGTGAACTAGTGCTGGACCACCCAAATACCTGTGCTATTTGTGGGGCTAAGATGTGTCTCAGCCCGTGCTCTGTTCTTGACTATAACACAATGTATGTTTTTACTGATGTTACTCAAGGCCACTTGGGCCTAGACTCACAAAGAAATTTAGGCATCCAGCTCCCAGTGATTTCCCAGGATTGAGTCACCTCAGCGTTTTTGTGGGCCTGGCTCCACATGACCTGATTTGTCTCAGAGACGGCATTTAAGGAGCAGAATGTATTAAAAAAAAAGACCAGCTGTCTCCCCAGAAGGAGCGAAGCATGGACACGTGAAAGAGAGAAAAGGCTTTCACACTTTGGGAAGTGAGGAAGCAATTTAGCACACAGAACAACTTTTTTTAACCCAGTTAAATGGTGTGAAGACACCTGGCTAGAGGATGGCACCTGTCAGCACAACCTGTCTTCAAGGTGAGGAAACAAACAGAGGTCCTTTATTTTCCGAGGATGACTATGGTGATGGTGGGGAAAATACCCTTGAGAAAGAAAAGGTTAATGCATCCCTCTGAAGGCCTATGCAGAATTGTTCCCCAGGGTATAACTAGCAGGGTTTCAGCTCTACAGTTTCAAGTCCTCTAACAATGGAGTTTCCACCCTTTCCTCTACAAGATCCTCTCATATGCAGGAAAATTCCTCACTATTTTATGGTGCCTAGATTAAAATAAGACGACAGTCAGGGAGATGGATGGATGTTATTCATTTGTGTACAGTGGCTATAAAGAGAGGTAGAAGACAATCTAAGCTAGTCCTATTTAGATATTTCTAGTGAGCCTTTTCAATAAATCCATACTCTCCTCATCTGTTTTGTAACTCTCCCTTCTGTTTGTCACCCTGTTTCTCTTAAGCTGGTAGTCAACCACAGTGTCCCCTACCACCCTGAAGCTCCAGCAGCTTCAACAGCTTCAGCAGTTAAATGGAAAAAGGCACTCCCTACTGCTTATGTTGCCTTTGCAGGCTTGGTGAACATAATTCGAGCCTTGGCCCTGAAGGGAACACAAGGTGGATGATGTTTAGGATGATGTTCATGTTTCTGGAGCAGAGAAGATCACAGGGTAAAACACTTACATTGGGTCCGGTCTGGGCTCTGTGGAGCACAGGCTGCACTCATTCATCTTTCAGTTCAAAGTGCTCAGAGTCTCAGAGAGGCCTGGGCTGGAACTTGAGAAGATGCTGCTTTTATAGCTTAGGCCAAGGATGTGTGTACACCCTGGGGTGTGGCCTCAGTGTATGAGGGCACTGCAGGGCATGAGGAGGCACAGGAGACTGTGTCAAAGGTCTTGAGTTTTTAGCACAGTCACCAGCTATGCTCTTGCTTGAGGTTGGATCGTGGTACATACTGTACTGTCAGTTGTGTCTAGTCTCCTTTTTGGAGGGAAATACTTGTGTCACTCCAGAAGGAACCAGTCAGCAGGCATTCAAATCAAGGGATCAAAGCTTAGAAAGGAAGCAGGAAGGTATCCAAGCTGACAGTGTAAATCTACTCCCAAAATAGCCCATATTGAAAAAATTCAGCAAAAGGACCAGGTGAAAAATTTCCCTTGAACTATGCTTTGATTAGAAAAGTCCATTCAAAGAATAGGTGATTTTTTTTATGCAGATGTGCTTAGATAGAAATTCCAGCTTGGATGTCACTGGACTAAAGAGAAATTTTCTCTTTTTCAGCTCAAACTATGTGGTTTGCTTGGTCGTGTTTAGGGCAGCACCTTCAGAGTCTGAATCCACAGTCTGCTGACCATGAGCAGGTAATGAAACCCAGAATTATCAATGTCTCTCCCTTCGTACCTTTTCTTTCCCAGTCTTTTTTTTTTTTTTTTTACCTTGCTTGCTTACTTTTGTATTCCACAAATTTTTTTAGGGGATTGTTGTTAGCCTCTGGTGGCTCAGAGTGCCTGCCCCCATAAGAGCAGGACATACTTACTTCTGATCTAGCTGCACCCAGGGCACAGAGGCTAATTTCCTGCTCAGACTTGCTCCCCTGAGATCTTGGGCAGACAGCTGCTGCGATTCCCCAGAGTCCAGGCTTATGCAGGGTCTCCAGAATGACTTCCACAGGAAGCAGAAGCTTATGTCCTGCTCCTACCTCATTCCCTCCATGGTAACCCAGGGTATCCCATCCTTCAGGCCAGTCGACAGCACTCAGCTTGGTGTTGTCTGCAAATATGCTGATGGTGCACTTGATCCCACTGTCTCTGTCACTGAGGAAGACATTAAATAGCACTGGTCCCCATATGGACCCCTAAAGGTCACCACTAGTCATCAGTGTCTACAGGGACTCCAAGTTGTTGACCACTACCCTCTGGAGGTAACTGTCCAACCAATTCCTCACGCAGAGAAGAGTCCTCCCATCAAATCAGTCTCTCCAGTTTAGAGAGAAGGATGTCATGTTAAAGGCCTTGCAAAAGTCTGAATGGTGACATCTGTAGTCCTTCCCTTTTCACTGGAGTAGTCACTTCATCACAGAAAATCACTACATTAGTCAGGTGGGGCTTGCCCTTTGTGACACTACCGGTGCTTAATACGTAGCACCTGCACAAAGAAGAAAAGGTGTTTCTTCCCTGAACTGCAGCTATTGCTGGGGTGAGACCCTGTGTCTGCCACCTGTGCCTTCAGTCACACACAGTAATTAAACTTCAGAAGGGACAAAGGTGTTTATCCCAGCTGAAATTACAGAGTGAGCTGAAGAAAGCAGAAACCAGGATTTTTGATTGGGATCTGGTAAGGCCAGTAAAGAAAGTATTACCTGTCTCACTGTTCCATGAACCTACTGGTCAGTCTTTTGTCTTTTGTTTTTCCAGTCTTGAAATAGAGCCTAGCCCCAAGCATCACCTTTAGCCAACATCTTTCCCGTTCCCTGAGGAGCATCATACAATCTTTCAAGTCATCAGTGCTGCTTTTAGTAAAATTAAAAAAAAAAAACCCAAAACCAGAGTTGTAGATCTACACAATTTGATAAACTGGCTTTAAAGCAGCTCTGTCTAAGATATCCTCTCCCACAGTCTCTTCAGTTTTAGTTCCAAATAGACCATTCCCACAACCCTGCTGCAGAGCTGAACTCCGTGTAGACCATGATATTGTATCCCCACAGACCAGCAATTCACTGTGAATTGGTATAGACTCTACCTTCTCACTGTGGCAGCTGCCTTTTTCTCAACTCCTGATTCTGATGGATTTGACAGGTCTCACTGGCATGGCTTCTTAACCAGCCAGGAGTAGCCCTACTGACTCTGCTTCTCCCTCCCTGGTATTTCCTGACCCTGTGAACACCAGCCTCAGCTTCACTAGGACAGGATATCAGCCTAGCTGCTGTAAGGCAGAGAATGAGGGTGTTGAGTTCTGGATCCGATCTTCATGGAAGCTCAGTTTATTGATTTGTGTTGTGGATCTTCATGCCCACTGGGGCTTGACTGACCCAGAGATTGCCCTGGCCATTGTCTCCACCCACCTTTACTTCAGTGGCACTAGTGTTGGTATTTGCCCCACAGATCTTCTGCAAGGTTTCTGATCAGGACTATCGTGAGAGCCTGTGTATGAATTCACCACGAGCAGTGGGTAAGACATAGACCCGTCTTATGAATCTGAATTCTTCACAGCAACTCCATGTCTTGGATGCCAGGGATCTTACAGAAAACCTTATGTGAAATTATTCTTGGCCTTCATTTACTGCTCATTTCTCATATGTGTTTAAAGCAGAAGCAGAGAAAGGAAAGATATCCATATCTCCTCCCTGTTTAGGCACTACTACAGGTGAGAACAGGAAGTTAGACCTACTTTTAAGATATCAAATACAGGAGACAGGTCACTAGTCCCACTGTGAGCTCTTATGTACCACTGACTCACAGAAAAGTGTGAGAAGACCCAGACCATCTTTTTCTATTCCTTCTATCCCAACTTATTAATGGTTGCATGGAAATCTCATTTGAAGTCCAGTGCCAAAAGCAATGTCAGATGATGAAAGTGGAGTTTCATTTCATTGATTCCAGTGACATTTTGCTAGGGATGAATTTTACAAGACTTCTGTGGTCCACTGCTCCAAACAACTTACAAATGGAGACATTGTTAAGTTCCAGAAGGTCTCTGAATATAATTAGTATTTGTAGTGCTGCAAGAACCTCAAATGAATGGTGTGTAGCTCAGTAAAGCATTGTGCAATATTTAAGCCGTGCTCTTATCTACTTCCTCCTGTCAGTGCAGGATGATAACATCCTAAAAGGGAGCTTAAGTGTCTGCCAGAACCTGAGAAGGTCTCCAGAGCTGTGTATGACACAGCTTCTTTCACCCAAGAATCTGTGCTTGACTGCCTGAGACCATGCCCAGTTTGTGTAACTCCAGTGCTTCCCAAGCTCTGTAAAACTGATCCATCAGGCCTGTGATTGCAGCTGTCACTCCTGGGTAGCACAGTCCTGAGGGCATAATGTTGTGCCATACCCCTCTCCTCTTTCTCCTCTCCCCTCTTCAGGTGGGTTGCCACCAGAGTACAGGCATGGTTTTGACTGGGAAGATCCTAAACACAAGACTCAATAACCCCAGGACTTAATCACTTTTTTTAGACCCTGGCACTGAGCTATGGGAAATGCACATGTGGCTTTGAGCCATTTTGTTTCCTCCTTTGCTCCTTTACTGTATTCAACCCTATTGAAAAGGGGGGAGGGGGAGGCAAGCCTGCAGTGTCTGCTGCAAAAACCCCTTTGTGGATCCTGCTATTTTAGTGCTCTAAAGACCCCTGGCCAAAGGGAACATGTTGAATAGATGTGCTAGAGAAAAAGCCACAAGTCTTTGGATCCACCACTTATATGGCCTAGTATATCATAGCCGCATTTAAATGGTAATTCAGATCTTCTCCTAATCTTCCTGCTGCAGGACAACTGTTATTTATTTCATTTTTTTCACGGCCCAGGCTTCCCATTTAAAAGTTCTTACTAAGAAAGGGCTTCAATAAGTATTTAGTATCTTGGTCACAAGGTGTTCTAGTTTTTTCCATCTGTCAGGAAGCATGTCAGTAGCCTCAAAGCACTGCATATTGTAATGTCTTTTTCCTGGGCACACAGTTTAGATGAGTCTACAACTGGTGCATCTGTAGCAGAATTGTACTCTATATCCAGAAAGCCCTGGAGCCCAACCTGTGGGGGGCTTTACTCAGAGGCCTCCTGGCAGAGAAGCTGGAGGAGAAGGGACCCTGGTAAGGACTCCTAGGATGGCTGGGCAGGCAGAGTGCACAGAGCTACTTCCACTTCTTTCTACTCTGATGCAGGTGTGACATGGAAATAGGGTTTTCATCCTGAGAAAGACCTGTGGGTTTCTGGAATAGGAACCTTCTTCCCTCGGGAACCCATGCAAAGAAAGACAGAAAGCACTGGGAAACTTGCACAGTTATCTAACACCAGAAAATGAACAGTGTTTCCTCTTCTCTTAGTAAGGGCCTGTTCACACTGAGTGGCTTTGTCACACACTAAAGAGGAAATAATTGAAAATCTCCAGGGTCCTCTAGACCCTCTCTGTACAGTGCAGCATGGCTGATTTTGTTCATCCACCCTGCAGGAGTGTTTTTTACCAGTCTTTGGACATTTGCCCCCAAAAATGACTCTCTGGGTTCCTGTGTATTCATTTGGTGAACTAAAGAATTCCTCCCAGCATTTCAGCTGGCCCCTGCATCTTGTCCATGCCAACATTAGTTTGTTTCTGCTTTCTTAGTAACACTCCTTCATATAGCTCTCATTTGTCATACCAACTCCTTTGTCAGATCACTCCTCCTAGCCCTCTTAAACACTAACCAGAGATCTTACTTGATTACTGAATTTACATTTGTTGTACTGAGAAATTACTAACATGTCTCCCCAGCTTTAATGAATAATGAAACACTATACTTACAAAAATAGTAATTAGCAATATAGCTTAAAATAAATCAATGTGTGGATCAGACTCCCAAAGGCAGGAGGAAAAGCCTCAGCCATTAAAACAGGTGGAGCTGAAAATAGCTAAGCACTTTGGGATAAAGAAAGGGGAAAAAAAGCTTAAAGGAACTTACAAATGGCCATGTCCTATAGATAATTAGCAATCCACACAAGTTGGATTGCTAACACTGTCCTGAGTCTGGCTGCTCCATTTCCTGTCAGTTCCCCACAAATACTATTCAGCACATTTAGGAATTTTCTGAGGATGTCAAGCAACTAGAGCAGCCAGGATGTCAAGCAACTAGAGCATAGAGGAAATAGAAGAATGTCAAATCTTCATCAGTGGTTGTCCAAGAGTTTCCATCAGGGCTCCTACCATCCTTCCTTCCAGATGAAGGAAGAGGTGCCCACTCTAAGAAAAACCAAATGCATAAGGATTTCTAACACTGACAACCATTATTATTTCTACATCCTTGGGATGGATCTCCCTTGTGGTGTCAGAAAAGAAGCAATGAAAAAAGCAATGGGAGACAAGACAATGGGAGTGTGTTAAAAGGGCATAGGGACCACACTGGCTTACAGGGATAAACAATTCAGATACTACAGCAGCCAGCTTGTTCTCCACCTAAATATAGTGTTATTTTTTGGTAGAAAGTCATGATTCTGCTTCTTCAGGAAGTCACAGGAAAAGGTTGGTTCTTGCCAGATCAATTTATTGACCAATTAACAATAAAAATACCAAATTGTTCATAAGACACATCTTTGGAGTCAAGAGAGTCATAGGTCTGCTCAAACAACCCAGATTATGGTATGCAAATGTCTACATTATGTGGCTGGGTCATGGCACTTACTGTCCTACACTTCTCATATTAACCGGTCCCTCTGTCAGGAAAATAGAAACAATGCAAAAATCATGCAAATTCCATCATAGTGAGTGATTATCTATCTAAAATTTTAGCCCAGGGGTGTGGTGGTTTCTTTATTACCTTTCCTTTTTTTTTTTTTCTTTTTTGGCAACTCTTTCTTTTCCCTCCTTCCCAGTCAGGGAGAAGAAATTATATTGTACACCTATCACCAATTGCATGTCACAAACACACACATATGTATAAACATAGTAAGTAAGTGTGCAAATTGCAATGAATGCACTGCCTGAAGTCAGTTTGCATAATGAATTCACTATATCCTACTGAAATTAAATCAGAAATTAACCTTACATAGAGAATACTTTCAAAAGATTAAATTCAACAAGGCTCATTTGATCCTTTCCAGAAAGAATGCATTATGAATGTACAAACACTTTCTGTACTTTCTCAAACCAGCCATTAAGTTTTCAGAATCTGCCTGATTCTTAGAATATCCGAAGCTACTCATGTAGAATTGCACCTGCTGGGGCTTTCAGGTGACTAAGATTTTGATTTCGGTGCAGAGCAGAGAAAACAGTTTCTATGTGTAATTTCCTTTGGTTGCAGAAGCAATTATTCTGAAGCCTGAAGAAAATATAACACATTCCCCCAAGATGCCTGCTTTACAGATTGTACTCTCACAGGACTTTACCATGAATTATTAACATTTTAGTATACATTCCTATGCTTTAGCTCTAGTGATTCCCTATAAACTTGACTGAAAGAAGAATTAAAAGACTAGGTTTTATGGAATGAATGGTGGGATCTTAACAAATGCCTCATTGCCTTAATCCTATTGGAAACAGTGTGAATTAGGCACCAAGGCTCTCTGAAAATCCTGCTAGGCTCCTGCCTATATAAATCTTATTTGTTAGGGCAGTTCTCTAAATTACCTAATACCACCCTGCCACTGTTTGGAAAAATGCTTGTAAATATCTGCTGCAAGATTGCAAAGTAAAACAAAGTAGCTTAAAGAAGACTTAAAGTGTTAGTAGGAAATCTAGATATTTGGAGCTTAGGAAACTTGGGGGTATAAAGGGATTACACTAAAATCTTGGTCCTAGTTTTCGCAGCAGGAGGTTGAAAGTTAAAATGCAGGAGGGAGAAGTTTGGCAAAGGAGAACAGAGGATCCTAGGGTTAGGGCAGTTGATAGATGGCTGTTCTACACCCCTGCCCCACCTTTGCTGCTGATTCCTCTGTTATCCTTTAAAAGCTCATGTTGAAAAGCCCGTGCTTTTCATGGGGTCATTCCAAGTGGCAAGTTCTGCATCTCTGAGTAGCTGACTTCAGACACCTTGAGTCTGATTTGGAGCAGTGCTGAGCACTCACAGCTACAGCTGACAGTAATGGGAGATGTTTTCAGATATGTGTAACCAAAAACTAAAACTATTAATAAAGGTCATGTGAGGATCTCCGCAGCCCCGGGAGACCCCACAATGTACAGAAAAGTCCAGGTTTCCAGCCCGTGCTGCTGAAGGAGTAGTCTGGAGTCGTTTGTTCGTGTTCTCAAGGCAGTTTAGTAGTTCCTTATCAAAAGTAGATTTCTCTGCCCTGCCAGGGTCGACACAGAACGCGTCCAGAGACACACTGTGCCCGCCCTGGCTGAGCTCTAATCTTTTATACTAAAAACTATGTATTAAATGTTTATCATTAATTACCAGTCCATGCCCCTCACATCACCATGTCCAGATCTGTGTCAAACCAATCCAAAAGTGCCAGCATCAACAAGAAGATGGAGGTTATGAAGAAGAACAAAAGATAACATGCCACGTGTAAGAATTCTCCATCTTGTGCCTCAGACCCCTCTGTACAGATTTCCAACCCCCCNCTCTGTTTCTGAAATTCATGACAAAACTAAGGCATCCTGCTGACCAAACTCTTCGTGCCTCAGCTGTCCACCTGCAAAAATTAAGTGAAAATCTCACATGGGTGTTGCAAAGATTTACTAAGTGATATCAGGGATGTGCTCAGAATCACAAGACAGCTCAGGAGAAAATTAGTATTTCTGATTTCAGAGCAAGGTTTGAATACCATTAAGCAAAGCTGGGGGGAGGGGGGGTCACACACTGACCTATTATGAGAATTCAAAATATTGAATAACTGCTCATTAAGTGAGCACTGTCATTCTGTGATCTGAATGCAGTCAGAATCCCTGAAAAGAAAAATGTGTTCCTTTCATTAGAAGTGTACTGAAAAGCATTCACAAGAGGAGACCATACTGAGGTTGCACAGACAACTACATTCCCAATGTTGGCTTGGTTTTTTTTTATAGCATTAGAATCTGTAATAAGATTCTTCCAACATAGTTTCTCTGTGGTCTTTATCACACATATATTAGCTCATATTGCAGCTGAAGTCTATTATAATATAGTATAATTCAACTGTTACCCAGATTTCACTTTCTAAAACATAATTAACTGCATCATGGGAGCTCAAACCTCTTGCCTTCATCAGCCAAGAGGTTTTACAGAAAACCCAAAACAACTTTCAATGTCCAGTACCCTTAGGCAAGGAGTGGGATTTTTCAACAAGCAGCTCCCAGGCAGAAACAAGCAATGGCTCCCCCAGAGTGCCAGCATCCAGTGTGGGATGGGATGAGGCCAGGTGCCCAGCTGAGTCCCAGAGCTTGTAGGAAGCTTGTGGCCTCAGAAGCCCCTGGGAGCTTCTTCCCACCTGGAGATATGGAAAAAAAAGCGCTCATAACACCAGCAGTGTGCTGGCAGTAATACAAAGTATCTCCATAACTCCAAGCTGCACCAGGGGAGGTTCAGGTTTGACACGAGGAGGAATTTCTTCACCAAAAGGGATGTCATGCTTTGGAATGGACTGTCCAGAGAGGTGGTGGGGTGGCCACCCCTGGAGATATTCAAGAGGTGACTGGATGAGGCACTCAGTGCCATGGTTTAGTTGACAATGTGCTGATGGGACAAAGGTTGGACTCAATCTTAAAGGTATTTTCCAGCCTAAATGATTCTGTGATTTCATTGTGGGAGTTGTATTTCAGTCACTCAGTATCTGCCTCTGGGTCCAAAGCCACAAGCTGTCCATCCTTGAATTAGGTGAGGCAGGATTATCAGTGGAAAATGAAGGGTGTTTCTTAGCAAAAAAATAATAGAAAGTACATCTTATCTGGCAATTTAATGAACTCACAATTACTGCATCAGGGAAAAGCCCCCTAAAGATTTAATAATTTAATATGTACAAAAAAGCTATTGAACAGAGAATTACTTTGTTCAAAGGATCAGCTATACCCTTGCCTATTTTTTGTCAGCTCTGTAGCTACCCTGGAACATCAGAGCTGGAATAGCAGGGCTGCTGCAGGGCAGAAGCACAGGGCATTGATAGAAGTGGAGCAAAGGAATGGCAGAAATCCTGTTTAGCACTTTCCATGCTCTGTATAACTGAGCACCATTTCACTGCCACTGGCAGTAAAATGACCTCCTGTGCACACCACAGTACTTGAAGCTTGTGGTTTTTAAAAAAACGGTGCCTATCTCCAATTCCAATTAACTTCTCCAGGCATTTCTGTGCTGCTCAGTTTTCACAAATAGATTTCCAAACAGCAGAACTGCTTTGTATTGTACTCCTTTGAGGTACTCAGCATACTCTGCTGTCTGTTGCACCTGACAGAAAGAAGAGTTTAGAGGAAAGTATCTAAGAGGAGTTGAAAAATTACAGATTGGAGATATCAGCATCAATGATACCACAGTGCATGAAACTGAGAGAAGATGAATCACATGTGAAAGATGGAACTGGGTGAATAAAATGAGGCAGAGCAACAAGAAGCACATTTTGCCCTCTGCAGGGACAGTTCAGAACCATAGAAGAGAAGCAAGCAAGCAAGCCCTGCCAGTGGGGCCACTTACAGCATTTTGTGGGATGGGAAGGCTGACCTTAGCTTGGTGAGGCACCTTCAGTTCCAGGGCAGGTGCTTACAAGTTACAGTATTATCTGCTGTGGTCGGTGCTTCTCCTTCTAAAGGGATAAGAAGCCAGTGAAGTCCCACGATCACAGATACTTCCAATGAAATCATCTCCTGACATAATCCGATGCCTTTTCTGCCACCCCCTCCATTTCTGTGCTGTAGCAGTGCACATTTCCACAGGGGTTGCAGCAAGGTTAGCCTAAAATCCCATCTGCTTTGGGAATAGTAAAATACCCACCATCTCACAAATGCTAGCACAAGATCTACGTTTCCACCGTCTTCCTCGCAAACATGCATCAGGTTTGGCCCAGAGAAACAATTACATTATCACTTGGCAACAAGGTGTACTTCTTCCCTACACTGACAGCCTCTCCACTTCCATTCTTAAGTGGCAGAGGGACAGTGTCCTTCCTCCAGACCTGTGAACAGGACCTTCTCTTTTGGCCACCTACGCTGCCTCCATGAAATATCTCTTCTGATCACTCTGTCTTGACTGTCAGCTCTGCACCAGTGCTTTGTGCACCCCTTGGAGAAGTAACTTTCTTCTGTAGATAATTCATGGACATAGAGGCTTAGGAAGCAAAACAAAAGTTCAGCAGCTAGCATATGTAGCCATGGTAGGAAAAATTCCCTGCCTGTGCCTGACCAGAAAATTGTGTCCCATCTTATACACCAGAGAGCTGAGAAAGGCAATACAAATATTCATGGTCTTCACAACAGCAAAAGCGTATTCAGATTTGGAGAAGGCTCTCATCAATGAAAGTGTATGACAGTGTACCAGCAAGGTTCTTGCCTCATCTCAGGCTCCCTGTTAGGTGCAGTTTGAAGGCTCTGATCTCTTTCTTAAGCACGTCCTGGTGTGGAGGTTATGATCCACACCCTGTTGAGAGCACAACCTCCCCACCTGGAGATCCTCCAAGGCAGTAACCCGGAACTCCATGAGCACAGAACAAACTCAGAAAACAGGACCTCTGACAGCAGGGACCTGCTTTCTTCCACTACTTCAGGGTCAGTTCTCCCTTATGAGATCCTCCCACAGAGTCCCACAGGCACATACGTGTTCCTTCCCATAGATACACACACACACAAAAAAATAAATAAAATAACCTACTGCCAAATAAAGCAAACTAATTATTTTAATTACTCAATTTATTCCAGGTGAGGATAAGGGAGGGGCAGAAGACAGGAAGAAAACCTATCCTTTTTCTGACCTAATTCATTCAGAAGGAATGTGAATGCTAGTTTAAAAGCTATTGGTTGTATACAGAGAAAACATTCAGAGTTACTGCAGCAGATTATTCCACTTTCTTCTGTGCCTAGGTTTCCTCACATACAAATGGAATAATAACAAGAGTGTTCCAGGATTGATTTGTTAAGGATCTAACCTCCAATATTAATGAAAAGTGTATTACTAGTTTCAGTGATAACACCCTTGGCCCATTTTTTCCCAATTATTTTGCAGTCCATCATTCACAGGCAGAAAAGTAATGTGACTCATATATTACATAAAAAGCCTCTCTTACAAGCATCTTTCTGGGCACACGTTAAAGGTGGAAGCAGAAAATGTAAAATGGAGACTACCTCTGAAACCTCACTACCTTTGACTTCCTCCTGCAGATGCCTTTTAATAATCTTCATTGTATCTTTTTTCCCTTGAAAGAGGCCCCCACCTCAGCTACTACAAGGGACAGAGCTCACAGAGTGGCTAGCGATTCAGTATTTTCCTGCTATCCTAATTTCAAGCACAGCAAAGTGCCTTATTTGGCACACATCATTCAAACACATCATTGAATTCAGAATACTGGTTTCTTCATGGTCTTTCTCTCTGTTGCTATTTTGCCATAGTATCTCATTACTTCATGAGCCTTAATGGATATTCTCCCAGGGAGATAGGTGGGGTTGTTATCTCAATTTTACAGACACTAAAATCAAACAAAAAGAGATTAAGGTCAAAATGGCCAGAGCAACGACAAATTTTGGGTCCTCATTTTGTGATGCCTCCCATTAGTATTTCCACAGCTCTGTGTGTGTTGACAACAAACCTCCATACAATACCAGCTCTGCACTTCTGCAAGTCAGACCCCAGGTGTCTCAAACTGAGAACCCAGAAAATGAGAACACACCAATTAGTGGCCACCCATAGAAAACCTCATTTATATGGCCTTTTCATACCTCATAGGAACTTGTGAAAAAAGGCAGGAAAAAGCCTAATTCTTCAGGGCAGTATTCAATTGCCAAAATATGAGACCATTCTTCTGTTTTAGACAGCCTCCTGCCCAATTCAATACGTAACCTTCATCACTGGCAGTAAATGAAACAGGAGACCTATAGAAACCAGCTTCGTTTATGGAAAAACTCATTCAGTCCCTAAGTATATTCCATTCTGTGCATGAATGAGACAGGGATCCTATTGAAAAAAAGTACCAGTGTTTGATCTTATAATTAAGAACCACAATTTTATGTCTATTCATGAGAGAAGACAAATTAAAGATGGATAGGCAACCCTTTTAATTAATTTTCTGTATACTAAGTGTTTGACTTTGAAAACTAAATGTATGCTTAATAAAGGTGTTTAATCTTTTCTTTTAAATATAAACTAAAAAGGGAGGAAGTAGAAAATGTCATCATTTGAAATCATAACATTCTCCTCCTTTGTATTATAAAGGTGCAACTGTTACCTATTAAATGGTTGCAAAATTATTTGCGCTTTCAAAGCTTTATTCCTCTAATCTCAACAGACAAATAAATTAAAAAAACCACAGTGTCTGTTTGAAGAAGACCCCTACCAAGAAAATTCTTGTCCAAACAGGAAAAGCTCATCAAAGTTTGATGTAGATGAAAAGATTGTCTTTGACTCTTACAGTCTATCTCATCTCCTAGAAGTTGGGTAATCCTGACTATAGGCAGGGTGTCTTGTTCCCCCTCGTCTTGTGAAAAGACTCAGGAATAAACAAAGGATGTCTTACTAAGGGTTATATGGATTTAGCATGAGATCTTGGAAGATACCACAAATCAGCTTTAGTTCTATATTCCCATGCAGCAATAGTGCTTCTGCTGCATAAGAATACATCCAAAGAATGTGAAATATATCTCAGGATGTTTGATTCTGTATTCCCAGCAACCACTAGGACACCTCATGATGGTAGCAGAGGGGAATTAAGCACTGAAGGTGACTTCTAGTAGGACTACAGCATTCAGGTTGGGTATTTCTGAGTGACTGCCACACAAATGCTTTGAGACAATTCATGTCAGGTGGGTAGAAGAAGCCACCAATTGTAAAAATCCACAAATCCATTGTAATAATTCTCCCATGAAGATGATGAAAAGGGCACCTTGTTATGGAGTTCCAGCAGATGTTTGTGTGCAGGAGAAGGATGTTGGAGCTAAGTCTAGGAAGAAGCTGAGATGTCTTGCTGAAACCATGGCCTTAAGTCCACTAGAAAATATGGGTAGAACTGGGCACCTCAGTACCATAATACACCAAGTGAATGGCTTTTGAACCTGTCTATAATAAATGCTGAAGACAGAGTGACATCTAAACAGTCTGGGTTTAGGCATCTTGCTCTAGTTATTGGGGAGGTATCTTCTGGTTTGGATCCAAGCCCTGAACCCCTGCAATGAAAGGAACAACTCCAGTTCCTCTCTGGCAGCAGGTAGTAAATAGGTATTTATTCAGTATCTCAGTGGACACACTAGCTTCCTTAAATTATGGAAGATATTGAGTCAATCTCTACTGTACCTGAAAAGGTCTTAAGTCTTACCTCTGTGCTACAAAAGACTTTAGAGCAAGCTTCTCCTAGTTTTTCCTGCTTAAGCTCCTTGGCTTTTTTCATGGAAGAATTAAATAATCATCAGGTCAGAGACAGAGAGCATACAGAAGTAAATACCACTTTATATCCTATTGGTTAAGCACAGTCCTGCAACAGGACAGACTGGGTTCAGTTTCTGCTTCAGTGAATATTTGATAACAATCATATGAAATAGTGTTGAAAGAGCGCAAGAGACCATTTAGTCCATCCTCTGGTCCAGAGGTACTTCCGGCAGCTCTTCAGAGACTGAAGGTGCCATAATTTACTCAATATATCACAGCACATCACAATCTTTTTGGACACCCCATTAAAGACCATTACTCCTAGTTTTATACACCATGGGCAGCAGGAACAGATTACTCCTATTTTCTTTCACTTGCCAGACTAGCATCTGGACCATTCTTGGCCTTATTCCTTTTAGGTTAAAGAACCTTAATGATTTCAGTCTTTTCTCCTCTGACCTCAAGCAATTCTCACTATCCCAGCCTACATCCTCTCACTGGACCACACTTCCTCGGAGTGCAGTACAAAACTAAGGCAGGACATTTCACCTGAGTCCTACATGAGCACATCAGAGCCGATGGTCTGATAGCCTGTGCTCCCACTTGCACAGCCTGGTAAGATGGTGCTCCCCTTCCTGACCACAGGACAATATTCTAGCCTAACACTGAACTTGTGGTCCTCTAGAGACCCTGTCTCCCCTCTGAAGGACAGCTCCCATGTAGAACTCCCGGGTAGAACTGGCTGCAATTTATTAATTATTCCCATAGAGAGCATTCACATTCACTCTGATGCTGTTCAAAGCAAGTCCCTGGTTTGACAAGCTTTTCTTGAATTACAGCGGTTTCACCCAGCTCACCACAGTGGGTTTATGCCATTTGAAGATTTTATGAAACACTTCCTCTAGACAGTTATCCAGGTTAAAATTATAATATAAAGTACAATGTATTTAATGAAAATATGAAGCACTTGCAGGCCACAGCACAAGCTTGTGGCAACCTGCTCAATAGTCTTCCGTTTCAACAGGAAATCAGTGAGAATTGCTCATTGAGTAAAATTATCTACACCAGTTCTGCATCCCTGCTGTAATGCCTTCCTTTGGAACACATTTCTTTGCTTCATTTACGATAAAAGACTGTGAGATAATGTCAAAATCTTTACAAATGACAAGGTATGACAACTATTTCCTCTGTATCCACAAGGCTTGTTACAGAAGAAAGCTAAATTAGTTTGACGTGATCTGTTCTTGACAGATCTGTGCTGGCTCCTAATAATCTCCTTTATTTGATTATTTCCACCATTTTTTTTCTTCTGCAGGAATGAAGTTAAACCGGGTAGTCTGCAATTTCTTATCTTCTGCTTGTTTTCAGCCTTCTGACACCTCATCCAGCCCGAAGGAGTCTTCAAAGCATTCAAAGCCTACAGTTCAGAGATTATTTCCCTCACCTTTGTAAATAAGCTAGGATGACTTGAAAGAACTATCTTACATCAGTACATCCTGATTTGTTCTGCCCTTTTCCTAGATCCTGATCTTCCTCCTTTGTGGCTCTTTTAGCCATCAACTTGCTGCAGATCATGTTACTGAAGATATGCAAAATGGGCGTATAATGCATTGGCCTTATTGACAATGCTTGATGTAAAGCTTCAGCTGCAGCTGTCCCCTCCTCTCCATGAGCACCATAAACAGAGAGAGTCAGGATGATATTATTTCACTCTCTTGCTCTGGCTCAATTATTATTTTGTCTGTGTATTGAACTGATTATGGCTTATAAAAGGATCATCTAGGCATGCAGTAAACAGCCTATTAATGTTATGGAGACTTTACAGTTGTAAGTGCAATTGTCTGAGGGCTTTGGGCACCTCCACACTTAGAAAGGAAGGAAGCTCTAAAGTTCTACAGCCTATGACAGACACCTCTAAGAACATACTTCAGTCTAGAAGAATCCCTTATTTCTCAGTTCAGAACAATGGTAAAATACTGTGAGACATTTCAGACTCCTCTTGACAGTCACATCCTGATTAAAAATTAATTAAATTCTACAAGATAAGCCATTGATCGTCTCATGGTATCTCTTCCTGATTTGTGGAATCATACTACTCAGAGCAAAAAAAAAAAAAGAATATTAGTAAGAATTAACTGAACTTTAGAAGATTTTCTAAGAGTTCCTATGAGCCATGGGGGTCATCTTTCACAAATTTTTCTTTTTTTTTCTTTTTTTGTTATCTTCTACAGAAGCTTGTACACTGGCATCATAATGGAGGGTTCCTTTTGCTCCCTATCCAGTTTTACCATATAAGAGTGAGCTTCAAGTATTGTTTCACATATTAACTTTGCTAAGTATTTTGTGGAATTTATCCAACTTCTGTCTACTTCATGGAGCTTTCAGCTGGCTTCAGTTCTTCAGTTACTTCGGGGGGAGACCTTTTTTCCTTGCTGCATTTGTCCTTTCCTTAGGGTTTTATCTTTTCTAGCTGGTATTCTGAGAGGAATTTAGAATACAAGGGGAAAGTCATTTGCCAGTGCTGTGCTTTAGGCAGGACTGGTTGCATCCCTATCACAATTTTGGCTGCAATTTTAACAGTTAACATTAAACATCAATTTTCCATTGCAGTTGTCAGTCCTCAGAACTATATGTAGCATTTGAAATTGTCTTGGATTTTCCAGGGGAAATGTTAATAGCAGGAAGGGTTAAACCCACAGTGTTTCATCTTTGATCAGGCAAAGTCTCTTTTCTGACAGAGTCAACTCAGCCTGTTCAATCCAGGTTGTTGCAAGCTGCCAGTCTGACTTCTCCAGCATAACAAGCTAAGAATTAAAATGTTAACACTTGGTAAAGTGAAAGTTCACAGTTCTAAGGAACACAGTGAAGTGTCCCTGGTGGGGGTAAACTTTTGGTCCAGCTTCTAAAAGCCCCTTTGCCTCAGTTCCCCATCATTCCAGTACTGTCTCTCAGCTTCACCACTCCTCTCAGGCACAGCTGAGCAGGTGATGCCCTCCTTGTGTTTGCTCAGTGGGTGATTTCCAGCAGTGGATTTCACTCTTACATGAAACAAAAGGGCTGCAATTTTACTGTCAGCAAATCAGCAACTGACACCTGTTTCTTTATGTCTACCCTTCCAAATCTAGATGACTTTTTGTTAAATTATTTATAAATCCACCACTGAATGCCTTACTCCTAAAGCTGTGGGCAGACAGAAAGTGGAATCACACAAGGAGAACAATGGTCAGCTCAAAACCATTGTGGTTTACATCCTGCTGGTTTCAATCTGAATTAATATAAATGACTGCCCTCTTCTGCAAAAGAGCACAGCATCGTACCATGGTGCCCAACCTGCACACCCTGGAGTACTTAACATTGCAGATTCATAAGGTCATTGGATGCTGTTAATAAAATAAATGGATTAGACTCCACTCAATAGTCTGATGAACTGAATGCTAATTGAGAAGTCTTAACAGTTATAAGAAAAATCTGAACTGTAATTTATTCTGTACATTACCAATTATTAGAAATCATCCCAATTCATAAAAAACCCTGAAGTTTCTGAGAGCACAGTAGTACTTCTAGGCAATTATGGGAAGGATGGAATAAAATGAGCTTCAGAGTGGGATTCAGATCCGAACACACTCCCCTGCACACCTAAATTTTAGGGGCATTCAAACCAAGTAAGTGAGATTTTTTTGGAGCCTTTTAACTTTACTAATTACCAGCTCTTACAGAAAGGTATATCCTCCAGAGAGAATGCCTAAATACTGTGAGATGTCCCAGCTTTCTATAAATAGAGATATACTGTAATTATGGCTGGAATTAATTCAGGAAACTTTGGATGCAAGATGAGTAATGAACGGGACTGACATTTATTGGTCATAATTTAAGAGACTATAAGTACATCCTGGCTTCCCTTTTGAGACATAAATGCCAACCATCTCTGGCTGGCAGGTTCAGGACATCCTGTCTTGGGCCAACAAGACAGCTGTAGCACAGCCTGACACCCAGCAGTGGCATTAGAAGCCAAGGGACAAGCCTGGAAGGAGCGTGAACCATCAGGAAAGCAGGAACACTGACACTAGTTTGTACTGCATGCATTGCTGCTGTTGCAGGCATTCCCTTCCCAGCTGCTCCTGTGGCTGGGCAACTTCTACCTAAGCCAACAGCAAGGTGGGAAGTGAAGATGCACCACTTTGCTGTCTCTGTCTAGGGATGATCATTTGTGTCAGCTGCAACTCTGCCCAAAAGGAGAACTGGGGCAGATACAAAAGCAACTGGAGCACAAAGAAAGAACCCAGTTTTCCTTCAGAGACCTGTGCCAGGAAAGCTGAGGGGAGCCAGACCCTGGTGGTAGTGGCTGATGCTGGCAGCAGGAGTTCTCAAGAAACACAGCATAATGCAGGGCTGGGACTCAGCTGGGGGAGAGAGAGAGCAGCAGGAGGACTGAATGGTCAAGGGAGCAGGGGGAAGGCAAGCAGCAGAACAGATGGGGAGAGGAGACAGAATGGGTAACAGGCGGAGACAGCAGGATCAGTGTGACTCCAAAAGCATAAATTCCTTTTGCTGTATTAAAAACAAATCACTATTTTCATTACACTGTTCCTTCACCCCATACACATATTGTAGGCTGGATCACTGTGGTGGTTGGGGTGGAGCTACCACTCTGGTGAATAGCAGGGAGAAAACTAAGTTGTTGCCCTACTCTGAGGCTCTGGTCTGTTGTAATAAACCCTGGGTCTGAGAAGAAAATCAATGGTTTGTGTTAAAGGAACTCAAGGGGCTAATAAACATCCTAACACTGCAGGAGCGACTGAGGATGGATAAAGCAGAGCTTTGCCTGTCTAAAGCATCTCTCACTTGAGGGCTTCTGAGTACCTTTTCTTTTCCCACACTCTAATTGTTCAGTTTCCAAATTAAAGGAGCATCTTGCAGAGATGGCCATAACAGTCAGAGAATGTATGCTTAGATCAATTCAGAAAGCAGGTTAATAGCACTGCCAGAAAGAGAAACCAGCTCTCCCTAAACCAATTCCTCTATACTGGCCTGTGGTGCTTACAACCATGAAAAGCCATCGAGTTTTACACACGCACTCAGCAGGTGATAGAAAGAGCCCCGAGGAAATATAAACACCTTCTCCACATGAGGCCATCAGAGCTCTGAGGTTACAAGCCACCTCCTGGTGTGCTCAGGAGGATCTTGGAATTATAGATTAAATGAACGTGGATGGATTCCTGACTTTGATTTTGGACTTCAGATGTTGAAAGGTGTTTCTTCTGGGTACCTGCCCTGGTACTCCCACAGCAAGATATTCTACCAGCAAGCATTTGTACCCTCCACCATGCCTTTTCTGGATGACCAACCTCCTCTTATCAGCCCAGCATTCCACTGTGTAGAGCTACCAGGCAACGGTTGTTTCTTTACAACACTGAATACTGGGATTTCAACACTTAGATGCAGACAGGTAAGGACTGCTGTCAAATCTACCCCTGAGACCTGTCAGACTCACAGCAAACAGGGGAATCACACAGTGACTTCCAAAGGGCATCAAAACAGAGAGCTGCAGTCAAAAGGTTTCTCATCCTCAGGTGTCTTTAGAGCACTGTCATCAGAGCTATTGTTCATTCTCAAATCCAAAAAAGCCTTCCCTGAGTAAGGAGGAAGCCCAAAGCAACAAAGGAATCACAAGTCGTTTACGTTCAGGGAGAGGACAAGAAGAGGGTTGTACAGAAGGAAGGATGCATGGGGCAGCAGTGCATGCACTGAGCAAACGGCAGTCAGCAATGCACCACCAGGCTTCCACAACCATGCAGAGGCCTCAGTTTACAGAGCATGGTGCTAATAACACCAGGGTTGTGGGTCCCATCCCATATGGACCATTCACTTAAATGCTGGACTCAGTGATTGTTGTGGGTCCCTTGCAACTCAGAATATTCTGTGATTATGGTGCTTTTGCTTCAAATTATCTCAGCCAAAAGCAAAAGCAATCTTCAGGCTATGGCTGCTGTTTTACCGTTAATACACCAATCCCTCAGAAGATACCTGTCTGCTTGGCAGAGATTAGGCAGAACCCACTTCTGCCCCATGTCCTCTGCCATGGACAGCACATGAGTCACTATGAGGAACACATGCCCCACAGCTCAAGCACAGCAAGTTCAAGCAGGAATACACATCCTTCATTTGCATCATGCAAAACTATCAGCCTGCCTTCATCTTGCAAGGGCCAATGGACCTTGTTCACCTTCGCACTAGCACAAGAAGGCATTGCAACTTGGCATCTGCCAGTAGTGAGAAATTCCTGCTCTCTGGGAAATGGGGAAGAGGGAAATATAATGTCTGTGCAGGATGATCCTGGATGGCATCACCAAATCCAGACAGACAATATTCTGAGTTCAAAGGGATCCACACAGATCATCAAGTCCAAGACTTAAGTGAATGGCCTACCCAGGGACTGATCCCACAAGCTTTATGTTAATAGCACCATGCTCTAACCAACTGAGCTAATCTCAGGGTCCAGCACAGCTGGCCTGAAATGAGAGTGGATTTGAGGTGAAAACTCTTTGCACTTTCTCCTTCTATGTCAATCAAAGCCACACAACAAAAGGAGGGGTCCCTCTCATCCCCATCCCCAAGTGATGCCCACCCTCTCAGCACGGCACGGACAGAGCCTGGAACTACAGCTCATTTCCTTATCCTGAGGGAGGAGTAGCTCTCAGATCATTCAGGCAGCCCCAGCATTAGGCCTGGACTGGTCCTCAAATAAGACACGTCTGTTCCATGGGCTGCACACGTGTCCCCAGCCTGGCATGGTCGCACAGAAGATTCAGTGCAGCCCTCTAGGCATGGATGCCTCTGCATACTAGTGGGTGCTGCCTGACTGGTTTTTGCTGGGACCTCAATTCAGGAGCAAGTGGCCAAAGACAATTTGGATCTACAGACTGGTTTCTTTGCCACTAAGCACTACTGATGTCCTTCTCCCACTGGAATCTCTGCCTGCACTTAGTTCCCTAGGAGGGGGCTTGTCTGTGCCATTAAGAACAGTTACATTACATGATCTAGGAGAAATCAATGTCTCTAATAGTCAGCAAAGGCAGTGGAGGAGAGGGTGATGGGAGGACTGTTTCTCTGGAGACACCCTTCTCAGTAGAAATCCCAGGAGTATTGCCCCAGGAAGAGAAATAGTGGAGTAATTAAACTTCCATGGAACAATTGTTTACTGGAAGAAGCACAGGAGCTGCTCAGTGTCTCTCGGAAAAGACAGAGGCAGGGGCTAGACTCTCCCTAGGTGCAGATGAAGTGCCTCTGCCCTGAAGTCAGCAGTGTGTGGTGATTTACACCAAGCTGGCAAGTGGTGGGAGGAGGGGTGTAGATAGACACCTTTCCTTTAAAATAACCCTTTTCCTCTGTCCATGCTGGTGTTTAAAGGTAAGACCACACCTTGCAAGTTTTGAAGCATCTGGATGGTGCAGTATAATTAAGTTATCCTAAATGAAGCCTGAGACATTTTAATATCCTGAGATAAGAAAACCTTAATTCTGCAGGCATCTTCCTCTCTCTCTTTTTCTCCATTTCTCCGTTCTTGTACACCTTTGCAGTTCCTGGAATGACAAGCCACTTCACCGGCTGGCTGTAATTGCTGGAACTGTTCCCTAATGCTTCTGCCTTCTCCAATTGCATTAAACTGCATCTTTAGAGGTACAGCCCTGTTTATTCATGCAGCTCGTGTAGAAGGGGGAAGAAATGCAGACTGCCTCTTCTCCCCTCTCCCTCCTTTGATTTGATGGGTGTGGCAGGTTTAAACCTTTGCAGCCGCTGTCTCTCCGGCGCCGGGGTGAGCAGGAGAGGATGGAACGGGAGGGAAGCCGTTGTCTATGGCCGGTGATGAATGAGACTCATCTCACCCACAAGTGGGAAACCTGCTTGCGGGTTATTGTTTAATCACTCATGCAATCCAATACTGAGCACATACCCCCATAATGTCCATCTGTTCTAGTATGCAGTGCATGCAACACTTGTATTTCTAGCCACCTATCTCACTGCCCAGCCCTGCGTGCTACTGACTGCATCTCTCGCTGGCAGGAAAGGCTGAGTTCAGATTTTCAGCTATAGCCCGACCCAGCCTTTCAGTCATGCTGCCTCTCAGCTGAATATTTTGTGGGCTCAGATTCAGAGCTGCAGTCAGCTGTAGGCAGAAATGACAACACTTAGCTATCTACATCTCTCATGGGCGGGGACAGTCAGTCAGTCAGTCAAATATTTCACTCTTCACACTGGCATCGCACCCACAAGAAAGAATAATCTTCAAGGTATGAGCGTGTGAACATATTTGTCTCTGAGGGGTGGGAGGACAGACACACACAGGCACACCTAGACACAAATGTGAAAAGATTTCTTCCACGCCCAAACTTGTAATTTCAACATTTTGCTCTTTAGCTGCCAGAAAGGCGGGACACCAGGGACTTCCCTCGAAAAATAATTTGAGGAGAGCTGTCTTAATTTTCGGAGGGAAACTCCTGCCAATACTGAAGAACCCGTTCCATCTTTTTCTCTCAGTGAAAGGTCTGGGTGGGGACAGAAGAGCACACGCCGAAAAACAGGTCTTTTCCTTCTCCCAGTCGGAGCTTTCTCTGGTGTATCATCAGCTTTCCCGAGCGAGCTGCTATATTGGCAGTAACTGCGGTGTGTATTCAGGTACAGGAGCAGCAGCTGGGCTCCGAGCCCACCACTATCCACGAATGCGCTCAGGCAGGCACAGGCGGGTGCTGTGGCTGCGTGAGGCTCAGGAAAGCATGTGGAACGAGCGCACGGTGTGCCTGAGCGTACCCGCGTAGTAGAGAGGCGAGCGCTCGCCGAGCGGGGCCGAGCGCTGCCCGTGAACGCGCAGAGGGGTGTGTACCATGCGGAGGATTCGTGCGGGAGCGGCGACAGGGGGCTGCATGTGAGCAGGGTACCTGCATGCCACGCATTCCTGAACGCCACAGAACACAAAAAGACAGGAGTAAGCCCAGAGAGGTATAAAGAACAGATACATCAGAATATCATTCGGGAGCTTTCATGCCCGACCTGCGATGATACGGACAGAATGGTCCGTATTCCCCTGCAGCTCTCTTCTGACTCCAAAGAACCCCAGAGCTCCTACTTTATTTCAAAATTTGTCATGCACCTCCGCCCACTGCTCTGTCACTTTGCCTCCCTGGCTGCCTTCCTTCTCCTCTTCTGCTCTTTTCATCCCGTATTTGCCATCAGAACGTGCTCTGCTGGCTGACTGCAACGTGTTCCCTCCCCAGCCTTCATCCCCTCCTTCCAGATTTTAGTGAGCATATCATTAATTGCAAAGCATTTGAAAAACCTGCATGAGAAAAAACACAGGATGACGCAGGGTCTCTTTCTACCCCGATCACTTGCCCCTCCCCATTATTCTACAAATTTCTCCTTCGTTTGCTAACACACACACCTCCATTCAGAAACACACTTTAACCTGAATCTGTGCTGTTCACGGGAACTGTAGTTACTTACATCAGTGTGAGAACAGAATACTGCAGTGCTACACTGTAAAAGACACTGACATTTATGCATATATAAAGTAACCAGTATAGTGCTGTGCTTGAGCTGAGTTTTGTGCTCAGAACAAGGACCACAGCTCCTTGTCACTACTTAGAAATCCGTAATTCTTGGAAGTTTCTAAAATGCCTTGCAAAGATATCTAGGGTCAATTCCTGCCTCAAAGTTCCAACTGCATAAATCCAGCATCCTCCTGGGGAAGTGCAAGAGGTTCAGCCAAAAAGGCTCTCTTAATCAGGAGCAGGTTTGGGCTTTCACACAAAATGAAAGGGGGAAGGGTGAGGGGGAAATTACCTAAGTAGCTCTTTTTTTTTTTTTTCCCCTAATTTCATTATTATTTTGGACACAAAAAAATTGACACTGAAAACTAGCCCCCACCCAAGCCTTCTCATCATCTCAATTCCCTTATAGCAAAAGGCAGGAGGTACCAGGAAAGAAAATGAGTGGGTTTCCAACAGGTTCACACCGCAAGCTTCTCTTATCCCACCCGAGTTCAGAGCTAACAGAGGCGTGGTCCTCAAAAAAATTACCAGCTGGTGCACAGTTGTCTAACTGGTTGTACTATAAAGGGTATTGCAAAGAGGGTGACTCTCCCCCACCTTAGGCTAACGCTTTTGTTATTATTTAATTGGATTTTTCACTATAGCACAGGTTGGAAAAAAAAAAAAAAAAAAAAAAAAAAAAAAAAAAAAAAAAAAAAAAAAAAAGATTCCTTGAGGTTAATTCTTGCTCAGATTGTTGTAACACGAAAAAATGAATACACCTGTCTTCCGTGCCACCTCACAACACAGGCACATAAAGCATCGCCCATTCATCAGAAACAGGAGCAATTGAGAGCGTTCTGACCAGGGATCAAGGCTCACTGGGCATCCATTCTTTTTTGGCATAAGATGAATAATTGCTTCCTTTATCTCC
>VXBU01002464.1:1194716-1224922 GCA_013400315.1 Bombycilla garrulus
CCACCCCGGCAGCCACCCCCACCCCCCCAAGTCCCTCGCCAGCCTCATGAATAATTAAAATCTTCAATCTGGACCCAATTACCCAACGACTTTCCCACCGTACAGAGGCGACAGGGGAGAGGGGACACTGCGGGCTGCGGAGGGGTGGGGTGGGCTGGGGTGTGTCTGGGAGGCACCGGGCGAGGAGGGGACCGGGCGGCTGGGGAGCTCCCAGCCCTACTCCCAGCGGAGCAGCCGAAGCCCCCTGGCCACGGCCAGGAGGGGCATTTATGAGTGAGGACAGCATACACAAATCTTTGCTTGGGTGGGGTGGGGTGTGGTGGGCACGGAGGGGAGAAGAGGAAATGGAGGTACTACCGCGGCAGGCAGTATATACCGTGCACAGGTGATGTACCATAGGTGAGAGATGCGAGCTAAACGGGAACTGGTAAATATGTTAAAATGGCTGTTAAAAATCCCTCTCCCCAGCACACTCGCAAACATATATGCACGTGCTGCCTTCTCCATATGTGCAGCCATAAACCCTGAATAGTGATGTCCTGCCCCACTGAACAGGACAACTTCCTCTCTTCTTCCCTCAGTCCATCCCACACGCACAGAAAACAATACTCCTCCAATACTTTTTTTTTTTTTTCCCCGAAAGGAATAGCTTCCAAACCCACAGAAATCATCCCTTTTCCTTCTGTATAGATCTCAATTAATTTCCATATCGAGGAAATTTCTACACCTATTGATCTCTGCCGGCAAATTGCTGTGAACTATTGCGAGGCAGATGTGCATGTTCACACATGCACGGTGGCACCCCCCATCACGTGTGGGAGCAGGAGTGCATGGAGCTGCATGCACAGGAGATCATGGCAATGCAGGAGCCCCAGCCAACATTAATGCGCACACGCACTCGCTCCCAAGCACACGTCTGGAAAGTTATAGCGCCGTTTTCTCAGAATATACATGAGCTGGATAGCTAGATCTGTCATTGTGAAAAAATATCCCAGACAACAGTTAAACCAAGGTGTGACAATGTAGAGCACGTAAATTTTTTTTTTTATTATTGCTGGATTTTTAGGATTTCCTCAACCAACATTCAAATTATTTCACTTACTAAGTTTGGGAGGCACGGTCAGATGCCGTTCTCTTTTTACCACTAATGTCACTACATCAGCTTCTCTGCCACACCATGGAGTTACTTCTAATTTATTTTTAATATAAAACTGCCTGCAAAAAAAAAAAAAAAGTCTTAGGTCATTACTAAGGTCTTTGCTCTTTAATTAAATCTAAATACATTATTAACACAAATATTCACGCATGCGTTCACACTTATACAAATAAATGCATACGTATATAGATATAGTTTCTGGAATACCCCTCAGTACAGACTCCTACATAATCATATCCTGTTGCTATGATATCATTGCAGTTCCCAGTACACCATTTATTTTAAGAAAAGCAAACACCATTTCAAAGAAAATCTAGCTAGCTATCTACATCTGCTTGCAATTTAAGAAAGTGTCTTTTGGGGTCAAGAAGGTATCAGCATTAGTCCTGGGTTACAGACTAGAAAAAGAAAGTAATGATATGGTAATGACATTCAGAGAAGATACTAAACTGGGAAGAGTTGCAAGTACCAGCTGACACAGAAGTAGACCAAAGGATTAAGTAATGAAAAGCAGATTCAGCTTCAGAAAATGCATGCAAAGGAAAAGAAGGCAAACTGTGCAATCATAAAAGAGAGGCAAAAGGTGGAGTAGTAGAAAGCAGTGGACATCACATTTGAGGAAGAGATCTCTGTGACGTACGTCACTGCTGGCAACACCCTGCCAAGGCATTGAGGAGCAGTGCAATGGCATTTTGAATTACACCTGTGGAACTTAGGAGCCTCTGCCCTGGCCTCTGGAGTTGCTGGGGGCTCATCTCCATGACAAGGAGAGGGTGTCATGACCTTGTGGGCACTTGCCAACCCACATGTCTGTTCGCCATGCCCTTGGAGTCCCCTGGTCAAACATATCTGAGTGCTTCAACTGGGTCTCCCTTTGGTGACAATGAAGAGAAATGGGAATTCTGAGGGTGTGACTCAGATCATCCTAAAGCAGGAGCCTAAACTAGGTCAGGCAAATCACGCTTCAGAAGTGTTTTAGAAGCTTATTTTCTTCCCACTGACAAGGCCTTTTTAGGGAACCTCCCTGTGCTAGGGAACCCTGACGAGGAAAGCCTTCCCAGCCCCCACCTTTCTCAGACACCCACTGCAGGGGGAGCAGGCTGGCAGCAGAACTGTGCTGGTACAGTCAGGAAGGGTCAGACCATTCTCCTGTGCTCACCCAGGGCAGTTGCTCACCCCCATCAGTCACAGCTGAAGTCAGAGCCAGCCCTCTCCATGCCCAGCCCCACAAGCACTGTACACTTCAGTTTGTCACAAGTAACTTTTGGCACATAGACAAAACCTCCTTAATGTGTTCCCCAAATATACAGACTTAGGGGTGAGTGGCCAGTTTAATGTAGGCTCACATCCGTGTTTCCTCTGAATTAATCTCATTACAGAGAAGAGCCATACCTTGAAACCCGAATTTTCAGGGCATGTCAGTTCCTAACACCACTGTCTTTCAAATCAGGACCCTTTAAGTATATTTAAAAGTTGGACCTGAAATCTTCAGCAAATTATATGGTTCTGAAAATCATATCACAGCATCCCTTGCCTTGCCATTTTGGCTGCTTTCACTTCAAATTGTAAAGTAAACTATCTCATACCACAGCAGGAAGAAAGGACAAGTCCACAGCAATGAAAAAGCCAAAGAGAATAAGAGGAGAAAGAAAGGCACAAACTTCAGCCAGAGAGTTAATGAAAATCAGAAGCAAAACTTAAGGGAAGAAGAACAGGTGAATCTCCATCTCTTTAAGTGCCCAAGTCAAGATGGGATGCTTTCATCCAAATGAGACCTTTGTCTCTCCAGGGCACTGCCAGCTCTGGCTCATTCAGCACTCCTTCGGAGCTGCAGGATAACTGCGTCACACAGTGTAGACATGCTCTGAAAGGCCCCTTTGACCTTGGCTTTTGAATCTCAACAGCTAAAAAGAAGAGCAGTCCCAAAGAATAACATGAATGGGGGCCCAGGGAAATGAACTAGAAGAAGGGGGTGAACAACGACCATAGATTTTAAAAGCTCCATATATGAGACTTGACTGAATGACAGCTAAGGAGGTGGAGAAGTGTGATATTTTCAAAAGTTATAAGCCTCTAGAAGGAATCATTTGGAGTGACACTGCATGTAGTTTCACCATGAGGGGGGGTATGGCTCATATAAAGTAATTATTATGGTGATTCCTTTAATTCAAAGTCGTATCTTTAATTTAAAAGGGTAAAAATAATTTAAAAGTAACAAGACATATTAGTGGTTATTACAAAATAAGTGAGTAGAGTAAGAGACACAAAACTATGCTTTTCAAGCCTGTTCAGTTCTGCTGCAAGGTTACCCCAGCAGCTTGAGTTTCCTGTAGATTGAAACAAAAAGCATCTTCAGTCCAGCTGCTAACCTAGGTTCAATAGTGAGGCATCAGATTCAGTTTCATTTTGAAGAGGCACATAGTTCCAACCTGCTCCTGGGACTGTGATCAGGTTGATTCCATGGCAAAACAAAACTAAATGAAACCAAGAAGAAAATAGTTTGCCTATAAGAGCTGTCCCAGTGGTAACCATACTAAACTGAAGAGGCGTCTCTTTGAAAGAAGTACTGTGAAAGTTCCGTTACTAGGGATATTTAAAGCTTCAGTAAAAACAGCTCTGAAGTGAGCGACTTGCTTTCATTGGGAGATAGACTGGGTTTTCTCTCTATTCATATGTTCCACATATAGTGGTAGCCTCGCCTTTTGTTAGCCAACTTTCATGCTGGAGGGAAAAAAGCCAATTTTTATAAAGATTTTTTGGTATCCTCATTTGAATAGGCATTCCTGAAAATCCCACTGTGGGACCACTTGCAATTTCAGTCTCCTCAGTAGCTTTGCAGCTCTGGTCTCATTTGGCCTCACATTCAGTCATGTATGTCTTAGTGACAAAAACCAGTGCAGTGCAACACTACAACCAAACTCCTTTTCTAAATGATTTAGACATAGTCATGAATCACCTTGGAGTAGTACCCATTTTTCAGAATAAAGATCACTTATGTCAATTTACCTTGGATTTCAGTTAATCCTGAATTATTAATATTAGAAAAGCAGAGCCTAGTTTATTTTGACCTAAGACTGAAATAAGAGGCTTTAAAGCCATGATTTTCAAAAGCCACAATGACACTTACTCTTGCAGATAAGGCTTCAGAAAATGTCAGTCCAGGAATGCTCTAATTCATTCAGTATCTTTAATGACTGCTGGGTTACTTATCCTGGAGGATACTGAACTCACCTGTTGCCATCAAGCTAGTCACAGAGATGTGCACAGGTGCTCTGAATTTATTCCCTGAGATTTTCATTTTTCTTCACATGCCTGCACAGCTGGGCTCACAGCACTGAAGACACCTGACTTTACAATATCACACATAAGAAACGGCCTCAATAATTTTCCTGTTTTCATCATTTTAGGAAAAAATTGTGTTTTCTGTAAATTTTGTGGTGTATGCAAACTGGAATACTTGGGTAAAAGCAAGGATACAATAATTCCAACATATACAAAGAATGATCTGTACAACCCCTGGGTCAGTCAATGTTAATTATTATTGAGCTTCAAAATCATAAAAAAACGCGAACATAACAGTTAAAACCCAGCACAGCTTAGTGCCGAAACTGTAACTCTTCAATAAAATGAAATCTCATCTGCTTGTCTGTCAAAAAGAAAAATGTCATCATGGAAAGCAGCCAACCTATCAGCTATTATATTCAGTGTAGTTGTAGTTTGCCATGGGGGAATGCGATACTTTACAAGCCAAACCAAATGCGAGCCAGGATGACCCAGGATGTCCTTCTTCTCCCTTCAATATGTGCTGTTGTACACAGCCCCTGCTGTTGTAGCACAGGCTCAGAAAAGCAAGCTTTGAACGAGAATCAGTGTCAACCAGGAGCTCAGCACGGGCCAATTTACCCTGCTCCTCAGGCTGGCTCCACCCTTCACTCTAAGTGCCACAGTGCCATGACAAGGAGCTGCCAGAAGCCAGGCTCACACCTCACAGTGCCACGTGGGGATGTCTGTGCTGTTCTGTGTTGTGGGCTGTGATGGGGCTGAGATGAAGACAAATGCTGAAGTGTGAGTCCCACACACTGACTGCACACACAGCTGGAGAAGAGTCCACCCAAAGGTCTGTTTTACTCCTCTCCTGGCTTCCTCCAGTGATATATTGCCATTCCCCTGGCACTGCAGTGCTGAACAGGGGAGCTGCCCAGTGATACCAGGATGATGACATGACATTATTATGGTGTGAGGCACAACTTCCTGACCCTGCTTTGGACCACCTGGTCCTGCTCTGCATGTGCTCACAATGCCCCTCGTTGATGCCAGGGTGGGGACGATGACCTGGATGCTTCAGTGCTGGGAGGAAGAGTGGTCAGAAACAGGTTCATCCTCCTGTGCTGTCCCCTCAGCTGACCAGACTCCTTTTTCTCTCCAACACAAGAGCTACTTGATCTGAAGCAGCCTGCATGAGGGAAGGTACATGGGGTACCCTGGACCCAAATAGGAAATGAATGAGAGGGAAAACAACTGAAGACCTTCCTATACCCTCAACTGGCATTTCAGTGTCAGCTGTGGAGTGAAGTTTCCAGGGATGAAGGACACCCAACAGGCCAAATCTGCCTTAGCCTTCAGCCTTTCAGGAATGGGACTAAAAATTTCTAACTATGGTCATGCTTCGCTCGCAGGTACATGGTACTAGGCCATACATTGATCACGATCAATGATAGAAGATAGAAGCAAACTCCAAAACACAGATTATTAATGGATGTAGGAAGTATTTGTATTGGAGAAGTAGTGGAGTGAGCTGACAGGACCCTTTCACTTACCCACAGCTGTACATGAGGGAGTTAGAACAGCAAAGATCTACCCAGAATTAAATGAGCAGAAAAACTGTAAACGTCCACTTGCCTTTAAGGCTCTAAAAAGACTCTCTCCTTCCTTGACTTCATTTAGTTTAGCCACAAGATATCCACTGAGAGGAAAGGAAAGTCCAGATCCCTCAGTCTGTCAGGCAGACATGGCACATGCAGATGATTGTTCCCTTGCAGTAGGATCCTCAACACCAAACTCATTGCATCTGATTAAAGTGGAAGAGCTCCCCAGTCCAAAACACAGAGCACAGGGCTTGGACAGAGAATGGATGATAGGTCAGTCTCACCACAGCTAAAATTTTGTATCAAATCTATATGAATTTCAGGCTGGGACTGAAACACCCTTACATGCTAAAGAGTGCTCCATTTAATCCATAAAAACATTAAGAGTGGAGAATGGAAATTCATAGCTAAAATTCCTGTAGATTATCATCTAGCAGCATCAGAGCTGTGCTTTGTGTGTATGCATTAAAAGAGTTCTACATTACCAGATCCACAGCATACCCAACCTTCTTAAGAGTGCCCTGGTACAGCAATTTCTTTTCCAAGACCTCACTGTTAGCCAAAGGAATTCACCCCAGAAGGCAGGAAACACAGATGGAATTTTATTAAGAGTCCAGGTCTGTGCAGGCGGGAATCCAAATCTGCTGCCCCGTGCATGGAAACTGCATTACAGCAAAAGGCCCTATTTTAGCTCAGCTCTACAGGATACTGAGCTATGTTTCTGGACTGTAATTTTCTGGAGGTTTAGTAGTTGCTCCAAGCATAGTGGTGAATTTTCTGTGTAAATCTGAGGGTTTAGCTCCTTCTTCGAGCAATTCTGGTGGCAAGGAGAAAGAGAAACTTTCTGGAGAGCAGCAGCCTAATTTCTCAAAGCAGTCCTACTCACTACCGGACATAACTGTTCCATACAACAAAGTGCCATATCCCATGCATGCCTGGCACTGTGACATGCTAGAGAAGCATGTGACATGCTGCCAGTCTTGTTTCCCACCTGCTGCACCCCTTTCTTTGCCCTACAACCTGCATGCACAATTCAGTCAGCTTGTCCCTGGTATAATTGCCATCCAGATATGTCAGTCCCCTCTGTCCTGTAGCTGAGGCACAACCTGACACAAGTAGAGGCCAGGGAGGGTTTCTGAGGTTGCAGAAGGCGGCAGGAAGCAGCAAGGGAGATGATGAGGACCCACAATCAACGACACACAGAGACCTTTATGTCTGCTCTGGTAATGACACAGCAGATGCAGGGCTCAATGGAGGGGGAAAGGTCTCCTTCAGCTTGCGGGAGAAGGGATGAAAAAGGCATTTGTTTACCACCTACATCAGAGAGGACAAGCATGCCGACCTTGATGATCTTCTCATGTGTGTTCATCTCAGTGAGGTCAAGTTTAAGTTTATTTTAATAACATATGCTATAAAATTTGAAGGGTAATACTTCCATGTTGCCCTAATTTATTCAGCTAGAGAGGAGGAAAAAGAGGTTCATTCTCTATTTGTTATGAAAGCTAAGTTCAAATATGAACAATGTTCCATAGTAAATGATGGAGAGTTTGACAATCTTATCTGTATCATAACATCATTCATTGAAAGGTTCTATTGTGTAAGAATACCTACAAGAGAATACAATTTTATCTGCTTCAGGAAGTGTAATTCTGAGCTTTCTCATTTTAGAGTTCTTTTCAAGTCAGGGATCTGTGTTAGGTCTTTATAAAGTTAGAAAAGCAAATTATATATGTCCAGCTTTCTCAAAGTTAGTCACAGTTCAAAAATAACACTGTCATTGCCTGGGTGGCATCCAAAGCAGCATGGCCAGCAGAGCAAGGGAGGGGATTCTTCCCCTCTGCTCTGCTCTGTAACACCCCACCTCCCCACCTGCAGTGCTGCACCCAGCTCTGGGGTCCTCAGCACAGGAGGGACATTGACCTGCTGGAATGAGCCCAGAGAGGATCACCAGGATCGCTGGAGGGATGGAACACCTCTCCTACAAGGCACGCTGAGAGTGTTGGGATTGTTCAGCCAGGAGAAGAGAAGGCTTCAGGGTGACATAACTGTGGCCTTCCGGTACCTGAAGGGAGCCTGCAAGAAAGATGGAGAGGGACTTTTAACAAGGGCATGGAATGACAGGACAAGGGGGAATAGCTTCAAACTGAGAGTAGGTTTACATTGGGTACTAGGAAGAAATTCCTTACTGGATGAGCGGCAAGGCACTGGAAGATATTGGTCAAAGAACTGGTGGACACCCCATCCCTGGAAGTGTTCAATGCCAGGCTGGCTGGGGCTTGGAGCAACCTGGTCTAGTAGAAGGGGTCTCTGCCCATGTCAGGGATTTGAAACTAGATGACCTTTAAGATCCCTTCCAATCCAAACCATTCTGTGATTCCGCTCAAGAACAGCACTGAGTTCTGCCTAAAACTTTATTTTTCATTAATTTCCTTCTTAAGGCTAAAAGCTTAAAAGCAGAGAAAAAAACCCACTCAGTCCTCAGGCAACACAAAACACAAAAATGTAACAATCTGACAGTGTCATCTGACAGTCCATGTTGCACATGACACCTGCTTAGCTGTCTCCTATGAACAAGGAATGTTAAAATGTTAAATGTTAAAATGGCAGCATGGCCATTTTCATTCTTGTATTGAGCTCAGTACTACCAAGCCATGGTTTGAGGCATTGTGATGCCCTCAGGGTCTTCCAGCATTTCCTGTAACCCTTGGTAACTAATAGGCTAAAACAGCCCAACAAGAGAGGAAAGCTGCTGAAACACAGAACTCATTTAGTATTGCTGCTTGGAAGACAGTGAAGGTTATTAATTCTTAGATCTTTGGCAAAAGCTGCCTCCTTTGTATGTTTAGTCATCCAAGAAGTCAAAATGGTCTCCCAAAGGATGCTGAGCTAGTCTGCCTGACTTAATTTTGATCATACTGGGCCCACTGAAAATGGGACTTTGCTGGATCTCCCTTTTTACCATCTCATCAAACTCCTGCAGGCTCTTATTAGAACTTTTTCACATGCAGTGCAACTTCACAGGCCCAAAATTTATCCCGTTATTTCCCAGGATATCAACACATCCTGTCTGTGTAAGTACACACGTGTCACATCCCAGAAAAACTAAAGTATGTACTTTGAAAAATTATGTCATGGTCAGCATCCAAGCCATATTCCTCTACACACAACAAATTTAGGAAGCATTTGTTTTATCTTCAGTGACTTAAAACTGATCTTAAATCCTATTTTACTGTCACTTCCTCCAACATAGTTTCTGTCTTTCTTGTAGCAGTGAGATAATCTACATATCAAAGTTGTTTGTACTGGACGTGGAATTTCACCTAATACTGAGAATTTCACCACAGTTTCTACAAAAACATTATTAAAAAGCATAAGACATGGTAGATCTTTCTACCCTCTCCTGAAACGCCATTAAGTGGACAGAAATTCTACTTGGGAACAGACACTGCTTTTCAACCTCCAAAGGCAAAATTCAGTAACGATACTGAAAATTTAAAATTCTTTCATTATATAGGATGCAATAATGCATTTCTGTAAAATCTATCCAAGCATTTCAATCATAAACCCATGGGGGTTTTGGTTTGCTTCGTTTTGTTGGAGGGTTTTTTTTGCTCACTTTGGTTTGGATTTTTTGTTTCTTTGTTTTGATTAATTGGAATTTTTTTGATCTGCTGTGGATTCTGTCTTTCTAAGATCCTTCTTCTTAGGAGGTAAATCCATAGAAATATCACAGTTAGAAGTGCTCAGACTGTCCAAAACATGCCTTGATAGATATTAGTTTATAAGTGGATTTCAAATTTGGATGCAGAACCACTTGCTTTCAGTTTTTCAAATTTCTTTGCAACATCCAAATGAAGCTAATTCAGTTACACTAATGCCGCCTTCAGTCACACTTCGTTCTCTCCTCAGTCACCCCAGTCAAGGACCTAACTGCTGCTGCTTTCTCCTGGTGTTCAATTGTTCTTAAGTAAAGCCTGAAGTAAATCAACATTATCTCCTGAAACAAATAGACATTTCCATAGACTTCAGGAAACAATTCTTTAACAGGAACATGTATAAAGCTGAGCAACAACAACCTTTTCTCAATGTATGCACATTTATGCCCTGGCAACAGCAGCATCTATTTTATTATGGCTTAGCCCAGAGTTCATATTATTTAAAAGCTATATAATTTCACTGCAGTGTTTAGAAAGCACTCACTCCTTTCTTTTACAATTTCAAACAGTTCCATATCTGTTTTTCACAGCAGCAATGTGTTAACTGCTCCTAGCATGCTTTGGGACCTTGATAAATTTACTTCAGTTTCTCAATTACCACATTCCTAAAGGAGAAAACAATCCTCACTGATCTTTAAGTCCGTTTGAAATACATCATAGTTCATCTCTGTTATTAGTCTGTCAAAGATATCCGTGGTTAAGGTAATTAACATTACTGCATGTGATGAAGACACTTTTTGAAATGTCGCAAATCTGATTCCTTTGAAGTGGAAAAACTCTTATTCAGTGACCCCATGGTACACAGTATCCCCCAATCTACCCTATGTTCTTAATATTTCCCCTCTACTGTACTGTTTGTAAACTCTCCCTGACACAGCCATCTTCTTGAACCTGCATGGTTCCCTCATTTGACTCCTGTAACCCCAAATAACTTCTTTTGGCCTATCCATAAAGGAAGAAACAGAACTTGCTATGCCTCTTTGAGAATTAAGTGTCTGCTGATTAGTCAGACATTCTCTACCTCAGAAAGTATCAGAGCTGAAAACTCTTACAGGCTGGAAGAGTGTCTGGGAGAAGCATCTTTGCTGTTTCTTTTATTGCTTCTCTCCATCCCTAGTTTTGGCTCCTGATTAAAGACAGTGAACTAGATGGACCTTTGGTCTACTCAAAGATAGTCATTCTCAAGCTGCTAAAGAGAGTGAGTAACACTTGATTTTCCCTGCCCCTCCTTCATTAATTTGAATCTTTCTCTTCCATCTACCCAGAGATGATATTTATGAAGCTCTTGGAGGGTAAGCTATCTTTGTGACTGCTGCCTTGTTGTCAGACATGGGTGGGATGAGATAGTGAGTTGAAGTTTCCTATGATAGGGACAGACTGACATTCTGAGTCAGCAGAATCACCAGCATGTTGGGTAGGTTTCTTTGCTAATGTAGTACACTTTTAATGCTAGTTGTTCCACAGATGATTTTCCAAACCAATGAATAGCATTTCTGACACATCAGAAGCTACTCCCACAGCAGCTGTCTGCAAACATATTCCTTCTGTGATTTCTGGACTTCCCAGCTGTTACTGGGCAGCAATACTTAACCCAAATCTGTGGTGTAGGGCGCATTCAGACAATGATGTGTGTGATGCCTGTGGTAGCAAAGACCTGCTCTCAGCTGCAGCACTGTTGGGGCTCAAAACACCCATCTAGGCTTTCCTACTCAGCAGGAAGCAGTCACACAGCCATGCAAGAAAATTACAGGCATATCATTCCTCATTCAAGCATCAGCAGAGTCATTCAGCAGAATCCCCATGTCCCTACAGCATGATCATAGAAATATAGTGGTTAAAACTGCACTCTGCATTTGTGCTCCACCTTTTCTATCACCCCTGCTCTGTCACTTTGCTTCATGGTTATTCAACAGGTGCCCTTTGAATAAGGAGCATGTGGCACAGAGATGACTGGCAGACAAGGCAGCAGAAAAGAGCAGTCTAGGAAGCAGTTGTGCTTATTATAAAGGCCAGCAAAGTGATTCATCAGTGCCCTCCCCAGCAAACCATGACATATAAATGTTATTTTGAAATTAGCCTTGTGGAATAAGGAGGATTAGTTGGCATGCTTGAAGTGTGAATACCTAATGTCCTCTCTCCCTAAAGGAAGATAGGTTAGGGTTTTTTCCCCTACAACTTCATGGTGCACGGCTTCAACTCAATTTATGATGTGTGCCCCGAGGCCATTTTTTCAGTCAATTCTAGTTTAAAAGAATTTGCAGGATTCTCATTCTCCAGTGTTAGCCTGGTAGTCTGACTCTGACTCTCACCCAGTGCTGGAGGAAGAAGGTAAAAAATAGGACTGCAATCCAGCATAATAAAATACTGAAACAGGATGAGATAGGAACCAGGGTTGTTTCCTTATGTAGGTCTTGCAAGGAAAAACAGCAGATCTGCCAGGCTACAGATTGCTGTGTTAGCATGCAGTGAGGTTGGAAGAGCATATGGCAGGAGTGGCTGCCTGGCTGAAGTGCACCTATTGCCAGCCCTGTCATTCAGGGCTGTGGAGACAAGATAAAGCTTTATTTTTAGTGCCCTGACAGCTGACAGGAACTTGTCACATTGCAGAAGCTGATGGATCTCAAGTCAGGGGAAGAAGGGGAAGAGAAGAGAAATCAAAAGCAATCCCATACTTGGTGCATAATAGTCTAATCTCTGGGGGACAAGAGATAGGGTGAGGTCTCTCATGTATTCTGCGCACACAGTCCCTAGCACTAAGGGGTGCTAAAAAGTGCAAGAAGGACACAGCAGAAAAAGGTGCCAGAAGAATCTGGGTTGAACTTAATTTCATGTTATACCCTCTTTTCAAAAGAATCTCTTGATGTTTTGTATGGGCAAAACTGCTCTGAGATTTCCCTGTAACTACTCCAAATGGAGAAGAATCTGAGCTGGAAGGATCTTCCTTGCAGTCTTCCTGGTAAGTGTAGAGTTCATTCCCAGCTCCAGAGATGGGAGATGGGGAGGAAGAACAGGGTTTTTACTTTGGGGATAAACCTGATTCTTCCTGAAAAATCAATAATCATTATTGGGCTGCGAACATAAACACGGCAGTATTTTATTCAAAATTTTATGTAGGCTGCAGATACTTTCTGCTAGTGCATTTAGGAAGAAAAGAGACTAAATAGAAAAGAAAGTCCCATAGGACAGTTCTGCCTAGGTTTTTGAGTTCATCTTCCTCTCTATTTAGTTTTATTCATGTGATTTAGACACAATCCCTGTACTGAGTATTTCAACAACTTCCACTACCTTTACTTTATTTTGCCTTTACTGCTTATTCCAGGTAATTCACCACGTAATAGGTTTTAGGCTCTGGGCACTGCTGTATCACTTCCATTCCCAGCAAACATGCAGCCTTTTTCCCCACCAAACTTAGTGGAAATATCTCTGTTATGGTCTTTTGCATCTTATCAGATCACACCTAAGGTCTGCTGGTTCCTTGAGGCAGGAGACCTCCTTTAGACAATGTTAGATACAACGCTGGTGAGAGACAGATGTGTCAGCTCATCTGTTAGCACAAGTGCAAATAAAAAGACAAATCTGACCTGGATTTCAGTGGCAGTCGGAATTAAATGCTAGATTCATATCCAATGAGCAAGGCATTTCAGTCAGATTTATGCACCTCTTTTGGAACATAATGTCCTTAAAAACAGAATCTGGATTCCCTTCTCATTGACATGCTGTGTCAATGACACATCTCCTTAATGTGCTGGTGGTGCCTGGTTATTCCTCATGTTTCCTCTGGCTCCACACAATAAAACACCTTTTGAACAAGAACATGTCTTGGAAGCTGAATAAACTCCGTCTGTGCTCGAAACATTTAAGAAGTATAGGAAAGAACGCAAAAGAAATCTGCCAGCATGGCTGGAAGAAAAGCATGTCTTGCGTTGGCTGGATTCACTTTGGTTTTCCTCTCCAGCTTCTTTCCATCATTTGCTGCACCAATGTATCCCTGAGGATGGTGATCCCAGAACAATATCCTGAAAAGATGATTACAGTCTAAAAAGGAAAAGAAAACCCTGCCACCATGGTTGTTATGGGTTTTAGCTTTTCACACTTAATCTTTTAATTGGTCTTTCTGGCAAGAAGAATTCGATACTTGGCTTTATTGCTGCATGGATTAGCCTACTGCAAATCCCATTGGGATAAAGTTACAGTCATTTGGCAGTAAGAAGATCCATAGCAACCTCTCAAAAGCCTACCCAGAGGGTTCCTTGTTGACATCACAATCTCTGTGTGATGTCATAAAGCCTCCTAGAAAATGAAGCAAGAAAAAAAAAGCAGCAGGACCTCTGAATATTTGATGAGATTGAGGCTAGCCCTTACTCCACTATTGTATATATGAAGAGTTATGTCAAAGGAGAGTTTGAGTCTTGGCTTGCAGCCAGAACACTGATGAAGACAAATGCAGAGTAAGAAGGTTCAACAGGCAATATGTCTGCATATCATATGCAAAAAACATATTGTAAAGATGTTGAGTGTGCTGGACCAGAGGGGGCGAGAACATTATAGTGAGCCATTTGGGTAGACCCAGACTAAAGTCTGTTCAGAGGTCTAAGCCATATGAACAACAGACTCCTCAGATGAGACAGTTTTGTCTTATGGAAGTATATAAGTAAGTTGCCTTGGAACCTCCCAGCTAAACATCTCAGTGAAATTATTCTGCCATGTCCCAGGCCAAGAATGACAGCAGCTTCCTTACATTCCAAATGAGCAGCCCTTGAGGTATGAAAGAGTGAAACAATATCATTTAGAATAAAATAAAACGTGGGAGCTCTGATTCACAGTCCTACTCATTAATGACTGATAACTTTCTTCCCCAAGAGAATGAGAAGGATTCAAATCATTGCAATGAGTACAATCCATGACAGGAGTGTAATTTCTTCTGAGTTAAGTTCCTGAACAGAAACCTACAGCTTGGCCCTTATAGCCTTCTTCAAGTCAGTCAATTTGTGCTGATGTAACTAATAAGACGTCATGAAAACAGAGCAGATTAACACCTATGAAGCTAAAAATAAAAGCGTCACCTCTGAGGCTGGGCCCATGGTGCCTATTACAAGGGGTGGGGTAGGACGGGCAGAGCTGTACGTCCATCGTGGATGTCACCATGGCACACCCACGCCAACATCTCCACGGAGACATAGCACATTTCTAGCTCCTGCATCACCAACTTGTTGCCAAGGAAACAAGAGGATGCAAAATAAAAAAAAATTTTAAAAAACCAAAAAGAAGGAAAAAAAGTCTCTATGACATTCAATTTTGAGACAGTCAAGAAACCTCTGAAAGGGATTCTAAAGTGCCTGAGAAGGAAATGGAAATTGGGCTTCTAATTACAGATTCTCAACCAACTCCTTTTTATTCCCTGGTTATTCTGTCTGCTCACGTCACTGTCTTCTTGCCATTCTCTGTCTACAGAGGTACGAATGCCAGACACCGGTGAAAAGGGAATCAGAAAGAGCTTTTCTGGAGTGAAGGAGAGGAGGGAGGGAGAGCAGGGGAGAAGGTTACTTGGTACAAACAATAGTGGAGATTCCACAACTCAGAGGAAGGTGGTGGACAGACGCTGCAGAAAGGGAAATGTGGAAGAAAGGCAGAGTAGGAGAGAAGGTTTCTGTGAGAAGGGAATATGTGCAGTTGGCAGGTGTGGGTGTACACATGTATATCTACACCAAATGCATGTGTATTTTTATACATACAGCTGAGAAGGTACCTGTGCATACAAAGGTGTACCAAATCTACATTGCATAAATGAAAACCTCAGCTGTGCAACCCCAAAAAAATCATTAAGTTGACATAGAAATCAAGCAATTAAACAAGAAAGAGCATGTCTTTTCATTTTGTTCCTTTTAATTCACTGCAGCACTACACTTACAAGCCTTTTCCACAGCCAAAAAGCTACAAATCTGCACCTCTTTTTAAATAACAGCCAGAATTTTATGCACCCACCTGACTCTAGAAGATGTGGCTTTGCAAAAAAAAGAGAAAATGTAAGAAGAATCACAAGAAGGTGCTGACAGGTGGCAAACCTGGCAGTGCACATAAACACGAGAGCACACAAGAGAACTAGCAAAGTGTATGACAGTATGAAGGGGAGGATGTGTTGGGTGTTACTGTGCAGAGACACATGACCACCAAGACAAGATGTGCAGGTGTTGTCTAAGCACAGCAGAGCCACATTCCACAACCACTGAAACCTGCATGGTCCCAAGTTAAACACTCTTGTTCTCTTGGGGAATGAGCACAGAGAGGGTTAACTGTTTGAGTAATGTCTGCATATCCTTTTACTTGAGTATGAGAGATAGGGAGAGTTTCATCATGTGATAGCACAAAGTGGTGCAGTGTTTAATGGCTACCCTGTATGGCTGCAGGATGGCTTCCATTTGGGTTAGTGCTGAAACAGATGAAAGAGCTCCATCTTCGTGTCCTTCTCTTCAATACTTAGTCTCACCCTTCTTCATGCCTTGAGCCTGTCATCAAACTCGCAGCCAGAACTGAAATTACTGTAGACCAAGAAGGAAAACTTACAGACAGAAGTTAACAATTGCTGAATTGCAACAGGGGTCCTACATAAAGACATGGAGGGATCTCAGTTAATAACAAGGAGTTAATGGATTTATGGCTGTTGTTAGTAAAAGGCTGCCAGCAGTAAGGTTTGGACTCCATCCTGGGGAGTCAAGAACCATTGCTGACCGAACACAAATATCCCTTCATGCCCCCTATCACCTTCTTCCTGCCTCTTGTACAGGTCTTTGCAGGACTGAAAGGTCTCTACACACTTCAAGGCAGATTTTCTTCCTCCTGTTAGAGGAAGATGAGAAGGATGCCAAGTGCTTCTCTAAAAGCCTGTGTGATGACAGTCCTGGCAGTCCAATAGCTTTTTCTAAGGTTTCCATGACATGGAAGTGATGGGCATATGAATCACAAATGTGGAAAACACCAGCCTACATGCAGATGCTGCATTCAGATTAGCAGAACCAAGTCCTGACCACTGAGCTCTCCCCTACTTACTATGTGAGCTGGTTTGGAGAGTTCAGTCCCCTTGGGGATTGTAAGCAGGAGAGGACAGGGAGACCTTCTCTTATGTAAAACCACAGCAAGTCACCTAAATCATATACATGACAAAGCCAAGGTTAGATTAAAACATGTTAAGCATTTATCAGTGGTCCACTTCAACTTTATTCCTGAGTAAGGTGAAAATAACTGAACTGCCTAAACTGCAGGCCACAGAAAGTGGGCTCAGATTTGTGTGTCCCAGTGCCACAGTTTTTTCACAGACTCAGCCTGTGAAGCATGGAAGCAGAACACAGTGTGCGCACATCCAAGGAGGCCACGTGCCCCTTGCAGAGCTGTACAGGCAGAGGGTGTCTGGTGCTGAGAGCTGGCCAGTACTCAGATATGGGGAAGCAGAGGCATTGCTGTCAAGATGCAAGGGAAGTCCAGGTGAAGGAGAAGACAGTAGAAATCCATTTCCTCTTTTAAGTACATCTTAATTCCCCATCATATGTCTCAACCATATTTTTCTCTAGCATATCCAAAATATTACCTCTTCTCAGCAAAGAAAAATACACCATTCACATGGCTATTTTCTATATTAAAAAAAAAAAAAAAAAGAAAAAAGTGTGCTTCTTTCAGGGAGTTTAGACTCATAAATTATTCGTGGAAAAGGATATAACGCATTCTGTTGAAAAATGCAGGTATATATCACAACTCCCAGCTTCTGAATTACTACATGTTCATGTTTCCTGGAAGGAAAGATGTTTTTTGGTAACTTACTGTTTTGAAAGAATTTATAATGAAATACCCAACAGCTGACTTTAAAATTTGCTTTGGGCAAAAATGCAAGTTCTGATAATTTTGGCCTTTTCTGTTTACTCGAAGTGCTGTTCATTGATGAAATGAACATTTATTCCAACTGACTTTTTTTTCAGGCAGAATTTTATAATTCATATTTTCCTAGATACAACTCTGCCTCTTCAACAAATACTTTAATAGGAACTACTAAATTTGCTTAGAGTGAAAAAGTATAAGACGCTCTAGGAAATTCAGAATTTTGGAAAAATGTTTCTAAAACTCTGACAGTGGTTTCCTTTGTAAACAAAACTGCAACAAAGTTACTCAGTATGACTTTCCTAAATGTTTAATGCACAGTATAGGCTCTCTTCCTCACATGCATACACATGCATGCATACATTCTCTAACACACTGTATGCCTCCAATGCAAATACACCATCATCTCTCCCTCTAAACACACACAGACCTTCTCTTTAGCATAAGGACAGCTACACACACACCTGCATAATGAAATCTTTCTGACATAGAGGCCCTGAAAACACAATTTTATCTCTCCCTTATGCACACTGTCATTCCTTTTTTCTAACACAATATAATCTCCCTCTTGCTCTTTCTTTCATACACACAGATACAAAAACAGACACATATAGTGTAATCTTATCTCTCTGAGATTCAACTACAGTATCTACATTATTTTCAAAATTGCATAAACACTTTCTGCCTGACATTTCCATTTGTAGACTCCATCATTGACAGCTACACAATTGATTGCAGAGATGGGAGGATGTGGAGGGAAGTCCTTGATCACGTAAACGGCTGTCTCTTAGGTAAAGAGGCCTTTACTGGCAAGATTTTATTTTACAAGCCAGGAGACATTATAAGCAATGTTTTCACTTTGGAAGCAGCATTAGTTACAGTGCTTCTTGTTATGACATTATACCACCAACAAATAGTAAGAGACTTAAACAGCTTGATAAAAAAAATCTGCTAGATCATAAAAAAAGATTTTTTTCTGTATTGCTATCATCATCAAACACTTCATTGATACATTCCACAATACATGCTGCAAGCAAATTACAATATGCAGTTACACCAATATTTCCTGTGACATATAATATGCTGTAGGCCCTGAGATTTCAAAAGAAAAAAAAGGAAGATGTATAGAGGAGGTTCCACCTCCACTTAAGCTATTATTTCTACAACAAAAGTCTGTGCTTAAATCACTTGTATTAGCGGGATTGTTCTAATGGGAATATTAAATGCATGTCTGCCTCTGTGAGCTTCTCTACACAATGGAGATTGCCAACAGTGAGAATTAGAGGATGCAACACAGAGCACTTCTTTCGCATGCCATTGATTCAGACCCAGAGTAATTGGCTGGCAATTTTGGAGGGACTGCTGCAAAATTAAATTTCATATCCTCATTTGATTTCTCCAGATTACCTCATAACAGAACTAAAAGTGAAAATAAAAATGCAATGAAGGATCTGGAGTTGATCAGTGATATTATAGAGCAGGTAAACAGGAATCTTTTTCACAGGGTCTTGTTGGACTGCAAGGGTTTTCATTACCTTCACAGAGTAGGCTTTAAAGAAAAACTGCAGAGGAAAGAGTAATTTTTAAAAAAATACCAGAAAATCAGCTTCAGGGTATTGTCTTAGCTTTAAATAAGCACCTTAACTAAACACAATTAGGGTCCCTAACAGAGAGTAACTTGCTATAATTCCTGGGAAAATGTTACTTCTACATCTTAAGGGGAATTTTGCCTAAGAATTTGGACCAAAGCATCAATATGGCTTTAAGACATTTCCTCGGAAATGGGAGAAAGAAAATATTTTGTGGAGCCCAAACTCACAAAAATCCTGGTCCACTGAAGGACTGGAAAAGCAAAAGCAGCTGACCTACTACCAGAGGGAACTAAAAGAAAGGTTTTCCTTTAATGGCCTACGATACTGCTTTGATTAACCATACCTTGCTTTGAGAACGTTGCCTGACTGCCTGTATCGGCACCTGGCCACACAGCTCCAAACAAAAGGACTGCTGAGCTAAGACCAACTGGGATCACAGGCAACTGGAGTGGAGGGATGTAGGTAAAGGACAGGATAGACACAGGAACCCATTTTAGAAGTGTCTCAGAGTGTTTGAGGCTGGAAGTGTGGTACTCCTGGCTATGACTGCTATAGATAGAACAGGTGTATTGTAAGCAGCACTGAAGAAGTCACAGGAAACTCCCATGCCCTGCAGTGTTTTGTCCCTTTTTAAGTAATAATTCCACTGGAAGTGGGAAGCAGTGGTTTTCTGACACTGATAACCAGCCTTCAGCTACCACAAAAATACCTAAACCAAAGCACATGACCACTTCTGACAATACAGAAATTGACCCTGATCTATTGCAGGAAACTCATATCACCACAGACTTTGCAAAATCCATGCAGTGAGAGTCAATGTCCCATTCTTTCTCTCCAAAGAATTGATAGAGCAGGAGCAGATTCACTTCAAACTTCTCCCACACACCACATACCTCCATGCGCCTCTTCCCTTCTTGTCCCCTGGAACAGATGTCAAGTGTCCATTATTCCATCTGTAACCCTGCTCACAGCATAGGCACACTGTGTTGCACTAGAGGACAGAAGAGCATTTCACAAGCAGGACCCAATGTCACTCTACCCATGAGGCAGGAAAGCATCACTCAGCCCCCTTCCACAGTGCAAAACCCAGGGCAGCTGCATGTAACAACTAGAGACCAAATACAGCACATGAGTTTCCCGACTCCTGTCCTGATATCTGTGGTAGCCACCTGGTAAACTTCTACATGGAAAGTATTCCCTAGAAAACAGATTGTGATGCTAGTTCAGCTGTCCTCAAGAACTCCAGATTTTTCCTTCCTCCTGACAATTTCTTTTTGATATTAAATACCACAACATTAAGGATCCTGATGATTTTGAATGCTATTTAGATGTCTTAGCTAGAGAAAATTTTGTAGGCCTTGTGCTGTCCCATAAGGGCTGCTTAAAACCTTACTTGCTGGTTGTGAAACAGATTCATTTCTTAGAATCACCTTTGATGCATTCTCTGAGAACCTGTAGGAAAATCTCACCTGTGAGTTAGTCAGCTCATTTGGAAAACTGTCAGCTCAGCATCTACTTTTCATGGTGTCTTGCCACTGATTTGTTGTTAGAAACAGACCTGGGTTTTGGTGTCTTCCTGAACAAATAAATTTCCGCAGGTCACTTGGCCAGTGGTGGTTGCTCTGTCACAGCCATCTCCACCTCAGTCACCTCCTCACCTTGTAGATGTTCCTCCAAACCTGAGCAGTGTCCCTGCTGTCAAACTTTCTAGGTAAAACTCAGTGTGGATTCCTGCAGCTCTTCCACTTTTATCTCTAACGAGATTGACCCATGGAGGCCACTCCATTGAGGATTCAGGAGAAAGCCACTAATCAAGCTGACATAGACACAACAGAAAGCTTCTTTTTTTCTGTCTTCTACAGTTTTCTCTTCCTTTCTTACTGTGTAATCAACCTAGTTGTCTACCTTTCTGTCACAATAATAGCTACGTAACTCTTCAGTATTTCAGAAATAGAAAAAAACAGCATAGTCTTTTCTTCTTTTCCTTCCCAGGCTGTAGGAGGAATTGTTCAATTAGTTTTTTAGGCGGCATGATTTGTTTGCTTGTTTATAGGCATACATGCAAGTGGGTGTTTTGTGGATGTGTGTGCAGAGCTCACTGGGGGAGGGCGAGGCTGAAGAGCCAAGCTGTGTATTTATTACCGAGAGTGGTGAGATGCACAACCTTCCACAGCTGATGGATTATGGACCTCCACAGCACAGCAGCACAGCACAGCACAGCACAGCACAGCACAGCCCCTGTCAGCATTCTTGTCTCCTGCTTTTAGCTCAGCCACACCAGCAAATCTGGAAAACCGCCATGGAAGGGACTGTCCTAGATAAACAAGATATCTCCTGCTATTGCCTGAACATCTAAACATGAGGCAAATGCTATGGAGAGGGTCTTGTCTTAGGCCAGCTAAGAATGCCTTATGGACAGGCGGGAAATAATACACAGGTTTCTCCTTGGGATTGAAGTGGCAGTGGAGTGAAACACTGTGCAGATCTTTGAAGAAACTTTGACATTTCTAGTGCTACAAGACATGACAGCAGAAATTTCCTGGATGGTGTACTTCTCAAAAAAAATTATTTTTACCAAACTTCTCTAAAAAACTGTTTGTGCCGTAAAGTACAAATACCCTAAAATATTTTGCTTTCATTGATGACAGATATTACACTGGCTCCTAACAACCACATTTATTAGAACAGCTTTCATCCTTTTAACAGCTCTTCCTTTCTCCATGTACCATATGTTTTGTGCAGATCCTACAAACAGAGAGAGCTGGAGGCAATACCAAGGGTCTCCTGCCATTTTTGAACCTATGTATTGCTCAAGGGATAAAATAGCATCGAACAGCATGTCAAGAGTTTCACAGTGAAAGGACACGACAGAAGAATGTATTTAAGTGGGACAATATATTTCCAGCATTGGATTTATTGGAACAGTGTTACCTCTATCCAGATTGCATGGCCATTTGGGGACTTCACATAATGCTGGGATGACTGTTTGCAGATTTTAAAGTAAACAGTATGAAAGAAAAAAAAGTATCTTTGTTGACTCCAAGGCAGTCTCTGTCTAAGTTTGTCCAACTGAATACCAGTTTTTCAGCGATTTCCAACAAATTTATCTGTTGCGTTGGTAGCAGCAGAGTAGTAGAGTCCATGTGTGTGAGTAAAGTCCTTCCTCACACATATGTGAACATGGAGCTGGGACAGAGGGGGAATGGGTGAGTGACATGCTGGGTACTGGAAGAATGTTTCATTCCTGCAGTGCTTATTTTGCAAAAGTCTGGGGAAAAAAAAAAAAAAAAAAGAAAGACACTAGAATTGCTGACCCAGCTGGATCCCCATTGTAGGTGCCTGTGAGACAAAAGGACTTTCTTTGGGAAACAACAGCTGATGAGGAACTGGTTGGATAATCCCATCCAGAGGGTAGTAGTCAACTACTAACACAAGCACAGTGTCCAGATGGAGACTAGTAACAAGTGGTGTTCCTCAGGGGTCTGTACTGGGACCAGTACTGTATAATGTCTTCATCAATACAATCAGGGGATCAAGCACACCCTCAGCAAGTTCGCAGATGACAGCAAACTCAGTGGTGTGGTTGACATGCCAGGAGGATTGGATGCCATCCAGAGTACCTGGACTAGCCTGAGAAGTGGGCCCATGTGAACCCTAGGAGGTTCAATAAAGTCCATCATCCAGCACCTGCGTCAGGGCAACCCAGTATCAATACAGGCTGGGGAAGGAAGGGATTGAGAGCAACCCTGCCGAGAAGAAGGCAGTGATGACTCAGAGGCTGGACCTGAGCCAGCACTGTGTGCTTTCAGCTCGGACAGCCAAAAACATCCTGGGCTGCTTCAAAAGCAGCATGACCGTAAATCAAAGGATCTGCTGATCGGCTCTCATGAGACCCTACCTGAAGCACTGCATCCAGCCATGGGGTCTACGGCGTAGGAAGAACATGGACCTGATGGAGCAGATCCAGAGGACGGTCACAAAAACACTCGAAGAGCTGAAACACTTCTAAGAGGAAAGGCTGAGAGAGTTGGGGCTGTTCAGTCTGGAGAAGAGATGGCTGAAGAGACACCTTAATGAAGCTTTTCAGTACCTGAAGAGGGTTTATAAGCAAATGGGGACAGACTTCTTAGCAGGGCCTGTTGTGACAGGACAAGGGGTACTGGGTTTAAACTACAAGATGGTAGACTAGATACAAGGAAGAAATTTTTAACTGTGAGGGTGGTGAAACAGTGGGACAGGTTCTACAGAAAGGTGGTAGATGCCTCATGCCTAGAAATATCCAAGGTTCGGGGTGAATTCAGGATGAACTCATATTCAAGTTCAGGGTGAACTGGGTTCTGAAGAGACTGATTTAGTTGAAGATGTCCCTGCTCATTGCACTAGATGACCTTTAAAGGTCCCTTCCAACATAAACTATTCTATGATTTCATGATTTTATAATTGAGGGAGTCCTGAATTCAGAAAGCAGAAGGGAAGAAAAACAGGCACTTAATCTGCAGTACAGTGACAATGAACCATCCTGAACAGTCATTATAGCAGCTCAGCACTGGGATTTCAATAGAAAGTCATTGCACCTCTATGTCAGATCGGTTTAAAACACATGCCATTCAAAAAAAAAACCAAAAACAAAACAACAAAAAATCCACAAAAAACCACCACAAAAAAAAAAACAACAACAACAAAACCAAAACAACAAAAAACCAAACAAAAAGAAAAAACCAACCACAAAAACCCTAATAAAACCAACCAGCCAAAAAACCCCACATATGGAAGAATTCATACAGATTATTTTAGATTTCCTCTGGTCCAATTTTTCAGTATTGTCTGCAACTGTGAAGATGAAAAGCACACAATTTACAAAAATTGGATCTTTTATTATCATGTATTTACATGAATCCAGTGTCTGGAGATTTTAAGAAACACCTGATGAATCACTCAATACAGAGTGGTGACCCTGCTGTTCCCAGCACAGGTCTGTTACGAGCTTTGTGTTAACATGTCAGTACACTTCCTTTTCCATATGTCATGACCTTTCCCTAAAGTTACCGATTTGTGGAACTGCTGAGCTACTGCTCTGCAATGTGTACACAACACTTGATCTGAAACTATGAAAAGTTTTCTTCTACAGAGTGGACCAGAAGTGACAGACAGTATTTATTTCAAATACAGACATTTATGTCAGCACTGAATGGAATATATCCCAAATTTTGCATGCCAGAGGGTCTCTACTAGCCTTTTGCAAGGAAAGTAACACTCCCTTGGGGAGAAGCCTCCCTCACTCACTTATTCTTTCTCCCTTTGTTCTGCTTCACCAAGAGAAAAGGCTGCATCTTTCACCAGACAGTCAAGCCTGCAAATCCCTTGGCAGACAGCAGCCAGATTTCTCTGTTAGCTGATTCTTATGTGACCAATTCACACAGTACAAACAAATGATGATGCAAATGCTAAAGATGGCAAGACATTACAGTGTAAACAAAGGCTCTTATGGGATCCTGACACCTCCATCACTTAGATCACTGCACAGTGAAAGTAGGAGTGAGATCAGAGTGACTCCATCTCATCACTCTTGAACTCACAGGTAAGATGGTTCATGCATGTTGTGGTCTTTGTTCTGGTCTGGGATGCCACAACTGCTGGGATCTCCTTAACCCCAGGAGACCCTGCAATATGTAGAAAAGTCCAGGTTTCCGGCCCGTGCTGTTGAAGGAGTAGTCTGGAATCGTTTGTTGGTGTTCTCAAGGCAGTTTATTAAGTCCTTATCAAAGAGAGATTTCTCTGCTCTGCCAGGGTTGACACAGAATGCGTCCAGAGACACACTGTGCCCGCCCCGGGTGAGCTGTAATCTTTTATACTAAAAACTACATATTAAATGTTTACAGTTAAGTACCAATCTATGCCCCTCACATTACCATGTCCAGATCTGTGTCAAACCAATCCAAAAGTGCCAGCATCACCAAGAAGATGGAGGTGATGAAGAAGAACACAAGATAACATGCCACGTGTAAAAATTCTCCATCTTGTATCTCAGACCCCCCTGTACAGATCTCCAACCCCCCTGTACAGGGCCCTAAACCCCCCTGTACATACATTCAAATTACCTTCTTTTTACTTATAACTACTACTACTTTACTATCTAAGTTTTTGTGACCTGAAATTCCTCATACAAAGCTGACAACCTGTTCCATGGGTTAGAATCAGAGTTACAGGTATTTTTAGTATCATTCCAGGGTCTCTGACACCTCTGGCAAGGCTGAAAAGCCTCCTGACCAGGTTTTGGGTCGGCCAAAGGCATCATAGGAACCCCCTGGGTTCCAACAATGCATACATGAGAGCATGTCCTCTGAGTACCCAGCACTTGCACAGAGACCAAAATGCTGGGAAAACTTAAGGCTCTGCAGTCCTGACAGCATTACCAATAGTCACATGGAATTTCAAGCATCTTGCAGCAGAAGCAAACAACATTACACTGTGAGGCAGTGGGTGTCTTAAGAGCAAGTCTGTCCAGCTCCCTGCACATTCTCCAGGGTGGGCAGAAAATCAGAAGCCAGACTATCACCAGCTCAGTGGAGTAGTGATAGTCTGGCTTCACCCCAGGCACCCCCCACTCCTCTTGTCCTCCCCAGGCAGCAAGCAATGGAGGGTGAGTGCTAGGAGGAAGGCAGGCTGGCTCCCTGATGTGAGAATCCTGCTCATAAAACTCAATTAAGTGGATTACAGATGAGCTCATTCCCAGCGGTGGGTCACATTCCATTAGAGGCAGGCTCGATGCCAGGCGGACTCAGCGCTGCTCGCATGGCAGCAAGATCCACCCCAGCACTTACCGTCTCTGCCTCTGATCTCACCATACCTTGCAGGATTTCTTGCCCTGTGCCCCACACTGCATGGCAGGCTCATTGCTCATTCCTGCTCATCCCCTCAGTGAGGTAATCAGGGCCAGTGTTAGGTCATGGACAGATACAGGGATGGCCGAGCTCTCTGAAACACCATGGTCTACCATGGCAGCAATGGGGAAAAGGAAAAGCATAGGGAGAAAGAGGCGAAGTGGAGCAAGAGGAAGACGAGCAGAAAGAGAGATCCCCTGGAAAACAATGGAAGAGTTCATGGAAAGATGGAAACAGTCAGCCCCATAAACTGGATTAGAGGTATTTCACGTGAAAGTGAGAACAATCAGAGCTCCCAGCTCACTAATCCCAAAGGCTTTTTCACAGCATAGGTATAAGATTACAGCATCATCTGCTGCACATCACCTACAGTCACTGCACTCAGCACTCAAAAATGTGTGTGTGCTTGTTTGTGGGGAACAAAGAGTGTGCCTAGGGTACATTTGTGTGTGGCGATGACTGTGTTTGGAAGAGAAAATTGGGGGGAGAAGGGAAGGTGAATGAATTTGTGAAGGGTGAGAGTGTGTGGGCGTGAGGGCTTTCTGCTGGATGAATGAGTGTGTGGGTGGGTAATACATGGGCTAGAGTAAGTCAAATGTTATAAGCACTTGCAGGCATTTTGCCAGATTTGAGACCTATTCTGATGTGCTTTGTACATCCCACTTTGCTTTTCACTGTTTGCAAACATTCCTGGCAGCTCAGCTTAATTTGTACAAACAGCAACCGACCAGGAGAGAGCCAAATCCGTTGTGAAATAGGTTGAAGAAGACACAGGTTTTTCTGCAGATCCAAGCAGCAGGGGCTTTGTACCATCTGGAACCTGTGTACCAAGTCCCAGGGAAAGGCCTACAAGGGAGATCAATCTAGTTACCTCCCCACCATTTGCTATTCCACGTAAGGAAGGAATACTTCAGACCAGTTGTGAAGTGAAACATGCTGTCTGGACAATGATCCTCACAGGGCATGGGACCCACAGAGCGCAGGCATCTGCCATCCTGGCACAGGACACCTCAGCATCCACAGCCTCAGAGTTTTCTCCTTTAGCTTAGAAGCACTGAGAGGAAGACAGCAGCCTTATGGTTCGTCCCCTTGTGAGTGACAAGTGAACTCAGTTTGGCAGTGTGAGGCAGCAGGTTTCGTATTTGTTTTACCACCAGTTTACCAGGCAATTTTGGACAACTTCACTTGCCTTCTCCACGTATCTGTTTCCTAAGACAAAAAATTATCAGTAATGACACAGACATGAGATCTCTTGTTGGAAATCACTATGTAAGACTCACATGATATTATTTTCCTGTGCTAGCTCAGGGTGATTGTCAAATTTCCTTTGAGTTCATTGGCAGCAGTACTCAAACCATAAGCCCTGAAGAAGTCCAAGTCTGCACTGCAGGAGCTCCAACCCAGACTCTCCAGATCTGCTGCTCCTTTCAGCAAATCATGACCCATGATTTGGCTGGCTGGCTGGCTGTCTCAGGACCTCCAGCATAAAATACACAGAGCCCATCCTGAGTAGCAAGGGATCTCACAGTCCCTTTGGCACATCCCAGATTGTTCTTGCTGCTCTGTCCTTGGCAATTTCACTACCTGGCTTGTATATTGAGTGTGTTAAGAGTCCAGAATAGCTGAAATGCAGAAGTACTTTGGCCACATAATTTCTTCCCCCATAATGGTGCTAGAAGAATTTAGGGTCATGTATCACAACCAAGCAATCTGACCCCCTGTCTTTTATTCTACTTTTCCCTTCCTTTCTGACTGGTTTTTCTTTATCGGTATTTCTCTTTCTGATACTCTGCCCCAGAGGTTTGCCCTGGCAAGTGCTGCGTGCTCTGTGCCAAGCTGCTTCATCCTGCCTTACTGAGGGTACCTGGAATGGCTGACAGTACTGCTACATCCTCCTGTCTGTGTGCATGAATTAGCAAGCCCTTTGCTTTTCACCTTCAGCAGAAACAGAGTGACCTGTCTATGCAATTAGCCCCTACTCCCTTTAACTAGAGGGAAGACAATGTATTGCCTCTCCAGAGAACCCAAGAGAGAACAAGAAAAAAAACAGAGATGCTGTCAGGGTGCCAAAGCACTAGGTATAAAAAGCCTTTTTCACCTTAACAATATATATGAGGTGCTGTCTCAAGAAATGTTATTGAACTACAGCCAGAAATACCGTGGTCCTACCCTGTGCATTTTTTTCCCCCTTCTGGTACTCTTTGTTTCTTGAGTGTATTTCATTCAATGAAATGGTTTAAAGCTCTGCCTGCAAGGAGGATCTTTTGTGAAATACCATGGCTCTGCCTTCTAAACCTTCCAGCTGAATGGGAATAACTGCTGCAGTTGCCACGGCACAGGCTACACAAAAATGATGCTTGAGTTTAATTACACTGAGTGGTTGAGGCCACTGCCCCACTTTGCTCTGGGATACATACCTCTGAAATGCAGCCAGGTAATTCTGCTGCGGTTGCCATTCCCTCAGTGTCCTGGGAAGGGGAAGGGAGGAAGGGTGACAGGGAGCAGGGCTTTCTGCCAGGTTTAACTACAGGGAACATATCTGAACTGGGTGGTCTCAAAGGATGTGGCTACACCAAGCAGAGGTCCCCCAGAACAGTGCCAGAGGCAGCTGGTGGATTCTGAGGAGTGTAGGAAAAGTTCAGTTGTGATGTGGAGATCTCTGCTGCTTTTTTCCTGTGCAAGAAGAGGGGAAAGAAGGCAGAAAGGAACTGGAATTGTATCTCTCAAGACTCCAGAAGGAAATAGAAGCAACAAGGATATTTCTGAGAGACCAGTAGCCTCAGCCATAAATGCTGTTGTACTCAACTCAGCCCTTCTCTAAGGGGTGTAGCCAACCCAGTTTTGGCAGAGCTGACAGCAGGGTCAGTGGTGCTTCAGTACCTCATGTAGCTACTGCCTACTTTTCCTGGAGCTGGTCATGGGCAGTTGTGTGTGGCTGTGGAGTTCACTCAATGACAATAAAAGACTCCATAGAGCAGAAGGCAAAGGAAGCAAAAGAGCATTTATTAAGAAAGAACTCAACTTTCATAGATGAGTTCATTAGGTAGATTTGTACTGATTAACAGCCCATTCCTGAGAAGGAGGAAAAACAACTTCTCAAAAACATCTTGAGACAGACATCATATGACATGTACAAACAGAAAGTGCAGATTATTGTTTACGATTCTTCTCTGCCCTTTCTCATAGCCTCCCAGGACAGTTTGTTAGGACTGCCTGGGAAACCGAGTTTCTTTCTCTATGACTAGGCTGTCGGCATCCACACTTGTGTCCCAAATAACTAGAGCTGGAAACAATATAACCACATGTGCTTGGAGACCTTGCAAATTCCGCCCAGAAATGGGGGAGACTAACATCAATGTCACCCTATGCTAATATGACTAATATCCTTCTGGGGATCATGCCTCTGCCTGGATATGCACAGATACCTCAGCTCATCTGAGGCATGCTCAAGTGCTCACAGCACAACACTGCCTTACCCAGCTGGACACACTGTGAGGAGCTCATACAGGAGTGGTGGTTTCCACCTCCCTAATGGGCATTTTCTTCTGAAGTGCAAGCAGTTCTTGGACTCAAAAGTCCCTCTCATCTGCAACAAAATTCTCCCCGAATGCTTCAGGAATCTGCCACTACTTCTATCAGCCAAACATTATTCTTCACGATCCTAAGGAGACTTGGATAAGGATGAATCCACTTCCTTCCTTCCTTCCCTGTTTTTTTGGTTTGGTTTGGTTTAGTTTGTTTTTTTTGGTTGGGTTTTTTGTGGGTTTTTCTTCCTAGTGTTTTTGGGGTGTTTTTTTCTGGTTGAAAGCCTTTTGAGTTCCCACATATGAGAACCAGTAAATAACCAGACAAGTCTCTTAGACCATGTTTAGGAGCTACCCTCTTCTTGAAGAGACATGCAGTAATGGAGAATTTTACCAGAGACTCAGGGGAGTTTGCTGTAAACCTTCTTGAGAGCCACCAATGATGAGGGCTTTTAGAGACTTTTCTTTTCTAATGAATATTTAGGACTTCCTGAAAAAGACCTAAGTTTGCAAGGAGCAGTAATAACTTTTTTATCAAATTATGGAATGCTGGTGGCAAAACTAAAAAAAAAAAAAAAAAACCCGAACAAATAAATAAAAAAAAAAAAC
>VXBU01002464.1:1224989-1246344 GCA_013400315.1 Bombycilla garrulus
CAAAACACACCCCAAAACCCCAACCAACCAGCAAAAACCCCAGAAAAACCCAAACAAACAAAAAAACTCAACACCAAAATAAAAACAAACAAAAAAACACCAAACAAACAAAAACCAAACAGACAAACAAAAAAATAACCCCCAAGTTCCAAAATACTAGGAAAGCTCCTGGTATGCCTGAAAATGGACATCTAGAAGTGTTACTGGAATGCATCATAAACAAATGAAAAAAAACCTAACATCCAACCAAGAAGTTTCATCAGATACTTCTGGCTTAAAATTCAACAGATTTATGTTAAACTGATATGTAAATATACAGTGATGCATTTATAACTACCTAAAACATAAATTTGAACATTTTGTAGTCCTGAAGGCCCTTAGCTAAAACTTGGTGAGTCCCAGCCCCAATGATACCAACATATCTTAATCTTCAGATAAAACTATGTTTACTATTCAAAGTACCAGACAGACAATAGCTTTATCACATCCACTCTTGTGACTTAGTGCACTCCCAGCTGCTGCTAACACTTTTGTAAGGTTCTTTTAGGAAGACACAGCCTGCAGTGGACACCAGCACACATTCCTGGTGTCATTCTTGTACACATATAGTCACTGGGTTGGTGTCAGGCTGATTCCAACTAATTTGCATCACAGGCATGTATACAAATCAAACAGAGATTGTGATCCCTAGCTCCAAAAGGCGAAGCCAGCTGCATTTAACCCACCGGTCTCACATAGCAAAGCTCTGGGACTATTGCTTTCCACTCCCAGGAAGATGCGGCATTGCCTGGTCACCATGGTGACAAGCACTTTCCGTAGGTAACCACCACCCTACACTGTGCAGCCCTCTCCCGTGCGAAACCCAGGCCCGCACACTCACACACGGGCAGTTTCCTTTGCTTGTTCAGCCCTGCTGGGGCTTTGCCCACCACTCCGAGCTCCGCCACCATCTTCCTGCACTCTGTATTCCAACACCGGAGCGTGACCACAGGCACCATCGGCGCTCCCACCAGAGGTTGCGGCTGGCTTAAACTGCTAAATATTTAACGGGGAGAATGGCTGGTGTTTTCCCTAAGCCTGCTGCGGGAGATCTCCGCGGAGGATGGCTGTGTTGAGCAGCCAGGCGCCCATGGAAGTGACAGCCGGGCACAGCAGTACCCCCACGGGCCCCTCACCCTCCCGTTCCTCCCCTGCACACCCTGTCACTGCCCTGCCTTACGGGCTGCGTCCCGCCAAGCTGCGCCAGCCGCAGCCGGAGCTGCAAAGCGCCCCGGGCTCCCTCCACGGCCCGCGGGGCCCGCGGGGAAGCCTCTGGCTCCCGAGCGAAGGGGTAAGGCCGCCGCCCCTCGCCGCCACGGCTCCCCCCGCCAGTCCCCGCAGACACGTCCCCTCCGCCAGGGCTCCCCCCGCGGTCTCCATGGAAACCGGCCCCGAGCAGCTGCCGGCTGCGCCCCGGCCGCCGCGGCCTCGCCGGGGAAGGCGCGGCCTCGGGAAGCGGGCACGTCCCGGCGGGTCCCGCCGCTGCAGGGGAGAGCGATGGCTGGGACACGCCCTGAAAATGCCCAGGTGGCCACGAAGGCCAGCGGCATCCTGGCCTGGACCAGCAATAATGTAGCCAGCGGGACTCGGGCAATGGTTGTGCCCCCGTAGTGGCGACGCCGCATCTGGAGTCCTGTGTCCACTTCTGGGCCCGTCACGACGGGAATGACACTGAGGTGCTGGAGTGTCCAGAGAAGGGCCATGGAGCTGGTGAAGGGTCTGGAGCACAAGTCCTGTGAGGAGCAGCTGAGGGAGCTGGGGTTGTTTAGGCTGGAGAAAAGGAGGCTCGGGGGACCTTATCACTCTCCACAACTCCCTGAAAAGAGGCTGTAGCCAGGTGGGGATTGGCCTGTTCTGCCAGGAAACCAGTGATAGAAGAGGAAACGAATGGCCTCAAGTCACACTAGGGGAGGTCTAGATTGGATATTAAGAAAACTTTTGACCAAAGGATGGACAAGCATTGGAACAGTGAACTGTGAACAGTGGAACTGCTGAGGGAAGTGGTTGAGCTGCCATCCCTGGAAGTGTTCAAAAAATAGGTGGATTGGCACTTGGGGAACACAGTTTAGTGTGGAACATGGAACACAGTGGTGCTGGTTTAAGGGCTGACCTCAATGATCTTGAAGGTCTTTTCAACACTAAGAATTCTATCATTTTAAAATAGAGGTGTAGGTGAGTCGTCTCCTGGCCCTGAAGTAGGATATGAAGCTGAGCTCAGGGCTTTGTTCTCCTTTCTGTTCACCTCCAAGAAGATTTTCAGATGAAGACCTTGCCAGAAATGTTACACGTTGCTACCATAGCCCTGCAACAAACACTTGGCAGTAATTGCCAACTGTTGTGGCTCCCTAGCTCCCCTACCCAGGTTTGTGTTCTGGTGAGGACTTCCCTTCTCTGAGGAGATCAACCAGGCTTGTCCTCAGGTGACAAAATTGTCCTTCATCCACTGAAAAAGAAGAAAATATCTTACATGTTTTTTTTTTTTTTATATGGGGTACCATTGACCTACCCTGAGATACAGACCAAAATATGGAAGCTGCTTTCACTCGAGGTTGTAACACATACTCTTTGTGGCAAAAAAACTTGTCACTAGCCCACCCAAGCCTCTTTACACTGAAGATGTTTTTGCACTGTTCCCATGTGTGCCCACACAGGCAAATTTCTTCACAGCTCCCCAGGGAAGAGTTGCACTGCACAGCATGAGTAGGGAAAGGCTCCAGAAGCCCTTGCAAAATGCACAGGTGACAGCAGATCCTGTAGGATCAGGTCAGGCTTTGTTTTCATCTGCGTGCCAGCCTGGAGGGTTGGCCTGGTGCTGGAAACATATGCCAAAGGATGTCCTAAAAGTAGGTTTAAAACAGGAAATTCAGCTGTGTTGACTAGTTGTCCATAGTGAAACATGTCCTTTTTTCACCACCCTTATCTCAAATGCACTGTCCAAGCTAGCAGAACAGTTTCTGCTATCTCCAGTATCAGCTCTGAGACACTCTTTACCCCAATTCTGCCTATGAAGTCAAAATAGGGCCCCAATTTCGAATTAGACACTCTTTTCTAACACTCTTTACTTCTAGCTCCAAAACTATTTTCTGCCCTCATCTTCAACTTTCTTGAATCTCATCCTGACCTCGTGTCCCTCATTATATGGCTGCTGAAATCTTTCTGCCCAATTTGTCTGTAATATTTCATTGTGTCCTTACACATCAGAGATCAAAAGGAGCCTTTCTCCATACCGATAAGATGCTTGAGATTAAAATTTCCCTGTGTACATAAAACCATTTTATTGTCTCTGCTCTTCTAAATCAAACTGATGCCCATTGCCCCCCAGCTTTCCTTCCTCATGTTTTTTTTCCTAATGATCTCTGCCTCTTACCCCATCGCCTCCATAGCCTGAACAATTTGCAGTGTAGGATCTCCTTTGATATTGTCCTCCCAAACCCTCACACTGATGGGTCGCTCCCTGGTATGAAACAGCACAGACACTGTAGCTGCTGTTTGGCTTCACCCAGGGAACGTCTTTCCCTGACTGCTGTTGGCTAATTAGGAGATCTGATGTGGTCTAATAGGCTTGGCTGTTAAATGCAAACCCCCTCAGCTGCAAAATGCTGCATAGAGTTGCTGGCAGCTCTCAATTTTCTGCTCCTCTTCTATTTTCTTATTACACTAAGTAAATATGACCCTTTCTTCTTCTTCTTTCCTCAACCAACCTATTTAGCAGACATTCAAATATGTAAGTAGTGAGGGTGGTGGAAATGCACACTAAGGGAGCACTGAGGCTATAATTTGAATACACACAGAGCCTGGGCTATTCAATCTTTGTTATGGGAGGCTAGGCGAGTTCTCACGCTCTGCAGTCCAGAGAAAAGTTATGGATCAGGGGGAGATGAGTGCTAAGGGTTGCATCAGATTCTTAAGTCTGCCAGGCATAAAGGTTGCAACTGAGGTAATAGGTCACTGTTATTAGATTTTGTGTTATCACATGACTGCACCTTTTTCTTTAGAATGAGCTCTTAGACAAGACATCCATGCTTTTATGATTCTTGCAGCTGACCACAGCCATGAAATTGTTGTGGCCAGAAGAAGCTCCAACTGTCTGATAGTGCAGCAGGCACCTGGAAGCCACCAAGCTCTGTAGCAGCAAGGTATGGAACTACCTATGGATACACCAATGTCTGCCTCAAGACACGAGAACTCAGGTCTCAAAATCGCCAGAACCTATGATGGAACTTCATTACACAGCTAATCAACAGGTAGAGAAATATAGCATGAAAAGAAGGGTGAGGAACTAGATTTCTAGAAAGTATATGCGTCATAAAGCCAGATTCTGTTTGGAGTCCAAAAGTCAACATGATGACGATGACACAGGCAGAGAAAAAAATCAGCCAGTTTGAGATGTGGAATAAGAAAATGTGAATGGAAGTAAGTCTTTTCTCCAGTTCAGCATGTGCAAGTGTGTATGCTAGACCATCTTAGTTGCTGACACCTAAATTCCTAAATTTATACTTCTCAGGGCCTTTAACTGGGTCTGTTAATTCCAAATTCAGAGAAAACAGGGCTCAAATGGATACTAGTACACAGACACAGCTGTTGTCTACCTTGCCTGCCACAAGACTAGATCAAATACCAAGAAATGACCGTTATTATTTCCTTCATTACAAATTTAGTGAAGTAGTGAGATATTAATCAAGCCATCTTACAGTCTGGATGATGGGACAACACCTAGGAGATGTTTTGAACATACAATGATAAACCATCTTCAGGTACTTGTAGCATTGCCTATTTTCAGTCTTAGTTTGCCTTCAATGTAATGTGGGGAAAAGAAGCAAAAAGAGAAGGTTTTAGCTCTTGGTTTTCTCTTCAAAGGGCTTAGCTGTGTTAGCCTGTCACTTGCAACTTAGGAATCCTTCTTTGTACATTAAGATTGGATTTGCCATAAAACAAAATCCATTTTTTGCTTCATACGGACTACACCTGAAGAAATAAGGTCATGAAAAGCAACACCTAAATGAAGCCACTTACAATAATGTTTGCCTGCCCTGCATATATCTATCCTAAATGGTAGGAAAGCATGAAAGCCTCCTTCTATTGCTACTCTTGCTGGGATAAGCAGGGAGGACAGGTGTGGGACCTTCCAGAGGCATGAAGATGACTTAATGACATGGTTCAGAAGCAGCAGGAACAAAAGTCAGATTAAACCATCTTAAATAAAAGCTGTGCACAGCAAGCACAGTCTCAGCCATAAGCAGCTTTACACTGCAAGCATAACACAGAGAGACCAGAAACAGCACATATGACAGAGACCAACTCTCACTTTCAGTGGTGATTCACAGGGGCAAATGAGGACAAAATTAATGTAAGTAGGGGAGAAAAACTAACATTGCTGTGGAAACCATTTCACTTCACGTCACTTTAAGCCTAAACCAAATTCCTGACAATGAATCAATGTAGTTTTGTGTTATTCCACTATTGCAGCCAGCCCAGAGTGGGCCATGGTGACAAATAACCTTCCAGGCTATCTCCATGAAGCAGAAGCCCCTAACTGTTTCAGCCAAAATGCCTGTAGTGACAGTATATGCTTTATGTGGTTCAGCTAGGGCTGGGAAACCTGATCTCATAAACTTTGTCAGCATGAATTATGTTTTTATTCTATTAAATGGCATCCTGGCGTTTGCCCATACACCACATCACAGCTCAGCAAACACATACACAGGCCCCTCTGCCAGAGCGTGCAGGCATGGGGGCAAAGCTGTGGCTGTTGTGAGGCCTCCCATCTCTGAGCCTGTCCAATTCGGTCATGATTGACGTCTCAGCTGAGATGTTTCATCAGTGTAAGTTTCCCCCTCCCTTCCTCATTCTTAAGCTTTCAGAAGGTAGGCGTTTGGTCCTGTGTCTGCTCAGAGGAAGCACCGTGACCTACATGTCTGCCCCTGACCTTTAGCCTGATCAATAAAACTACAAATTGGTCTTTTCTTATCCTCGACACTTTAGTCATAAAATCCCTATTGAGATGGAATGAAACACTGAACTTTATGTTTAGGCATCGTGAACATGTTTCGTGGCAGGGGAGAGACTGGCAGTATTTCAGCCATCAAATATACAACCCTCTTTCACTCACTCTCTGTGCTGCAATCCTGTGTGTGATATTTGAAACCTGTAGAATGTCATTTTTGGTTCTTTAGTCACACATTTCCCCAAAAATTCCAGAACCTCTAGTGTGCTTTAACAACACTTCTTTACTACTGTGTGTGCTTTCCCCTTATGGTGATGTTCAGGAGGAAGAAGGGAAGAGCCCTCATTTCTCTCAGAGAGGAACAGAGATCATTTTGGGAGAGAGTCAACAAAGCCCAGTAAGAGTGCAATGCTAGATGGGTGCACAGTTTTTGCTGGTATTTCTGTTGCCTGATGTTTTGTCTCTGCAGGGGGACCCCCCGTAGTGGGTCAAGGAGCATGAGGACATGGGATGGCACAACCCAAGGCTCTCATCTTCTTAAGCCTGGCACAGTGTTGGCAGACCTCAGCTTGCATCTGCCCTTGTGCAATAAACAGTACATGGGTCTGAAAAAAGCATTTAATGGGTGGGGGGCTTTATATCAACGGCCTTTATCATAAAATCAGAAGAGGTTTAACATGGCTCTAAATGTGCTTGTTCTGTTACTTTACACCCATTGCAGAGCAGCTCAGAGGGAGGAAGGAGGTTGTACTGCACAGTTTTTTGTGCACAGCTTAGAAAATCTATTCCATCGTTACAGTGGAATAGCTGTTGGAGCCACATGCTTGCTTCACGCTGGCAAGAGTATTGTGTATTTAGCATGCTCAGCTGCTAGTGGGGTTGTAAACCATACTTTTTACTCAGCTGCACTGCCACGAGATGGCCTTGAATAACCTCCTGTGTCACATCAGGGCTTTTCGCTGGTGAAAAGAAACATGACCATGAATCAGAGGAAAGAAGAAAATCCTAACAGACTCTTCTAATTCCTTTTGGATAGCCAGGCCATTCCTTTTGTCAGGAAGGCTTGTCATCATGTATATCCATCCACAAAACCCATAAAGCCAGATCCAGTCAATAAGGTGGACCAGAAGACCAGGAGTCTTGAAAGCCCAAGAGGAGTGGTATGAAAATAAGAGCATGTCCTATGTGGCTCTCTGATGCTGCTGTGTGCCACCTAACACTGCTGAGTCTGCAAACATGATTTCCTCTGCCTCAGCTTGCAGGAGAGCTCAGAAATACTGTGTTGGAATCACACAGCACATGTTCAAGGCAGGCAGGTGGCAGGTTCAAAGTGGAGTGAAGAAACAGCTCCTTTATGTAAGGCACATAAGCTCTGGAGTACCTTTTCTCGGGATTTAATGGGTGCTGGAGCTTCATGTGAGTTTCAGAACTAATCCAGTACAATCATGGAAAAAGCAAACATCAGAAGCTACCTGATGCAGCTCTGCAGCTGTATTGTACAGGGAGTTTTTAAGCCAAAACTTGCTGGTAACTGGAAGAATATACAGGGTGGGGGGGTTACTGTATGCTGTCCCTCTTCTCTGCTCTTAGCAAGGTACCACTGTTGGCCACTGTCAGAGAGAGGACTCAGGGCTACACAGAATGAATGCCTCTGCTGTCACTGGTTTTACAGAATCTTACATAATGTAGGATGTGATTATAGTCCTCTAGGTTTATATACTTCCACACAGAGAAATCCCACCTTCAGGAATAGAGGCTTTTCCTAAAGAGATTTTTAGTGACATCAGCTTTTAATGACACCGGATCCCTATATCTCATTCCAGTGACTTCCATCTTCACCCATTTATCCTTCATATAATTTGCTGAATGATCTTTTGTCGTACCGGAGATCAGTCTTTATTATAATGTAAACTTCAGTATCTTATTAGAAAAAAAGAATTGTTCTTCAGAAAAACTAGTTGCCAAGAAAAAGAAGATAAACAGAAGAAGAGGCACAGCAGAACAGAGAGGGAGCACAAGCTGAGGAAAAGTTGGTCCCACTGGAACTCCTATAAAACCAATTCACATCTCTTAACTCCCAAATGATGCCACACAAGCCTCACATATCATGCCACCTGGTCCAGTCCCAGTCTCATTTTAAGCCCTACTTCAGAACACTATTCTTTTCTATTTTATTTTAAAGTGCTTCCTGATATTATAGCTGAGTGCCGTTTCCTCTGGTGGAAAGCAATGCTGTCTGACACAGCTCAGCTTTTGGTGGTGGTTATTGCTCTGTATTACTGTGACCATATTCTTCCCTTTTGCAATGTCATTAAGGACTGAAGGAGGTGAATAGTTAGAGGTTAATGCACCATTAGGGACCAGCCCTAGCTGCACAATACATTTCAAGTACACCGATGTTCACCTCCCAGTTTCATCTGTAGTCCAACAACTGAGGCTTGCCCAGAAAAAAACTCTATTGGAAGCATAGACATGAGTAGACCATCATGATTTTAGCAGAATCAGGATTTCATATTCCAACTTCCCAATATGTTGTCTTGTGTCATATTTGAGCATGGAACTTGAATAATGCCGTATGACATAAAATACTCTGCATGCCAACAGATTTGTGTTGGACTTGATCTAGTCATTCTGACTTCTTTATTCATATGGTTGAGCTGTGCAAGGAATAAATATCTCTAGTACCAGATTTAGAAAGAGTGTATTTTATTGCTCTGGTGGCAGTACGGGGGATTGATGTCAGTTTACAAAATGCAGAAACTCTGTGTGTGTGTTAATCTCTGATAGGCTTATCGCTGTACTAAACTGCTTCCATAAATTGTAGGCTTAATGCTGCTTTCAGGTACACCAACACACACCCAGTAACTCCTGGAGAATTTTAAGATCTATAAACTACAGCAAAATTTGATCTCTTGTAGTGTCAGTGTCTTTTTAACGCTCATCTTTTCAATAGGTGGAACACATAAACACTAGAGATTGTCACTTACCTCACCAAATTCAGCCTTGCTGGAAGGTAGCTGAAGATATCCACTGAGTATAGCTGGGAGGGGAAGATTCCATAAACCTATTATATAGGGTGATTTATGTGGCATTCATTATGATTTGGCTTGAGGTGTATATTTGCCTTGTTTTTACAGTATATGGCTGGTCAACTCATAATGCATGTTATACTCAAATCTATGGATAAAATATTAAGTTCACAGAGGAAAAATAAGAACGAAATTTACATTTCATTCATTTTTTTGTGTCTGCTGTTTCTGCACCCTCAAAAATCAAAATGCATTTGTTGTATCCTAATCCACATCAAGCTGTCCTGCAGGAATATTCATTATTCTTTTATTGTCAGCAAAACACATTGAAACAAGGATATTAAACATCTGGCCAACATACATTTATGTGGCCCAAATGGCATATTCAAGTTCTAAGAATATAAGAATTTCTTTAGAAACAAAAGTAGTTTTTCCTTTGACTTGGGTGAGAAGCTATAAAATATGAGCTTGTATAAATAAAGCAGTGTTCTCTACCTGAGACAACGCATAGCATAAAACATTACTTGGGAAGTGCAAACTCCTGTCCTCTACCACTAATCTCATTTCAAGTCTAATGAGGGCGCTTAGACTTAACTAGTTTGCTGCTAAGCCAGGATGATTGACAAAAAGACAATCTTAGGACTAGAGATAAGACAAAAAACGAATATTGAAAAAAAAAAAAAATGCGAAAACGTGTTGCCATAGGACATGGGCTTGTTTTCACCCCAACAGAGAGGTCATAGCTATGGCTGGTGGTAGAACCAAAGAGGGAAATGCTGTTGCAGAGGTGTGAGACCAGGCACAGCTCAGCTCCTGTGAGACTGCTGTAAAAAAAAATATGAAAAGCTGGGAGGTAAGCTCCCAAGATCAGGTCACAACCCCAGCATCTCAAGGTTTTTCAGCCTCAGAGAATTTTCCTGCTGCCAGCACATTTTGGGTAAGAAAAGTGTTTTTCTGCAGCAGTGGAAAAAGGCAAGAAAGGCAGTTCCAAAGGCTGAAAAGTGGGGGAGGGTGAGAAGGATCAGTGGCACTTTGGGTGTCAATCTGATAGAAATGGTAGTAGATTTCAGGAGGTGTGTGAAGGAGATAGGTTGGCAGTGAGATTTTCAGATTTATAGGAGATGACAGATAGGTGATAGGGTCTGTCACCTTTCCTCCATTTCTCTTGCCACTTCTCCCCCGATGCCCTTTAGTTCCTTTCTTACTCCCTGGAGTACGTGGGCTCCATTTCCAATTTGCTACCTACCCTAAACCCCACGATCCCTTCTCTCTCTACCTGAGCAGCCTTCTGCTTACGCACACTTCCTCCGTCCCATCTATCATCCTATCCCACTCTTCAAAACAGTGTCTGTGCTGAACAGGGAAAGTAAGAGATGGGGACACAGTGCCAGGTGGTGGCAGGTGGGGTAACTGGCACGTCTCATGCATAAGGTGCACCAGCTGGCAGGGTTGCCAAGCCCCTGCCCATCCAGCGATGAACAAGGCACAGACAAAACACCGCTCTGGAAGAAGACAAGGCTGAGAATGAGGTTAGATTCACAACAGTCAGACATATAACTTTCATCATGCAAGACAGTTCTGCACCTTTATGCAACATGAGAGTTAAAGAGCTTGGAAATAACCAGGAGGAAAAAAACCTGTGATCAAGGCACAACCACAGAATTCAATCATCTGTGGCTGGCTGATAAAAAAACCTTGCCACTTGTTTTGTTGGGCAATGGAGAAAACCTTGTAGCCTTTCTTCTTCTGTTTTAAGCTGAAGTAGCTACTCTGTTATCTTTCAGATGCCTTGATCACTTGGCATTATAAGTTGATGTAAGTATGTACCCACCTTACAAATTCAGCTGGTGTACTTGCTTATTCCAGAGTAACTGAATTATTGCAGTGCAGTGACTGAGTCCAGTTTCAAAAGCCCTTATCAAGTGGTTTAAAAACTTGCATTATACTCTCCAGAGTACCTCCAGCACTTCTGACAGGAGATGTTTGTGAGTGGTGAAGGAATGGCTGCTATATAAAGTGACACAAGTTTGATTTCTTTGGGGCAAATTAAAAGAGGATTACAACAACAGTAGCAATAATAATAGTAACAACATCATCAGTAACAATGATAGGGTAGCACTCTTTTAGCTGAGCTCCAGTAACTACTGCAGTGATGCTGCTGCCCTCAGCTGCCCATCCTCCCCTGTGACAAGAGCCTTGCTGTCACAGAAGCCGAGCCAAGGGAAGGGGATACATGTCCGCGTGCTTGGCTCTCCCTATGCTTGGCTCTCCCCACACGCAGCCCATGGTGGCTCTGGCTAACATGCAGAGCTGAGCTTTAGCACCCGTTTTCCAGTGCTGCTCCAGAGGCAGAAGCCTCCAGCAGCAAGGACACTGCCCTGGACAGCAGGGCTGCGCCTGCAGCAGGACAGCGCCCAGCATGTGAAAATTAGAGCTGTTGTTTCTAACAAGAGGCCTGAGAATGCCTGTGCCATGTTTGAATACATAGGTCCCTACCACAGGATTTCCATGTCTGACAGGCTTTTCCATTGGGCGAAGCCCAGTGTTTGGCAAGGGGAAATAAGTGTTTCCAGTGAGGCAGAATGAATAACCTTTTGTTAACCTGTAAGAAGAACAATTGAAGGTTAAGAATTAAGTGATGCCCCCCTGTTTCAGGTTGTAACCAGAGACTGGTGCAGAAATTGTTGCCCTGGGGCTGCTGTACGTCCCCGGGTTCTGGGGTCAGCCATCACCCACGAGCTGAGCCCGAGTCCCGCCCATCACTCTGCCTGCAAAATGTCCACAGCTCTTCCTGTCAGCTACAAACAGCTGTTGCTAGGGAACTGCGAAAAGTCAAAAAGACAGCAAAGGATGAGGAGAGAGCAGCAGCAGAGGGATGGCAGGCCGCAGCTGGCGAAGGGGGAGGTGAAGGGGGAAGGGAGGCGAGAGGGTCAAGAAAAAGGAAAGACTGAAGAGCCTGGGGTGGGAATTGGTCCTCATCTTGCCACAGAGAAACAATTCCCTGTCCCTCAAGGACTGTGTTTTCTTATAATCAGTAAATAGCTTCCCTTGATTTCGTTTGTGTATTTGTTTGTGGGTTTGTTTTTAACCTATCTAGGACAGAGGTAGAATATCTTTTTTTTTAATGTGCTTTCACATGAGACTGTTTTATACTTATCACCTCACCCTTCATCCCTTTCCTCTTTTAACACAAAATAATTCCCACTCTTCTTTTTGCTTTCCTATACTTTTAAGGACTGTTTCTCTTTTCCACTGAAGCATTGAAATTGTAGATATACCTCATCTGATAAATGCAGCTGAAACTAAAACAACAGTTTTCATCTTTTGTCTTGAAATTTTCCTTCTTCCTGGAGTTAATGGGTTGCTGACAAATGTTCTCTCTCTGGAAACATCAGGATTATAAAGTTATTCACCACACAGAGCCACCTATGCTCCAGTCAAGATCTGCCTTATTTATCTAAGGGCCTCTTTCAAAACCAGCTAAACCCAGCAGCAGGTTGTCCCTATGCATAACTAACTTTGGATTAGGCCATATCACTACAAATCCCTGCTGACTCATAGGTCATGTGTAAGAAATCTGCATCTGGTGGCATTTGACTGCCCACTGAAGTGACTGGACACCATCTGAGCTGGTGCAGGTCTCTGCATGGGACCAAACCACAGCTCAGACTCTGGTCCTCTCGACAGATGCCTCGACGTCTCTGCCACTACACTGTATTGAGTGGGTTGGAATGTGATAAGTGATGGGGTTTGAATTAGGGTGGATTCTAAATGTTGGAAGTATGAAAGCTGTCTGAGCAAATGCATCTAAATAAGGAACAAGATTATAGAGTTCATTGCCAAACTGAAACAAGGATTCTTTGCGATTAAAAAAAAATTAGCAACATCATGTGGAAAAAAAGGTCAGTAACAAGATATATATGGATAAAGCCATTAAGGAAAATAAAATAAGCTATGTGCAGAGTTTCCAAACTCAACTGTGGTTGCAGTACCTTCCAAAGAAAGCCATGACATGTAGTAAAAAGCTCTGTTTTATTGGTTTCAAATATTGCAATGTATAATTTACTTATGGCAGGGGTGGGTGGTGGGATAGGTAGTATTTCACTTTCAAGCATTTGGTCCAAAATCAGCTTTGGTTAGCAGTGATTGAATGTTATTAGTGTTTGATGGGTCCCTGGTGGAACCTGTGAAATGCGCCGGAGGTTTCAGCGCACTTCCTAGTGGACAGGTGCCCACACCACTAAAACCACAGCTCCTTGGAGCTCGTTACATTCACTCTCATTGGCAATCTCACTGGAGAGGCTCACGGCTGAATGGAGCGTGGAGCAGCATATCCATGCTGATATTTCTTCTCTGCCAGTCCCGTGCTGAGGAACAGTAAGGAAAATACAGGGCTTGGCAGCCTGCTGTTCCTATTTATTTGTCAGAGCAAGGAATATCTTTCAGCTTTTGGACCAAGCGTGATAAAGGAAAATTACTGAGCTTGCAGAAACCCATTCTTCCAGGAGAGGAACCAAGGAGGATTTAAGCACTACATTAGTGCTTGGTATCTTGTTCCAAATTTTTCAGGCTTCAGGAAGAAAAATTCTATTTGTTGTGATCCTTATCAATCTTCTCTGCAGGACCAAAGGACCTTGACTGGGCTCTTCTGTAGTGCTTGCAGTTCTTTGTGACCAGTGGTATCCTATCGAGAGGCACGATTTACCTTAAGGATGCACAGAATAAAATGGTTTGATAGGAACCATGTCATTTTCTGCATTTGGAAAGCTCAGTCCCTCCTCCCTACTCAGTGACAGGTGAGAGAACTGATTTCTGCAAATAAAGGCTTTGGCACATCAGGCTTGGTCTTTAGAGGCTATTCACAGAGCTCTATAGCTCATGTTGCTTACTGACATTTACGTTTTACACGTTGATTTCGCCAAGCTGCTTCTCGGCAGGCTAATAAATCCACCTGGGTTTTGATGGCTGTGGGCCAGGCTTCTTCCCCCAGCCTTCTCCAGGCCTTGTTCATTTCCCTCAGCGACCAGGCACTTCTGCTTTGCTCCTGTATTCACTGGCACTTGGCCTTGCAGTATCTGCCAGGCAGTTCAGCACCTGAGTCTGTTGTTATCCCAAGCAGACTGTGGTGGGTGGCTTGTTCATTTAGCTCTTTGCTGCCACAAGGAAATATGCACTGCAGAAAGGCCTTGCAAAGACAGGGGGTGAGACATGTTGAGAAGGAAGTAGCTGGGCAGCTACTGTGTAAGAAGCTCAGGAATTCCCTTATTGCTATGAAAATCCTCAATAACTTATTCATCAGGGGCTGGATGACAACCAAAAGACACCACCTTTCTGATTCCCAGTGGTACCTTTTAGAAAGAGAAGCATTTGCATGGAGAGGTAGCTGCATGCCAGATCTGTGACTACAGACTGGCCTTTGTGCATTCTCCAGCCTCTTCCTGCATCACAAAGCAGCAAGATCTGTCTTTGAATCACCTCTGTGAAGGAATCTTCTCATTTTACTAACAATAGAGGCTACATGGACAAATGGGTTTCCTAACCTAGGAAGCATTCATCTCATCCTAAGAGGTGTCTCTAATAGATGGAAGCAACATCACACGTAGCCACTTGTGTCTCCCCACTGATAATGGAAGGACTCTGACTTCACACTTACATGTCTGGGTTTGAGATGGCTGAACTCAGATGAAACAAACCTTGTGCTTGACAGTCTCACGATGACAACAGGGGGGTTAAATGGTGGAATTATAAGTCATTTGCAGTTACAGTTCTCTTCTCAGAGTTTCAATATTTCCTGAAGATAATTAATAGATCCCAACAGTATTATCCAACAGGTCAATTTTGTCAGATATGAGAAATGATGAACTAAACCAGAATACTACTTTTTGTGTCCAGAAGTGGTTCTCTGCGACCACAGAGATTGAGTAAGCTTTGAACTGGAAAGGAATAGAGTGGACACTAATTGACTAGTTGTCTTTGTCCTGAGCAGGTGGAAAAGTGCAGCTGTGGTTGCTGTCAATACGAGACAACAGCATGGTCAGTGGGGTATAAAGCAGTAAATGGTGAAAGATTTATTTGTGCTACCTAGCAGACTGAATAACAAAAGGGCGATGGTTTGATCAGATGTTGTAGAGCTGAGAGCTCCTGCATCAAGAACAGCAAAGTCTTAGCCAGAGCAATGGCAACTGGAGAGGAATTGGACAGGCCCTCCAGAATGCCAGTGCTGACAAGGCAGTATTTTGTAACAGGGAGGATCAGCGAGCCAGAGCCTCAGCCAAGCAACTGAGCATAATTCACTGAAAGTAACACTTTCTCAGTGGCCTTTCATGTGCAGAGACTGATATCAGAGGATATATGAAGAAATTGTAAGAAGGGCTTTGCAAATTTCAAACAGAAATGTCACTTCTTGACACCCAGGAAGTAGAATTCTGTATGTCTACATAGTACTCTTCACCCCACATCAGTTTGCCTTTTTTTTTTTTTNAAGCATTTGCTTTTAAAGAATTCCCCTTTCACTGCATGCAGATATTTTCAGCTGTCATTTCTTTTTTTCTCCTGTGTTGAACTTTTCTTCCATTATCTGTACCCCCTCACCGATCCATTCAGCATGGGTATTTCTAGCAAGCAGGTTCACGTCATCTAAACTTAGCTTCCCTCCTGTGATGAGGAGATGGAAAGATCAACAAAAGCAGCCTCAGAAGCTGCAGTTTGAATTTCTTTATTTCCTTGGAGCAAATTAGACTTCAGTTTGGAGGACTTCTGGCTTTTGTGGTCTCTTTTTTAATGTTCTTCGTATTCAAGTATCAGTTGAAGGTTGTGGGAAGGAAAACCCTGGAAGTGAAGTCTGTGGCAATTTCAAACATAAATGTATTTCTTTCAATCACAGTCATGAAAAGCATTGTTGTTTGATTGGTTTTTAATGTAGAACCAGAACAGGAAAATGCAGTTAGGATGCAGTGGTGTCAAATGCTGTGCTAGTGATGTGGCTTGACACATTAGCTAGTGCTGCAGTGTAATAGGAGTGGAACCCTAAAGCAAAACGGCTGGCACTGACAATCTGATGTCCACATTTACATGTTTTGGGGAGTTTAAGGTTGTTTAGCTGTAGTCTGGCCCCATGGGTTGAATGCCTGCTAGCAGATACATTTCTGGAACAACAGTTTCCATTTAAATGGTAAAATAAACTAAATGGGGACAACGAAGATATTTACTTCAGAAGTGCACCTTTGTACCAAAATAAAATGCTAATTCAGACTCACTGTATGTGGCCAGAAGTGTGCCTCCACTTTTATAAAACGGAAGGAGTGATGTTCATTTTCTCCAAGAAAAAGCATATTATTAGCCACAGTCCATTTATCTGCTCAAGTGCAATGTACTGGCAATTGAGGATGAATGCTGCATGCTTAGAAACATTAACACTTGGAAAGCATATAGGAATGCCCTAAAAAGAAACATACCCTATGTTAACTATACTCTCTGTGCTTTAATGATCCACCCACGTCCAAATGTTGCCTCCCTCTTTTTTAATCCTTTTTTGGCCGCGTGCCACATTCACTTGAAAAAAGTAGCTTTTTCCTTTGAATTACGTGTGGTTGAGAGCCCCTCACTAAATGCTGAGAACCCTCAATGCCTGCTGACTCTGGTGAAAACTGATGGCACTCAACACTCTGTAAAAGAGCACAGTCTCCTGCCTTTTAGCAAAGGATGTGGAGGGCAAATGGCTGTGTGGGTGTGAGCACGTCTACAGGGAAAAGAGGAAGCAGCTGTGTGTGAGAAAAAAAGAATGACCAAGGAAAGAGTTGTGTGTATGTGATAGGGGGAGACTAATACAGTTAAAATTGAAGTGATAAATCATACCTGAGATCTCTCTTGAGACCTATAAATAGGAAACTGAAAAGCATTTCCTTCTATTTATTTTATAAGTGCTATAAACTTTATCAGCTTTTAGTATTGTAGGCTCGTGCAATATTTATGGGTGGTTTACTTTAGAAGTTATTCAGCAGTTAGCGTCAGGAGGCTAATGAAAAAGAAAATTGGGATGGGTAAAGGAAAGAGGGCTTTTCCTACAGCCCCATAATAACAAATGCATTACATATGAGTTGCTTTAGCCCTCTTCCCAATATCCTTTGCTCCTGTATTTCTCTAGCAAATACCTACCCTGAGCTTCACAGTTTCACAGGGGATCACAAAGAGCATCACTTATTGGTAAAACTGAAGACACAACTTATTCCAGAAGTCCTATGGAGTGAATCACGGAAGAAGAAGATTGCAGAACAGGACTTGCAAAAAGGAGAGAGTTTCAGAGATCTCAATAGATTAAAGCATGTGAAAATCCTCCAGATGGAACAGAATCCATGATCAACCCCTAGAAGTCTTCAGTTGCAATACGGAGGAAGGCTACTATGGGAATGTCCTCTTACACTGGACAAGCTGATGGCAGTATTTTTGAAATTATTTTGGTCTAAACAAAATAAACAAGCTTCTCATCCCTCAAAGAACTTCACACCAAGCCCAGTCCAAATGTCTGTTTCTTAATGTCTGGAAACATTATTCAATTTCCCACACTCAGGCAGTTTCATAGATGGCTTATTTATTCTGTGTTCTTTCAAATGGAGACAACAGCTGTTTTCAAAGTTTGGGGTTTCAAAAAAAGAAATCTCTTCAAATTTATAGCTGAAGTAAAGAGCTTTCCAGAACTTAATGCTGTGTAGGATCCTCCTCTAAGAAAAAGTTGCAGATTGTTCACATAAAGAAATTGGAACATACAGAGATTGCTGGGTTCATTTATATAATGGGATTCCCCCCAAAGAGCTGTGAACATGAGCCAAAATTAAACAGCTCCAGAGAACACATCTTATGGGTAAGACAGGAGGCTCTGTCCCAGCTGGGGAAAGCACTGGCACCAAAGATGGCATCAGCAAAGTAAAGGGGCTCCTTGTTGCTCAATTGTTTCGGTACACAGCCATGGGTGAAAACTCAGCTCAGAAGAGAACATGACAAAGGGCACCTCACACATCTCAAAGATGGGGAGACTAATGTATTGACAGCTCAGTCTCCTCACCTTATCAAGGAGGATACCAAGAGGTGACTAACTTATTTGTAAACACCTCAGAAGAATTTTGTATTCCTTATGGGGTCTTTAGTATGGCAGAGAAAAACAAACTAGCTTAATCCTAACATTAAGCTAGACACAGACAAATTCAGAGAAGAAATGAGACCTGTTTGGTCTCTTTTTTTAACAAATCTAAGAATGGAGTACAAAAGTAGGCTGACTTTGGCACATTTTTTAAATCCTCAAATCAGGGTTAGATGCCTTCCTGGATGATAGATTATTTTAAGCACAGACAAGTTATTGGACTCATTACTGAAACAGCTGGATAAATGTCTCTTGCATGTGTCAGATTAGATAATATTATCTTATTCCCTTCTGTCCCTTAAACTGTAAGTTTGTGAGTGAAGAAATTACTTAATTCTGTAAATATAAAACATGACTTTTATTGTTTGACTGTAAAGATGTAATAAAAACCAAACCAAACCAAACAAACAAAACAAAAAAACCCAACCAAACACAAAAACAAATGACCCTTGTATGAAGTGATGTTGTAGGGAATATGGTATTTTATCTATATGGACTGACAGTATAGTATGGGTAACATTTTGGCCAAAGGGAATTATGCCTTGAACTTCAAAAGGATGAGGTTTAAAATTCCTCTGCCAGCAACTGTCCATTGTTGTCCCAGTTCTGAGAAATTTCCAACTATTCTTCAAGTAAATTCAGCCATGCACTGCCTGCTTGTCTCCTAGTGATGATAGACTAAGCAAATTTTGTGGAAGTCCTTCGGAGAGCCCAGGAACAAACATTCAAGGATGGTCTTTCAGTAACCTTTTTTGATTGTACTATCTCACAAGTTTCTGCTGCTATTGACCCTAGAGAAAACTTTGACTACATTATTTTTAAACAACCATTTTACAGATTAATTTTTATTTACTTCAATAGGATTTATCAAAAGAGCTGAGAGAAAAAATTCTATAGAGTAAATAAACAATATGTGTCTCCCAGGATTTTATGTCTAGACCAGACAGTAGGTTACGAAATAATAAAAGAGAGAAAGAGGAGGAAAAGAAGGTGTTGTCAAAGGGGATACAGGCACTATTATAGCTAGAAGAGGCCAAAAGAAAAGTAATGATGACCTATGGTTCAGCTGTTATAAGACAAAGGTTCAGAGAGGGGAAAATGCCTGAGTTACTGGAAAAATTTGATTTAATTATTCTCTTTTTTACTGGCCTAAGGAAGATGTGAGTGAATATGGTACTCTTCAAGCCAGATTCAGAATAGCAATGAGGAACAGTCCTTTCCAGCAAACAGTTTTAGCTGTTAATAAACAGTAAAAGGCAGTTTTCATAAGTGTAGTATATTCATGTTATTTACTGAAACTGATGCCTTAAGTTTTAGCTTTTTTTTTTTTTTTTTTATTCTATGTTGTTATAGTGTGTAGTATAGTTCTCGGCTTCATATTAAGAGTTGGTAAGCTCTCTTCACACAGTAAGTAGACAAAATTCCTTTCTAGCTTGAGACCAAGGACAAATTTTAGGAGAGGCAACAAAGAGGATGGAGCTTCATAACCTGAAGCTGTGGTTGGACAATTGACTCCAATATGCTAATGGACCAAAACCTATAAAGGTGTCAGACCTCGTGACCACGCATCCATTTTTTGGGATAATTTGTATATTTCACTTGGCTGTAGCCCCAGCAGGGTTCCTGCATTGCCCAAGCCCATAAAATACCCTTTTATCCTTTTATTTTACCTAGACTCTGTTTACCTAGACTCTGTAGGTCAGCCTACCCAGGCATCAAAACAAGATGAAGCAATTCTCTTGCATATTATGCCTTTTAATTCATAGGAAAGTTCTCACCTTTAATGCAGGAAGTGATATTGTTCAACTTAAGAGTTGTGTTTTACTTTTATCAATGACTTGGGTGAAGCAGCAGAGGCCCCCTCAGCAAGTGCACTGGTGACACAAAGCTGGGAGGAGTGGTCGATTCCCCAGAGGGCTGTGCATACCTCCAGAAGGACCTTGACATGGTGGAGAGATGGGCAGAGAGGAACCTCCTGAAATTAAGCAAAGGCTGGGGACCGACCTGCTGGAAAGAGCACTGTGGAGAAGGACCTGGGGGTCCTGGTGGACAAAGAGCTGTCCATGAGCCAGCAGTGCCCTGGGGGACAGGAAGGCCACTGGTTTCCAAGGGTGCATCAGGAAGAGAGTTGCCAGTAGGTCAAGGGAGGTGATCCTGCCCTCTGCTCAGCCCTGGTGAGGCACATCTGCAGTGCTCTGTCCAGTTCTGGGCTCCTCAGTACAGGAAGGATGTGGAGCTCCTGGAGCCGGTGCAGCAAGGAATGACAAAGATCATTAGGGGCTGGAGCATCTCTCTTAGCAAAGGCTGAGGGAGCTGGGCCTGTTCAGCCTCCAGAGGAGACAACTGAGAGGGGAACTCACCAATGTCTGTCAGTGGCTGCAGGGAGGGTGTCACGGGGATGGAGCCAGGCTCTGCTCGGTGGTGCTGAGCAATGGGACAAGAGACAACGGGCAGAAACTGATACACAGCAAGCTCCAACTGAACATGAGGAACAACTTCTTTACTGTGCAGGCAACCAAGCACTGGAACAGGTTGCCCAGAGAAGCTGTGGAGTGTCCCTCACCAGAGATATTCCAGACCATCTGGACACACTCCTGTGTCATGTTCTTGGGGATGACTCTGCTTGAGCTGTGAGGTTTGAGCAGATGACCCACTGTGGTTCCCTGCAACTCACCCAGTCTGTGATTCTGTGATGTGAAGGAGTAAAGATTTTTTTATTTCAGTGTGATGTAGTAAGACCTGTGCATCTCCAGACTTAGGAGTTGTTCTTCCTGTTTGTTTTCATACTCAGAAATTAACCATCAGAAGAAAACATACAGGAGTTGTACTTTGTCCAGAAGCCAACACCATACCAAGGACATCTAGCTGGCAGTCTAAAGACCAGAACTAGCCTTCCTTCAAGCCAACTGTGTCTCCTCTGAGGAGGCACAAAACAGCTGCCTGGGAAGCAGGAACTTGGACCTAAGAATCAAACACCTTCCCCCATGACTGTGAAAAATGTGATGGTTAGAGCTGTGTATGCAGGAGGGGATGGTACTGGCATCAAGCCTTCTTCTTTGCTCATAGACTCCTACCCGCAACCTAGGAGTTCCTCTGAGACACTACGGAAGATTTCTGTGATCTCACCCTACCAGCTGTGGAAGTAGGCGGCCAGTTCTGCTAAGGGGTTTTGCAATGTTCAAGAAAACCTTGAAGAAAAAACCAAGACCC
>VXBU01002464.1:1246430-1339674 GCA_013400315.1 Bombycilla garrulus
TTTTTTTTTTTTTTTTTATTCTATGTTGTTATAGTGTGTAGTATAGTTCTCGGCTTCATATTAAGAGTTGGTAAGCTCTCTTCACACAGTAAGTAGACAAAATTCCTTTCTAGCTTGAGACCAAGGACAAATTTTAGGAGAGGCAACAAAGAGGATGGAGCTTCATAACCTGAAGCTGTGGTTGGACAATTGACTCCAATATGCTAATGGACCAAAACCTATAAAGGTGTCAGACCTCGTGACCACGCATCCATTTTTTGGGATAATTTGTATATTTCACTTGGCTGTAGCCCCAGCAGGGTTCCTGCATTGCCCAAGCCCATAAAATACCCTTTTATCCTTTTATTTTACCTAGACTCTGTTTACCTAGACTCTGTAGGTCAGCCTACCCAGGCATCAAAACAAGATGAAGCAATTCTCTTGCATATTATGCCTTTTAATTCATAGGAAAGTTCTCACCTTTAATGCAGGAAGTGATATTGTTCAACTTAAGAGTTGTGTTTTACTTTTATCAATGACTTGGGTGAAGCAGCAGAGGCCCCCTCAGCAAGTGCACTGGTGACACAAAGCTGGGAGGAGTGGTCGATTCCCCAGAGGGCTGTGCATACCTCCAGAAGGACCTTGACATGGTGGAGAGATGGGCAGAGAGGAACCTCCTGAAATTAAGCAAAGGCTGGGGACCGACCTGCTGGAAAGAGCACTGTGGAGAAGGACCTGGGGGTCCTGGTGGACAAAGAGCTGTCCATGAGCCAGCAGTGCCCTGGGGGACAGGAAGGCCAGTGGTTTCCTAGGGTGCATCAGGAAGAGAGTTGCCAGTAGGTCAAGGGAGGTGATCCTGCCCTCTGCTCAGCCCTGGTGAGGCACATCTGCAGTGCTCTGTCCAGTTCTGGGCTCCTCAGTACAGGAAGGATGTGGAGCTCCTGGAGCCGGTGCAGCAAGGAATGACAAAGATCATTAGGGGCTGGAGCATCTCTCTTAGCAAAGGCTGAGGGAGCTGGGCCTGTTCAGCCTCCAGAGGAGACAACTGAGAGGGGAACTCACCAATGTCTGTCAGTGGCTGCAGGGAGGGTGTCACGGGGATGGAGCCAGGCTCTGCTCGGTGGTGCTGAGCAATGGGACAAGAGACAACGGGCAGAAACTGATACACAGCAAGCTCCAACTGAACATGAGGAACAACTTCTTTACTGTGCAGGCAACCAAGCACTGGAACAGGTTGCCCAGAGAAGCTGTGGAGAGTCCCTCACCAGAGATATTCCAGACCATCTGGACACACTCCTGTGTCATGTTCTTGGGGATGACTCTGCTTGAGCTGTGAGGTTTGAGCAGATGACCCACTGTGGTTCCCTGCAACTCACCCAGTCTGTGATTCTGTGATGTGAAGGAGTAAAGATTTTTTTATTTCAGTGTGATGTAGTAAGACCTGTGCATCTCCAGACTTAGGAGTTGTTCTTCCTGTTTGTTTTCATACTCAGAAATTAACCATCAGAAGAAAACATACAGGAGTTGTACTTTGTCCAGAAGCCAACACCATACCAAGGACATCTAGCTGGCAGTCTAAAGACCAGAACTAGCCTTCCTTCAAGCCAACTGTGTCTCCTCTGAGGAGGCACAAAACAGCTGCCTGGGAAGCAGGAACTTGGACCTAAGAATCAAACACCTTCCCCCATGACTGTGAAAAATGTGATGGTTAGAGCTGTGTATGCAGGAGGGGATGGTACTGGCATCAAGCCTTCTTCTTTGCTCATAGACTCCTACCAGCAACCTAGGAGTTCCTCTGAGACACTACGGAAGATTTCTGTGATCTCACCCTACCAGCTGTGGAAGTAGGCGGCCAGTTCTGCTAAGGGGTTTTGCAATGTTCAAGAAAACCTTGAAGAAAAAACCAAGACCCTCCCTCCCCCACAAAAAAAAAAAGATAAATAAATAAAAAAAAAATCTAATTCCAGCAAAACAAACAAATTAAAAAAAAAAAAAACAACCCAAAAACAAAAAAGAGCATGAAAGACACCAAAGACAACTGAACAAAGACTGATTATTTACCTTTCCATTGACAGGTAGATATATGTTATCTTTAAAACTCTCATGAGTGCATGCCTGACCAAGGCACCTTGCAAAGGAATGTGTAGCTGTTTGTCCATGCAGCTGTGTACCTTCAGAGTAAAACAACTGCTTTGCAGTAAAGCAAGTAGCTCCATAAACTCTACTACTACTGAAGCACAGGTTCCTAGCCATCTTAATCCTGTATCTCATGGAAACTAAGGAGTTTTTTTCACATCTTAGATGCCTTTAAGGTCTCTCTCTAGTGTAGAGTTTCTGATGACTAGCAGGGGTTGAGCTCCTATTGTTGTCTTTGCTTGTTGAGACACTGAGATGGTCTTTGAGTTAACAAAGTGAGCAAAGTTTGTCTTTGAGACCTGCCATCCCCATAAAAGAGCCAATGGGACCAAGAGCCATCGGAAAGATAATGCAAGGCAAAGACAGGAGCGAGAAAAACTAAGAATAAGTCACTGGAGAGCCGGGTGTGTTTGGATGCTTTAAAACTGGCTGCAGGGTATAAACTGCCCATGACACAAGCTTCTCAAGTGTCCCTAGAAGAGGGCTGGTGCAATTCACAGACAGCAAAGCTGTAGAGGTCCACTCTGCTGCTGTCTTAATTTTTTTTTGGTTCAATGGGCCGGTAAATCCATCCAGGAAAGATTTGTCCATGAAAAAGAAGATGAAAATTACTTTGAAGAGCTAGAATGGGACCTGCTGTGATGGGAGAATTGTTAGTGGAGGTGACAATGTCTTTCTCACCAGGTGACAAGACCATAAATGTCAATGGGCATTTCATTAGAGAGAAGGAAGAAGAATACAGACTAATAAAAGGCGCAATGCTGACAGCAGCTTCTCCTCAGCAAACATTTCCGGCCCACTCCTCTGTCATACACACAAAATTTATTGCCACTATGCAGTGCATTAACCCTTACAACATTAGCTAGGGCCCAGGGAATAGCCGTTTCCGTGCAAGTTATGTCCAGCCATAGGAAGACAAGATTTGGCTGCAGAGAAGCTAGTCATATCCTGCCCATTCTGCCTGAGACCCCTCTTTGTCTGCTTACCCAGTATGGCCCAATTCCTCCTCCCCACACCTGCTATTATATTCTGCAAGCCTAGAACCCACTCTGTACACAGAAAGTGTGTTCCTGGTCCTCACAGCCAGTCTCTCATTGCATGTGCTGATAACATGCTGGCTTCCTCAACTCCCAGCTCTATTTTTCACCTCAACCTGACACTAGATCAGGGCGGGCCTCAAGCAGTTTCTCAGGGACTGCACTACAAGTGAGGATACCAAGTGAGAGAATTTGAGTCCACAGCAGACCTCATAGCCTAAAGACAACCATGCTGTAAGCACACAAAAATCCACAGAGTTGGGAGCTCTTGGTATTTGAAACAAGAAAATCTTTCTCCACCAGGTTTTCTTTGGATCAATTGCAACCACTCTTATTTTTTTCTTGATGCTGTCCTAGAAAATCTCCAGGTGTGCCATTACCTCCTTTAGAAAATCTGTTCCAGTTTGTGTTCATTGCTCCTTTTTCCAGCTTTCCCCCTCCTCTCTGGGGATTTCTCATCTCCCCCTCTCCTGTTGCTCTGGGGAAATGCTAAAGCTAGCTCTTAATTAAAGTGGTTGCAATTCCCCCCTGGAACAGTGACACCAGGGCCTGAAACCGTCTTGTGCCTGTGTCCCCTAGAGACAACCCAGCCATGCTCAGACACCTTGCTGCTCACTCCTCCTGTCACAGACTTTCCCATTCTGGCTCCAGCAGGTTTCTTCTGCATTTTCTCATCTCTGCTAATCTCCTTCCAGTACCGCAGGCAGGGGATGGGAAGGTCGCCCCACAGATAAAGTGAAGATCTCCCTCCCTGAAAACGATGAAAGGGAAAAAGCCACGGGGGAAAACATGAAGGACAAAAACAAAGATAGAGCTCTGCCTTGTGCTGTGTCCACAATGACAGCACTTCCATTGATTTTCTATTATCCTTTGTGGAGGTCCAACACACAGAACAGTGCCCGCCACCCAAACAACACCAATCATGTAACCTTCTTACTGCCCAGATTAGCAACTTGCAGGAGCCGTGTCAGCATGCACACAACGTATGGCCTGCCCCACAAAACAACAGAAATAAAAAGCTGACCCATGTTTCTCCCCATGCATGTTCTGCCCATCACACCCACAGTTGTGGCCCTCACTAGTGCAGTACAGAAGCATGAGAGCATCTTTTGTGTAGCACTGAAACACTGCCACTGAGCTGCAGCATCACTCGTCATTCACAGCCAGCAAAGAGAGTTCATGTTGTGGGACTACATGCATCACTTCTGCAGTCACTGCCCACCATGACAGCATTATTACTCTGGCTAAAAATGTCCACCTCAAGTGTTCCTTGGAACACAGAGTCTCTTCATCTGGAAAAGACTTTGTAGCTACATCATATACCAGCATCATTTTTATTAGCACCAGCCCAGGCAATGCACTAGAGGTACTGCAGTGTTTAACCACAGTGCACACCTCTTCACCTGGCATGTGATGCCTTACAGCCCCTGTGAGAAACTGGAGGAGCTCCTCTGTTAGGTGGGAACACGCAACACAGGCTTCAGGACCCAGAGTTGCACCTGAGCAAAACTCAGCTACAGAATCACACAATCAATTTGTTTGGAAAACACCTCTGAGATAACTGAAGTCCAGCCTATGACCAAACACCCCCATGTCAACATGGCACTGAGTGCCATGTCCAGTCTTTCCTTAAACCCCTCCAGGGATGGTGACTCCACCACTTCCCTGGGCAGCCCATTCCAGGGTCCAATCACCCCTTCTGTGAAGAAATTCCTCCTAATGTCCAGCCTGAACCTCCCCTGACTATGTCCTCTCATCCTGTCACTAGTGGCTTGGTAGAAGAGGGAAACCCCCACCTGGTTCCAAACTCTTTTCAGGTAGTTGCAGAGAGTGATAATGTCGCTCCTGAGCCTCCTCCTCTCCTTTGTCTACATAGAGGTGTCTAACCATAAACCTCAGAATATATACCCAGCATCTATGTTTTAAACCCTCTAGGTAAACCATCATCAGACTGAATTAAATAAGCACAGACTTGGTCAAAATCACACTCATGCACAAATACATGTGCATAATATATATTCCTCCCATCAGCCACACACACAACACACAAATGCACACATGGATCCAAGTGGAAAAAAGCGCAGAGGCAAATAACTGTTTTCTGAAGGTACCAAGGCTATGCCTAACAACCATTAAAATAACTTTTGTGTAGATACAGAAAATCCAGTGGTAGAAATATTTTATGTAGTAATGTTTTCCAAAGAATATGAGAGACTGATCTTTTTACAAAGAATATGAAGAACCTGATCCTCATTTATAAATATAAGGCAGAACATCTTGCACAGCCAGTTCAAAGCCCTTTATTGGTGTAAATGAAATTCAACTTTGCCACCTTACAAGAAGCAGCACGGACAGGCTCTCTTTGTCTGGGGATGGCAAGCAGAGGGCAGAACTGGAGCTGGGAGAGCCCCACTCTCAGAGTGATGCCAGGGGAGCAGGAGGAAGAGGGGCAGCAGTCAGTGTACCCAGGGAGACAGTGCACAGCCAGGCACAGTCACTGGCTTGCACAGCTCGGCCCAAGTGGCTGGCAGCAGCCCCGTCTCAGTGGCTCCGACACATCAGAGAAGGCAGAGGAGCAGTGACTGTTCTGCTGCCACCAGCAGTCTGCTGCCCTGGGCACCTGCCTGCATTAGCTGTGCTTATAGCTGGCACTAATCATGCTGGCCTTGATAAAGCTTAGGCTGAGGGGACCTGGCTGCTTTGGACATTGTTAACCTGTATTTTTCTTTCAGCTGTGACAGACAGTGGAGCAAGGAAACAAATAAAAAGATTATCACTGAAGTTGCCCAAAAGTTTCAATTCGGTACACAAGAAGTTGATATGGGAAGGTAGAAACACCTGCTTGGAGATTCAATTTAGCAACATCAGAAATTTACTGTCAGGTGTTTGAATAGAAAACCTCAATGAAAAGAGAAAAATGGAAGAATTATATAATCAAAAGTTTCAATTAAAATTAGTTTTCCTTACTGATAATTGCAAACCAAACAAATTTTTATGCCAAAATGGTCTGATTGACAATAAAATAATAATTTTGGGTTTGAAGAGCCATTATTTTTGATTTTGAAGTGGCATATGGGAATAAGAGTATGAAATGTCTTAGGCTTCTATTTCATGTTACCTCCTGTGATCTTCAGGAGAACTTCCTATCCCATGAGAAAGGGTGATGTCAATCCGAGAGATTCCATCGCCATCGCAGTCGTGTGCCACAATCACCATGACTAATGGGGGCTGACAGGGGTGCTCAGCTCTTCAGAGAAATGAGACAGCCTCCTGCTTCCTCACAGAAAGGAAAGCAAATGGAAAAGACAGATGCAGAGACACACATAGCAAGAGGCATGGAAAGATCCTGGAGACGATCTGTGTGTGTGTGAGACTTACACACAATTCCACTGAAGAGTGAGTTTGCAGACAAATACGGGCTCTGCTAAACTGGGACCATAAACAAGTCCATGAAAAGAGCACAGTGTTAACCAAAAGCCTGAATAATAGCTTATAATGAAGTAATTAAAGATTAACAACATGACTATCAACAAACTTTACAAGCCAGGGGTACTTAAGGAACAATTAGTTGCTATTTCACCAATAAAGAACCATCAGAACTGACAGGGTTAGGTAGAAGTAGTTCTTTCGTGTAGTGTTTAAATACATTCATATCTTCTTAGAATCAGTTGTTGGAGTAAAAAGTAGAAATGCATTCAGAAAGGATTCTGATTGTTTCACTGCTGGTAACAATGCAACTTTATAGTTTATCTGTGACTTTTAAATTTCCTAATGTGCTAATGGTTGGGACTTTAGAAGGTGGCTGTAGTAAAGATTGCTCACTCCTTGCTTACTGCTTTTAACTGGCCATACTAAAATCATAGAAATGGACAAGGCAATCGTACCAGTGCTGAGGTATCAGTTTTCAGGTTGTGTCCTACCACACAGCAGGACACAAGCACTCAGCCACATGGGCTGTTTTACACTGGAGTGAAAATGTCATCTGGCATCAGCTCAGCCAAATATACCCAGGTGCTGGCAAGACATGCAGGGATGTTCCCAATAATGTCTGTCTCAACTGTCATCAAGCAGTAACTATAATTTCTCCCAAATCAAAACATAGTCTGCTCAATAGGGAGCTAATAAAAAAAAAAAAAAAAAAGAGGGGAAGAATGACAGGGAAATTTTTAGGCACATAAATTATTAATATAAAAAAGATGTTGTTTTTGTTCAAAAATAGCCCAAGCTGCTAATGCATAGTTCAGAGTTACTTTCAGTGCAACAACTGAAGCAGCATGTCTAGGAAGAGATTCTGAACTCATACTTTCATTAAAGTCATGAGTAAGAAAGACTTACATCAGAGATTGCAGCAGATTTGTTACCTTTTTCTGGCTGAAGCTGTGCAAATAAGAAAATAAATATCCACTTGGATACTGAATAAGTAGTCAAGCTAGAACCAGATTTCTTCTCAAAAAATAGTTATCTTCCCATGCAGAGAATCATTCCTCTCAACAACCTACAGTCAGAAAAGAAGATAGATTACATCAAGCATGCTAAAATATCTCCAAATAAGCAATTCCTACTCTTAGGCTCCTCAAAAAACCACGTAGATATTTTGCTGGAGGCTCCCCATTACTGGAGCCACTTCAATTTGCAGATGGCCAAAGCAGAGAAGTCTAAAGCAAACAGACATTCCCAGCCTGATGCCTCTGTCTCAAGTTTCTGTTAAGTCTCATAAAGAAAACTACAAGCAGTAAGAGGATTAAATTTCCAATCCCTGTATCAAAGCATGTGGGACTAAATAATCCCACAACTCCTTTTCCCACATTCCCATGCTGAGGGTCATGACCAGACTATAAAGAGAGGACAGAGAGGAGCTGTCATGATTCAAGGACTAGTTCTACCCTACTTTCCTTGTGAAAGCACAACCCTGAGCAGTAACATTCACCACTGGTTTACTTTTTTTTTCCAGCAATATTGACCAAATCAGTCAGCACTGCAGCACCTTTTGAAAGTAAATCCCTAGGAAGCTGCAGAGTCCATTTCTATTTCACAGCTCATCAAAGGGACTCAGAAACCATGGTTCTGTGCTTGCAAACTGTAATGGGCACCAACACCCCAGATTTTCTCAGAGCTTGCTGAGATCTGATTTGGCCTTAGACAGCCCATCTTAATCTATTGCCATGGAAACCATCACATTCCTGGGCACAAGGCCACCTTTTCCTGGGACACTCTGGGTTTTTTCCAGCTCAAGTAGAAGCAATTATTCTAACAAAAAAAGCAGGTATTAGTGGTGAAACATTGGAACAAGTTGCCCAGAGGTGGGGCAGATATCCTGCTTCTGGAAACATTTAAGGTCTGGTTTGACAGGACTCTGAGCAACCAGATCTGGTTGAAGAGGTCCCTGCTCATTGCAAGAGGGCTGGACCAGATGACCTTTAAAGGTCCCTTTCAACCTAAATTATTATATGACTCTGTGACTATTCTAAGTAACAAGATACAGACTGTAAAGAGATTCTTCTCTCATGTATTTCAACAAAGCCTTCTGAGATTTATTTGCCGTTGCCAAGACAAAAAAAAAAAAGAAAAAAAAAAAAGTGGGCTTGCTGAGACCTTGATGGCTTGTGGGATATTTACCTTAGTGTTTCTCAGCAGATGTGAGGCAAGAGGGATATTGAAGATGATAACTTCTATTAGTAAGTACAGGGAAACATACAACAGGATAAAGAATTTACTGTACAGTAAAATGCTCCGTAGCCATTCTGTCAGCAAGCCTGAGTTTGTCAACATAACAACTGCCTTGCTCACACAGAGATGTGCCATATGTTTTTTACAACCAATTATCTTCTCCACAGCTAGAACACGTTCCCCTACTAAGCCAAACCCTGCAACTTCTGGTCCCTATCAATGCTCCTTAATGTGTGGCCCTGTGACAATTTTGTTCCCAGGGCTAGAGATCTTTGCCCAACTGACTTGAAAACCCTGAACAGCACCTGTGAAAACACCAAATCAAACACACCTGAAAGGAGGGAAGGGGAGAAAGAACTACCATCGCCTCAGAAAGGAACACTAACCAGAAAAAGAAAGCAAGGAAGCACATGCCTTCCTTCAGCTTCCAAGCAGAGCATGTCATCAGTGCCATGACAAGGAGCAGCCACCCACACGTAGGAGTGGGCTCAGGGTCACACTCTGCATTCCCTGATATTCCCACGCCTCAGTCAGGACACACTAGCCTCACTGAGCTAGTGGTCAGCTAGAGATGAAAACTCTGTCAAGAAATAGCCAGAAGGCTCCTTTTGCTTCTCAGTGTTGGAATCAAATCTAATTTGAAAGACTGAAAATCTGCTGAAAAATTGAACTATTGCTTTCAAAACAGCCACTATGAGGGCTTCAGGCATGGCACAGGAGTAACCATGTAACTCTTAGATTTGGAACAGGATTGTGAGTTGCTATCTGCACTGAAAGAAACATAAAACACACGTATGCACACCAAAGCTGAGACAGAGTGAGAAGTCCTTTTCCCTATACTCTCCACATCTATTTCTTGAGAGTCGGTAACAAGCACCCTTGGGATGAAGCACTGGTGAAAGGGAATGTTTTCAAGTGACACTGTAACTGAAGTGTGCTGAAGGGGGCATTGGTAGCTCACACAAGGTGAATGCAGGGTGCCCAGCAGACCACACCAGGGTTGATGTGCCACCCAGCACAGCACAGAGCAGAGCTCTGCCCGAGATAGTCAACATAATAACATGTTGCAATTTCTTGCATGTCTTGCAAGGCTTAAAAAGGTTAAAACTTTTGTCACTGACATCGCCAGAAATGAGAGCAGCTCTGGGCAGACACAGCAGTGAAATCCTGTTGTCACTGGGTTACTACAGAGGGATGTCAGGCATAAACCTTGTGAGTGCATCTGCTTCTTCTGTCGGTGCTCAAGGGAAAGCAGTTTACTCCAAAGGGTAAGCAGGGCTGGCGCTAAAAATAAGATAGATACAACTGCTAATGCAAACTAACCTGAAAGGCCAAAGGTGTCCTCTTGATTTGTATTGTCTCCACTGATCTGTGACCCACTCTGACCTCTCCCTCTGACCCCTCACCTCTGACAGTCAGTGGAAAATTAGTCACTCCAAGTAAGGACACAGACCCTGTGTCTGTGGCCCATGCTAGTTTCCTTAGGATCAGGGCACTGTAGGATCAGGGCACTGTAGGATCAGGGCACTGTAATCCCCTGCAGCATGTGCTGCAGCTCATGGTGCTCCTCCCATTGGCCATGCATCTTCCATGGTTCCTCAGCAGAAAGTCAATTTGCTGAAGGGTGCTCCTGTCAGAAGAGTTCTTGGCATATGGTAGGTGGATGGGTAGGTAGGTAGGTAAGTTTTCCAAAATTGGCTGTCTGCTCTTGCCTTGTTTTTCCTAATGGGCAACTCAGCTTTGCAAGCTTACTTCTCCAGTGCTGACGGAAGGGTGAGTCACTGTCCACGAGTTGGATGCAAAGCTCCAGAAATTTTTGTTCCCTCTTGTGACTGAGCCTGGGTTGGCCCAAATGCAGCTGGGACCATATGACTGGCTTCTTGCTAAACCAGAAGTTAATCTCATCAGAAGGCTCAATCAACAAATGCTGACTGCTTTTCCTCAGGATCTGCCCTGGTCCCATAGGAGGGACAACAGGGACACAGAATTGAAATGGATGGCTTGCTCCCACTGCAGCGTCTCCAGATTTGCAATTCAATTCAATAGGAGATGGAGCAGGCTGCTGAGCTGCCTTTGAAAGGGTCAGGGGGTTCAGAAGCAGCAGGAAAGGAATGGAGGCAGGGTACAAGCTGCAGAAGAGCCAACATTATTGTTCTTCATTCCAGAGTGAATGCTCTGCTCCTGCGGCAGAAGAACGAGCACACCTCTGACTGAATTACCAGCAGGACCAGAATAAGGAAATGCTGGATGGCTGACACCCATACCATTTAGCACACGTACATGTGGCTCACACTGTTGGTAACACCAGCTTACATTCAGAAAACCTGTGCCCCAGTGGTACTGACAACAACTTTTCTTTCAGTTTGTTCTACAACCCTCAAAGTGCCCAAAGCTTTCCATGTTACAGCCTAAGACAAAGCGTGTTATACCAAGGCATGAGAGACTGTTGATTTCTGTACGAGTTGCAAGGGGCTGGAGAGACCTGCAAAGACACAGAAGGATATACTGAAGTGTGCTAGGAGACCATGGTGACTTCCTCTTTGCCTCTAATCTCTCGAGAGGATGAGGTATTGCTGTAGGCAGCACTGCCTAATTGCTTGCATGAATTGCATGATGAGAGCAATCCAGTCAGACAGAAGAGGGCCTGAAAAACTTGTGGATTAAACACCCTGACTTAACCGCCAAAATGTTCAAAACTTTTAGCAAGCAAGATCTCCTTCTGCAGTTTTGATTTGTCCTTGTCACTGAAGTTCAGATGGCACTAGTCCCAAGAAGTCACAGCAGTCTAATGCAGTCTGTTACTCGAGCTCATACAGTTCTGTTCCATATCCATGATGACAAAGCCATGGCTGCAGGCAGTCAGCTCCAAGCCTGTGCTAAACTACATGATAAGCGTTTTCAAAATCCTGCCCTTTTGCTCAGCTATGTGTCTCTGGATGATGCAGGGCAGTTGGTAGATGTGACTCCATGCCTGATGTTGGGCTTGACTTCAGGCAAGATGACACAGATGGATCTTTCTGTCCTTCAGGGCTGTATCTTCCCCCAGGTCCATTCCTCCATTTCTTTTTCACTCCTAGCTCATATATAAACACAGAATTATTTCAGGAAAGGAGGAAGAGGAATCACAGGACTTGTCTTTCTCCAGGTGTTTGTTCTTTTAATTTCCCCAAACAGAAGCAGTCTTGCACCCAAACACGTCTGTTGTAGTCACTTCCTCTAGCAAAACTGATGCATTTTTTCTGCTTTTATCTTCAGACCTTAGCAAGGCTAAGCTTGATTTCTTCACCACTCCTTAGTGTGAGCTTCCTTCATACAGCAGACTGTAAACTGTTGCTCAGACTTCTACTGAGATAACAATTCCTGAGTAACATAATTCCATGGAGCTAGACCTCTCCTAGCCCTACCACACTTCTACTTAAAGGCCAAAAAGGCAAGATGTTATTTCTCTTCTAGTATGCACTGATTTACCTATTTCTAGTGTATTGCATGGCAGGCTCTACCCAAATATGTAGCGCATAAGTTTAATCTGTATTGGAAAACCATTTAGGAAAGACAGATACCTTCACCAAAGATCAAGGGCAAAACCACGGTCTCCTTCATTCTTTTCTGTTCATCAGGATTTAACTCTCATCTTTTCAGAGTATTCTGGCTCAGGCAGCTTCAGCAAAGTGCAAATTCCAGCTGCTCTGATCTCATGGATTTAAAACTCAACTATTTCCATTTTCATGGCTACATGCTTCCTGTACTTTGAACTTGCTTTGAACTTCAGATTTGAACAAACTTAGGAGCTTCCAGTCATAATCAGGGAGATTTCATGTAGGCAAAAAAAAAGGAAAAAAAGAAATAAAAAAGATGTTCTCTATGGATCAGACATAAAATCAGCCTTGGGTTCAGTCAGAAAGGTCAGATGAACTCCCTAATGAGCCCTACCTGAGTTTTAGGCTTTTACCGACAGCTGAAACTAGTTACATTTCATTCCATTCCAGGTTTCATTTCAGATGTTTTATGCACTTCTAGACCTCGCCATTTTCAACATACATAATTTGGTTATTACTTCTGATTTGAAGAGTAGATATAAATTATATCCAAAGAGAAGAAGTTGGCCAGACCAATAAATCTCTCCTCTGTCACTGAGCTTTGACAAGGCCATTTTTTTCTACAGTTTGCTGAGGTTGTTTGAGTTGGATATAAAGTCACAGATGTCCACATGGTAAATCTGTCTCAGCCACCCTGGATGAAGGGCCCATGGCTTCATGGAGGTTGCTGTAGGTGTCCACAAGAGCTGGGGCCACCTGCAGGACGAGACCTTGTCCTCGTTGTCTTCTGCCCCGTGCAGAAAATGTGCTGCTTTTTGGGCAGCAGCCCATCTACCCCCTGAGAGCCTGTGAAGCTACAGAGCTCTGCCTTCACGGGTGATACAAGAGTCTGACCTCATTTTCCTGTGACCACCTGAACGAGAGACAGCACTAGACTTGCACTCACACTGTGAGAGGCCCGTGGTTGTCTGATGCCAGCGGCATTCCAAGCATCCACCCTTCCTGGGTGCTGTCCTTCTGCTTGACCTACAGAAAGCAACAAAAGCCCAGTGCTGCTTCATGACCAGTGCCCCATCCATGGATGGGGTTTTGAGCACCCTGGTATAGTGGAAGGTGTCCTTGCCCATGGCAGTGGGGTCAGAACTAGAAGATCTTTAGGGGTGCTTCCCACCCAAACCATTCTGTGATTCAGTCCTCCTGTCCAGACCCCATGTGCAAACCAAACTGGGCTCCACTGTGTCCCTACAGGCTGCTGCAGGTGCCCAAAAAGATGAGATGTGATCTCTGACCAGGAACATACTGACAGCTTACCTGGATGAGGTGCTGAGCATCCTCCTCTGCCTGGCCCTGCCCAGCTGAGGAGGTGGGTCTAGAGACCTCCAGATATCAATTACCACATCCTTTATTCTCCCATTCGGTGATCTTTCAAGTTGTTTCACCAACACTTTTTTGGGCAGAAAAATAGAAGTGGAATGCAAATTACTCATGATAAACATATAAATATATAAATGTGTCAAAAATAGATTATTTCTCCCATATAATAATCTCTACTCATCATTAGAGAATAGAATGTGAACTCTATTATAGCTGGTGGTGTTGCACCCCCTTTCCACTTACACAAATCAGGTAAAAATATTCAGCAATGCTTCATGTCTACCTTTTTTCTTTCTAATACATTTTAGCTACTTCAAAACAACTCAGATATACCATGGGTCTAAAGTTCAACTCCAACTCAGATATTATTAGGATCATCTACTACCTGAGAAGGCTGCTACAGAAAAGGTGAAGGAATTGGAAAGAAAACTCCAATTAAAAATAGGAAGTGTGGAGTACAAAGAGAGATTGTGAAATGGTGGCAAGTGAGTATAAGAAAGACAAGCAGAGACTGTGAAATAAGCAGCAGGAATGCAAAGAGATGGAGATTATAATAAAAAAACCTACTATAACTAAAGCTAGTCAGAAGCAATTGTATTTTTCTCTGAAAACATTTTTACAACAATATGAATTGCTAGGGTTTGTGTTTGGTTTTTTTTTCCCTAGAGGCTCGCTATAAAAAAAAAAAAAAGAGCTTTCATCGAACACAAAAGTGTTTTCAGTACAAACAGGAAAAATACCATTTGAGAATTTTTTTTCTTTTAATAAAGTACAAAGGAAAATATTAATTATATAATTGTAATTACATCTTCCATTGAATCTTCCATAGAAAAAAAGTTTCAGACACCTCATGGAGTAATATGCAAGGTTATGGCAGCCTGAGACAGTTGGCTTTTGTCAAACTATTATCCTTCCAGCACTGGTGTTTCACATTTGATTGAAAGAATTTTACACATGCCTCATATTCCTTGGGAGAAAAACCACACCAAGCAAATTATCAGGGGGAAATAACTTCGTATATCAAAAGGTAATGGCAGAGATCTCCAAAACTACAAATGACAGATTACCATTCTTCCTTCTGTTCTTTTCCTCCACTCCAATTAATTCCCAGCTTTCACTTCTGTCTTCTGCAGTCATTCATGAAATCTTTCTCTCTACTGAACCCCCAAATGAGCTTTTCTATACACAGCAGACAGGGCAAATAATCCATTATCTTGCCCACCTGCAACTCCTGATATCATGAGCACCAGGCAGTTTTACAATACAAAATGCTGACTTTTAAATTTTTCCTAATGTAAGGCTATAGATACAGGTAATGATATAAATATTGAATCAGTTCCTCTAGACTATTTGCAAAAGAGCTATTCTGTGAAATGGAAAATCTTGGGAAACCCCAGGTTCCAGAACACTGGCCTATCAAAAGCCCCAACTTGCAATGGTCAAGCAAATGTGTTATCTGGAGTAGGAGGGAGTACATGAAACATTAGCTTGATTTAAGATTATGATGTTAAAACACAGGAGCCTAAGGAATGCCCAGAGCAAATATACAGATTCTTCTCACAGTTTGCAGTATCGTACACCAAAGATGCGCTTCCCGTCTTTGCCTGTATGATCCTTTATGGAAACAGTTGCCAGGATTATTCCTGTCTTGTTTTGTTGGGTTGCTTTTGGGTTTTTTTTTCCTGGGGGTTTGTCCTTTTCATGTGGAATAAGTCACTGGGGAAGCTGGTGTCAGGCAGCCAGAAGGGCATGTGGGGGGACTAGAAGCGCTATTTCTGGGGAGAAAGAAGGAGAGCAGTGGCTTTGTTCCTACACTTTGTTTCCACACACCTCAGCCTTACTCTGCAGCTGAAGTGCCATCACTGTGCCACACTCCCCGGTCTGCATGGTCAGAAGTGTCTTATCATGCAATGACACCCTCCCTTACCCAGTTCTTTGGTACTCTATGCCTCTGCATCTCATTTCCAGCAGGCCTGTGTAGGGAGCTATTGTTGCTGTTTGGCAGATAAGCATGAAAAAGAAAAAAGACAAAGCATTGCAGTAGTCCTGATCTCAGCCAAAATTCAAATGCTTGTGGGACTTTCCTTGCCAAATCAGTGAACAAACAAATAAACAAACTCTTTTTTTCCCCCCTGTTTTGGCTCCAAGAAAACATGTCTCTCAATTCAAAAGGAATGCTCCCTTTCCATTTTCAGTAAGTTTAACAGAAACAAACAATGGGAATAAAAGACTGAAGGCAGACATTGTTTTATTCAGCAGTGCTGTGCTGAAAAACACAAAGCACAGAGGGGCAGCTTTCTCCATCTGATGGGACCGTGAAATATTCATGTTTCCCCATTTTAGGTCTACCTCCTATGCTATAGGAGATTCATGTGTAATTTAAGGCACACCTTCACATTTCTCTGTCCAAACCTAATCACTTAGTTCCTAATGATGACTCTATATCTACATTTTTCCCAGTCTGTTTATCCCAAGTTTTTTCATTATGCATAAAAGACTTATTAGTCAAAATGATACTGACATTTGATAAATGTGGGTTAACTGATATTCTAAAACTCAGATTAAAATCTCAGCCTTAGGGAAAGGGAACAGCAAAAAAATAATCACCTTGGGAGCCTTCAACAATATTAAGACTGACATCCCAAGGCACTGAAAAATGGCTGGGGAGCCAAGCACTGGCAAGAGCAGCTTCTCAGCCACAGCTCACCAGCACCAAGAGGCAAAAATTCAGAAGGAAACCGAACACTGCTCAATGTAGCGAGACTGGGAGGTTACAACTGCTTTGTGAGACGCCAAGTCAGTCACCACACACACACCCTGGTGAATCCAAATGTTCTCCAGTTACCCTTCCTGTACCAGGAAAAAAAAAGCTGGGTGGGAACTGTCCGGGCAGTGCCAGCTATCTCAAAAGGCAATTTAGCAACACCAACAGTGTGCTCCCCCACCCCTGGCACAGATCATCTTCTGCCCCTGCACATCTAGAGAGGGACATGCTCACATGGTGTGACCATTCTTTGCTTTGGACTTCAAATAGCAATGAAATCCATTGCAGTTTTGCATGTAACTGTTTCATTACCACATTGTCCCTGTTTCCTGGGATTCTGGCTTTTCTCACTGCACTTTGTTCTTTAATGACTTCTTTCTGGATCTTAAAAATAGCAATAATTACAGGAAAGGTTCTGTTAGGCTATTCTAAATAAATGAAAGCTCTTTAAAAAGAGCTGGTGTGAAAGCGTAATAAAAGTATCATCTGCCTTGCTGTCCACACCCCATGCTTTCAACCTGCAGTATTAATTTTCTGTATAAAAGAGACTTTAACACGGCTGAATCTGGCCATGCCAAATTATGTAATCCACAAGACCTGGCTTCTGCACTCTGCATCCTTAGATCCCCAGGAGGGTAGCAGGAAAGATGTGTGTAATGAACTTCAGTGTAAAGTCAAATGCTCTTCTCTGCTTTCCCCATGTGAGTTAAACTAAAAGTTGTTCAGCAGTGTTTCAGCATACACATAAATACAGCAGGATGCTTAGCTACATTGCCAGTGCTGTGTGCAATGGCTGTGTGGGGAGTAATTGAATCAAGGAAACCTGTTTGCAGTGCCTGGCCAGCACGTGCAAGGACACTGCACGAGTTTTGAGAATGAAAGGTGAATGACCGGGAATGCCTGTCCTGCGACCCGTGTGGGTGGAGCAGCGCGAGATTTGAGCTGTGTGAGGATCAACGCTTCCCAAATCTAATTTCAAGCCGAGAATTCCTTCAAAAGGAAAAGAGAATTTCATTTTGCAGGATTCAAGTAGTCCCTGAGCTCTTCCCTGATACTGGCAAGCAGGCTGAAATACTGCCAGTAGATTTTTAGCTTGGTTTCTAAGGAAACAAGGCCTTTGTAAGTACACAGGAGTGTGTGCCTCTATGTGTGTATGTATGTGAGCTTCTTAGATGCCCTTCACCTCCAAAAGCTTTTGAGCTTATTGGCTGATTTCAAACCAACTTTGCTGAAGCTATTGAAGGTACAGTATTTTTACAATCATCCTGAAAATAGGTGATCACATAAAGGCTGTGCTGTTCATTCTGCCACTGACAGAAAGGCTAACAGAACCACTCTTTCCAGACTTGAAGAAATCCAGGGTACTGGATACTGTACTTCATTATTTCCACAGATCATGAATCTGGTTGTTTTTTCCTGAAGCATTACCCAACAAACACTGGATTAAGCCCCATCAAAAGCCCCTTCTAAGACCCATTGAACATTGGCCCACACTGGATGCAAATTGATGCTGGCAAAGGGACTACAGGCATAAACATGATAAAGCCCTGCATTGTTAGTGCAGTATGTTTTGCAATGGGGGGGCCAAACATGCACTTGGGTCTCAGCTGAGTGGGCTTCAGGCTGTTGTACATGTGGAGTATTTGACCAAAGCACCTAAAATCCTCCGACTTGGTTGCTTTTACTGTTGCTTTTCCTCTTTGTGCTGACTCCGCTCTCTAAATGTATCCAGAGAGTGTCTCCAGGAGAGAGGGAATGGAGGGCGCCAATGAAGCGGAGATGTACTTAATGCAGACACCATTAATAAATCACTGATAGTTAAGATATAGATTGGGTGATGGGTGGCAGATGGGAAGGAGGAATGTCAAATTGCTTTTCTCATATAGATTATTGGATTAACAAGGAAGCAACGGGCATGTGGCAAACCAGTGTAACAAATTACTATCATAAAAAAAAAAAAAGATAGAGCTCATTGCAGGCTGGTAATAATGCCATGTCGGCCATTAGCTCTCTGGAGAGGTACTTAGAGCACAACATCCGTCTTCTGGAAAAGAGACGGCCACTGCAACACCACAGTGAAGGAGGCCCCCATTTGCTTCTCCTTCCCCCTCCCCCTCCTCTGACACTAGAGCCTGTGCTGTGGAAGCAGGGTGGCCTACACAAGCTGTAATGAATAATCACCATAGCTTTTAATAAGCGCTGCTAATTATTTTCCCTGCCCGTGACCAGACATTTGCATTCCCCTGCACCAACGCAGACAATATTGGCATAACATCAGTAGGCAAGCAACAAACCGGCAAACTGACTCTGTTCTTGGGTCCCAATCCTGCCCTGTCTGAAGTCAATGACTAAAATCCCATTTGCTTTCAAGGAAAACAGATCAAGTCTTAGTTCTCCTGTTGCTCCAGCCACCAAGCATGTGTGTCTACCTACACTGAAAGAAATATGTACTATTGTAATAATGGTCCCTGATACTCAGGTTGGCTTTAGTGCCTTTTGCCAGTGTCCTCATTGCCTCCTACCAGAAACTATTCCTGTGCACAGAGAGCAAGCTCAGCAGGGCTACAGGTGGGCTCAGTGGACTACAAGTGTTATGCCATTAGCAAGTGTATCTTCTAAAATTAATAAATTAAGCAATGGGGCGGCTGCGAAAGTCCTATGCTGAGAAAAGAAGGAATGACTAGCATAGCATAGCATAGCCCAGACCATCTATTTTGGTCACTAGTAAGCTATTTATGGGTTCAGTCACTTGGTCTAACAGACTTCCGTTTCATCTTAGGCTGGGTAAAATCATGTTTTTCTTCCCTCTCCAGGCATGTTTCCATGTTCTGGTTTTGGATGCCCTACCTTGATACGTAGGAGGCTGCAACCCTCTCCCTTTAACACCCCCTCCAGCTGCCCCAGCCCAGCAGAACTCCTGATCCCCCAGCTGCTCACACAGGGTCCCACCCTCCAAGGAGTGCAGCCAGCATGACTTAAGAAAACAGAAATTGATTTCCAGACTTGGAGTATTTTTCTTAGCCTTGAAACGGGCTAGAGGAATAGGTCTGACACAATAATGGAGGGATGCCTCCCTCTCACTCAAGTGCCTTTCTCATGTGAGCAGGGAAAGCAGCAGAATCCAGCTGCTGACAGCCCTAGGTGTTCACCACCAGTGAAGCTTGCACACCTTTCAGAGCACAGGCTGCAAGGTATGTGTGGCAGACTGCAAGGCAGAGCCCACCTTATACATAGAATCATAGGTAAACACATAATCACACATGGTGTTTTAGCAGGTATGTGCTACAAAGCCTAGCAAAGGCTGCCCAGTTGATATTTGACTTGGAGGTGGTTTTCTCTGAACCCTGCTCCTCCTGACTCTTGTGTGTGATGAACCAGGGTTAGAGAAGAGCAAGGAGCACATCCCCTCCTGTGGCACCTTTCTGGTGCCTCAGACCCAATGCCAAGCTCCAGTATGAGCCCCTCCTGTGCCACCCCTGTGTTTCCATCCTCACTCATTCCTGCTGGCCTGACCTCAGCCTCCCCTTTCCTTCCTCTCCTCTGCCAGCTCCCAGTCCCATGTGAGGTCACCGTCCCTTGATCTCTGCCCCTTTTGTTCCACACCTCCATTGAACTAGGCCTTTGCCCATGGGGGCAGCTGGGCTCTCTAAAAGCCTTGTCATTTCATTTAGCTGCTGACACTTCGGCTCCAGGCTGATTTTGGCCAGAAGCCTTGGACACTAGAACACAGAAAGGCAAGAAACACCAGGAAGTTTGAAGAGGGTATTTTTCTAGTTTCAGTGGTCAACCTCCACATCAGAAAAACCACGGGTGCTGTTGGTCCTCAAAGGTCATTTTCTCAAGACTTAGACGTCACAAGTGCCTGGTTGGTGCCACCCAGATCCCGTACCAGATCTGTGATCAATCAGCTTCTGCATCCACGGTGGTTATCTGGCACTTCCCACACATACAAAATTAAAATCCCATTACAGATGAAGCGTGTGCGTTTCTCCACGTGCACATTCGTGCAGACACTCGATGTCTCAGGGCTGGTGGCACCAGGCTGGGACTGTCATTACAGCCACGCCACAACCTACCACAGGCGCCAGAGGCTACAGCTCTCCATGGAAATTCTAATCCCTGTGAAATGGGATCCTACTTGGGTTTTGTTTTAAGAAACCCACAAAAAAAAAAAGCTGGTAGATTGCAGAGCTAGATAGAAAGCTTTAAGAAGGCAAGAACACCAACACCTTATCCCACAGACTGCCCCTAGCCCTATTCCCCAAACAGTAAAGCTGGCTTTTAGGGTTTGTTTCTGAAGACACAAGTTGTTTATGATTTCCACCCACCTCTCAACATGTACTTCCTCTGTTGTCTCTCCTTTGTCAGCTAAAAAAAAAATCTGATAAAAATGGAGGGCAATTTCATCACCTACACATTTTTTTCCTATATAATTTATCCTGGACAGATGAATAGAAATTATGGAAGTGGTTTAAATGTACATTGGAGAAGCTGTTTGTCCGTCATATGCTTATGGGAAAAAATAGCAACACCACCCACTGCCTATGCAGTCAGTATTATGGCTTTACATATGCTGGTGTGTGGAATGAATTCAGGAATGACAGTATCATTGTATACTAGTTGAGGATTCATTTTCTGGCTAATCTGTAGCTCAGATCATTACTCACAAAGCACAGCTCTGGCCTGGCTTTCTCACTGAGCTGTAATAACAAAGTTAGAGAGTGTAAATTTCCACACAGCATTTCACTGCCTTCATTGTGGCATTGGTGCCACAATTTCAGGGAGGGATGGAATAACAAACACTCGATTTCCAATTTCCTGTCCAGTGCAACAGGACAGAGCTTCATGTCCAGTCTGCCCAAGCAGCTGCACATCTGCAAAGCACTGGGCACTTTCAGGTCCCGGTCCTGGGAGCCAGACTTGCCCCACAGGTGTCGTCATCTCCTGTTAGCCAGCACAGTGAGGACATCATAGGACTAGGTGCTCTCAGCAGCCAACATCAGGCTGCGGCATGTGCTGTTAAAGTGCTGAAGTCCTAAACTAGGCCTGACTTAAAGGAATAAAAAAACCCAAACCCTAAAATACTCAGAAAATGCCCCAGTTCGGTTCTCCATATAAAACATGGGTATTTTTCAATGAGGAAATGCTCCTCCTTTGAGTGTCTTTATGGTGTATGGCCTCCTGAGTTACAGGCCAGTGCAACACAGCCCATTTATAACACAGAGCAGCAGACATTCCATGGGAAACAGCAAGGGCCACTATCAACATCTGATTTATGACATCAAATAAAATGTGTTTATCAAGCCAGGGAGATGCATATAAAGATAAGAAATTGTGCCAAGTGTATAAGAAGTCCATCCTCTAACACACTCAAGCAGGCTTCAAATAAAGATTTCAACATTTGTCAAAAGAAAAAGAACTCCAGCTTCTCTAGGCATCCTTTGAAGGCTGTTTGTCACATGGGCTGTCCTTGCCCTCTCAGGCCACTGGGATAGGTGGTTCCAGGCCTTCTCTGTATCTGTTAAAGTGCCAGATGCACCTGCAGGATTTAAAGCATATAGGTCTTTGTGCAGGAATCTAATCTCTTGAATTTTATCCATTAATTAACTAGATGCCAACAGGAGAGTACAGGTGTTTGGCAGTTTCATGAGACACACACCACAGAGGCAGCAGCTGCTGTTGTATTACCTGAAACTGCCAAATGTTCCTCACTTGTAGCCCAGCATAGAGGACTGTACTGGGGTGACCCAAATGCTGTGACGCTCTGTGCTGCAGTGAGATTTTGGTCAGCTTTAGCTGTAGAGGAGGCTCAAGTCTCAGACTGATGAGTCCCAGCAGATCTAGCCATTGAATTTAGGATGCTTTGGTCCCATCTGTGTTTCTGCCTGAGGTCTGACATGACAGCAGGGATGCTCCGTGGTACTTGTGCCAGTGTCTCTGCTGCCATGGTGCTGGTAAACCCAGGGAGAAGCGGTCAAGAAAGCACCATGGCTGGCAGTGATTGGCAGCAGTAAAGGTCACAGCCCTCAGCTGCACCAGACCCAAAATCAGGGGTGCATCACATGGGTTATATTGTGGTGGCAGAAAGGAAGAGGAAGATCACTCATACTCCACAAACTAACACAAAGGTCTGAAAGATGACAAAGCATCCCCATATCTCATCCCCAGCCCTGCCAGGGCCGTATGTTTGATGCAGGTCTTAGCAGCCCACAGAAGTTAAATGGCTGGGAATGGATCTAAATGCCACAGTGCTTGTAGCCTCATGTTCAGAAAATGAGCAGCCAGGGCTGGCTTCAGGTGAAAAAAAATATCCAAGTTTGAACACAAACAGCCTCCCTTCTCTGAGGCCCCCTCTCCTTTTCCCCTCTGTCTTGCCTTGGTTTTGTTTATGGGGGGGTTCTGGTCTGTAGGTGGGAGGTAGCTGCTGGGTTCTCCAAACTGAAACAGTTCAGGGTCTGTTCCCAGTCCTAGGTCCCAGGCCACCATCTATGTCCTAGTGAGAGTTTTAAGAGAAAAGAGTTTGAAGGTGGTGTATCAGAGATAATTGGAGATGCCTGTTGCCCTGCCATGAGTACAGTGATGGCTGCAGCTGAGGGGAGGCAGTGATGAGACCTTGAGAGGATATTCAGTAAGCATCCAGGCTTGATTTTTCAAGGGATGCTTAAGATTACAATGAATCCAGCTCCCATAAACCTCCTCTGAAAGCCCACACCTCTTGTGGGGATGAGATCTAGCATGCACTCACTGAGTTTGTCTGCAAGAGCGACAGCGTGCCTGACGCAGGCAAAGGGATGACAGAACAGCAGGGTTCCCTGGTGAGGCCACCGGGGCTGTGAACAGACAGAAAAGTCTCCTCCCCCTGACACCCCCCAGCTGATTATCATGCTCCAGGATGGTTTTGCATGTGCAAGATATCTGTAAGGCCTGCTGCCAACTTTTTGTCAAAGCACTGACTTCTCGTGATGTGAGTTACTGCTTTCTTCTAGTAATTATTGATAATGCTCTTGGATGAATTACAGACATTTAAAAATTAATTAGACTGTATGTCTGTCTGTCTCTCCCGTCCCCTTTCTGTTTCCCCACCACAGGATCTACGGCTTTGAAATGTTGATACATATTCATTACAGCTTCTAAGACTTGAAAGGCATAGCTAAAGGGAGAGCTCAGATCAACAAGAATGTGAAAGCAGCAATGAAAGCAGGATCCTGGCTGTAAGCACAGTGAGTAAGCAGCTTTTGAGCATTCAGCACAGGGAGCAAGGTACCAGGTTTGAATCCTCGTCCTGGTTCTACCTCTGATGGCTGCAGACAGGACCTTGTGTCCTGGCTCCCTGAACCACAGGATTGACATGGTGATGCTCACCAAGCCTGTGAAGCATTATGTGCCATAAATGCAATCACAGGTGACAAATGAATCCAGCTATCACCTTTCCTGCCATTTCCACTTGACAAAGCAATGAATCCAATGAGAAATTCTTTTGGAGAAAAAAAGAGCACTGAGCATGTACCAAAACCACAGGTGAAAGCATCCTGTGTTCATGGTGTTGAGAGCAGAATCCCAGTGGCAGATGGTGCACACACACTTCTGTAAATGCAGGCACACGTGCTCCATGCTTTCACTGGGACATGCTTTGTTCTGTCTTGTTTTGAAGAGTTCCCAACACAGAAGTTCAAATAACGCGGCAACTTTGGATGTCTCTTCCATACCTATTCCTGTGGTCTGGGATGTGGTGAGAAAAGGCACGTGAAAGATAGTCGTGTTAGGGCTGTTGCAGTGGTGCAGGTTTGCAGGTAAAGAGAAGTAAACCTTCTTTGTACCAGTGGGATGGCATGGTGTCAACACTTTCCTCTGGCTCTTTTTTCTCTTTTTCCACTGCAGCTCTCTGGGTGAATTTCTTTGATGTGAAGGTATATTCTAGCACCAGAAGGCATTTGGCTAGTTGTCTCCATTCAGAGCAAGACAGAAAATCATATTTGGTAGGAATTCAGTTCATTAATCTGTAAGAAAACCTTCCCAACTGAATTTTAACTACAGAGAAGTTTTGGATTTTAGCAACCTGGCATTTTTTCCAATAAAATCAATGCAGCTGGAGAATTCCCAAGCAGGTGTAGCTGTGACCTCCGAGCAGTTTCTCTCCCTGGCACAGCTTCAGAATGCAAAACTGTTGCATTTGGGACATCTTCAAGCTCTTGTGTGAAGGCACATTCACCTGTTAAAATTCTGTCTAGATTACTCATTTAGTGCCTTTACAGTCAAGGCACCACCTGCAATTTTTTTTCTTTTTAATTTCTTCCTGAGAATCGCTTTATGCTTGTGTTCAATGCCAGGCTGGTGAAAAGTTTCATATTAACACCAAAAAAGCTCCAACACAGAACAGGCTGAGTTCTAGCACTGCTTGAATAAGCTTTTTCCTTACAGATTCTCATGCTAATGTGTCTCCAACATTATCCCCAGAGATGAGAGGCTCGCTTTCACTTTCTAGCCTCTCTGCCAGGCTTGCCAGTGAAAGAGGGAGACGGTTTCCAGCGGAGATGGTATTTCTGACATGCACTGATCAAGTAGGAGCTGGACTGGGACTAAGTTCATTTCCTATCGGCTGACAGCCAGCCAGCACGTGATAGAAATTTGCAGTCCCTGCTGCTGTGGGGGCTGGAATCATACTGGCAAACTCCACATGAAAAGGCTGTCTAACCCATTACTAAACTGTTGATGCCAAGACATTTCTCTGTCTCCTGTGAAGATTCATTTTATAGTCTTTATGATGAATAGCCCTTGATATAAAATAGTGGGGGATAAAAAGGTACAAAATAGAAAAAAATCATACACAAGAAGAAAGCATAGCTCTCTGTTTCTTGATGCACAAAGATCTATCTCTGAACTCTGGAAATATGCAGGCTGGATAAGGGATGCCATTAGATTTACAAGGGAGACCTTCTTTTGTCCCTAACACAGAGGTCACATCTGGAGCATAGGCTCAAACCATCACATGCAAAGAGGGATGCAAAGCAGGTTTCCAGGAACCCTGATCAGCCACAGTAACCAGGGATGCTCTGTGAGAATGAGTTGGTACTTATTGTAGTTGAAGTGAGAGCCCCTCCTTCCCCTGGTGCACCCAGAGGGGAGGTCACATAGGAAACAACCTTCTGATAAACAAACACAATTCTTACACAAAAGTGCCTGGGCTGAGCACTTTGCCATCCGTGGCAAGGCACAGGGTATGAATTAATACTCTGACTCACCTAATCATCATAAGTGTGTCTGTAAACCCAACACACAGCAGCAATCATGTGTCAGCCCCAAGCTCTGCTTTTTCTTGGGTTTCTTTTGGGTTTTTTCCTCTGCCACTGCCATGCAGCTCCCTCTTCCCAGGGCAGAGACTGCAAGATCCACTTGCTAACATGGATCAGGCAGAAGGCACAGGCCAGGCACTTGACAGCATAAGCCAACTCAGTACCACGGGTCCAAAGTCTCTGTGTCAATTTTACATTGGGAGAGAACATGGCCAGGTGTGGTGTTAAGTAAGCTATGAAATGTGGAGGACACTGAAGGGCTGTTCCTTAGGCTGTTCAAGAAGCAGCAGCTGGAATGATCAGGAGTTTGGGGAGTCAGCCCTGCTACCCAATTGATGGTATACCTTAGGGCAAAACCACCCCAGGTGAGGCACAGAACATGTATTTAGGCACCCTTTCCTGGAAGGCATGAACCATGCCACAAATGCCACCTCCTTTCTGTGGTCATGCAATGCAGCTCTGTGCCTTCATAAACCACCACAAGTCAGGCTTTGGCTTAATAAACAACCTTGAAAACAGCATTACTCTGTTTGATGACTGACTACTTTAGTGTGGCCTTCATCAGCACATTTCTCCCAAGGTTAGGAGAGTGTCAGAAAGATATCAGCAGTGGTTTAGGGGTATCTGGATGCTGATGTTCTGAGTTAATAGCAGGACAGCCTCCATTCACATGACCTGGTGTGAGGCAGCCACAAGGACTGTAGTTCTCATGACACCAGTGTATGGTCGCCTTACAAGCAAACCTGTCATGTCCATCAAGCTAATTTCTAAGGGTAGATGAGACTCCAAGTGGACTGCATATTGCCCTCTGGTAACAGGCTATCTGCTCTCGTGGTGTCTCTGTCTGTCATCTCCCATAGCCAGGCCACTCAGGAGAACAAACTACAACCGAAAGCTTGGAGAGTAGAAGGAGACAAAATGCTGGGAGTTGAGTTGGTTCAACCAGCAAGCCAAGACCAAGGTGTGCAGTTTGAGAAAATCTGTGTCTCTAAAAGGACAAGGAGAGGTTTCTGTTGGCTCAGCCAGGGAATTCCAGCTAAATGGCATGCCCAACTCTGGAGCTGCAGTGCGCTGTCACAGATCTAGCAGACCAAGGCTGGTACAGACCAAAGCAGATACAGGCCCACACAGAGCACAGTGCAGGATACCAAAGGACTTAATTCAGTCTTAAAACCACAGCTTCTTGCTGATACTGGAAGAGATGATGGGCACATTAAGGATAGAGGAGCAAACTCCAGGCCATTAATAACAGGTCTAGTAATTGCAGGCTGTGGATTAAAGGAGCTAGATGCTATGAGCACTGTGGTACTACATCACCATGGGCAAAGAGGTGTCATGGGGAAGAGTAAAATAAATCCATATTAAAGAAGTTCATTGCCCATGCCAGAGTGTATGCATATGTCAGAGCCTGGATCTGTGCTGCTGGTGCCTTCCCAAACCAATGCACAACACAGCAAGAGGGAAATGACAAAATCTATTTCCCTGAGATTCTGGAAAGGGAAACCAATTTTTCATCAGAAGGGAAAGTCTGGCATGTTTTTTCTTCCTGTTCAGTAAGCCACAGAACCAGCAAAGACAGCAGTCTTCTCCCTTGGACAGAGCCTCTTCCTCCTTTCACTGCCAATGCCTCTGGCAGGCTGAGGTTTAGAGCCTCATCTGAGCTGAGGGACCAAATGCTCCACTGCTTCTTCTTGATAGCACCTCATTTCACCTGTGCAAGAGAAGAACAGAAGGTATCTGAGGTGGAGCTGCCTTCAGCCACAGAGGTTGAGAGGTGTCTCGCACTCCATGCATGCACAGGTGGACACACAAACACGCTGTCACCACCCCCAGCCCCAGGAGGCCACAAGCTTGTCCCTCCTGGCAAGGGCTGTGCTCTCACTGTGTGTCAGAGGATGCCAGTCTTCTGCATCTCCCTCCTGCCATTCCACCTCTGGCACATGGAAAATTGCTTTTCTGGCCGGGAAGTACTCTAGTAATAGCTATGGTTGCAAGCTTTCCTCATCACTTAAGGCCTCAAGTTCCTGTGATTGAAGCTACTTGAGGCACATGAGTGGTTTTGGCTGTTTCAGATTTCAGTGAGATGCATGAAGGAACCTTTAAGCTATGCCCACAGCTCTCCTTCATAATCCAAGACAGTCTCCTTCCTTTCTTCTTTGGGGTGGATCAGAAAGCTGATCTGTTAATTTAACCTTATATGTTCTTTAATTCATCTATACATGTAACAGCTGTGTCTTTGAATTGCTAACACAAGATCAGTTCTCATACCAAAGAAGAAATGTAGAGCTTCATTCCTATTCTCACTTTTAAAATCAGACAAAGAATTCTTATAATGACTGCCTTTGGGGAAGAAAGTCATCAGCAAAGAAGCAGAGGAATGTGACTATCTATCTATATATTTATTTATTGTGTGTGTGCGTAGAGTGTCTCTGAAAGGCACTCTAAAACCCTTCTGTATGCTAATTTTTCCCTTTGAGTTTCCAAGACAACAGTGTTTTCACTCAGTGCTGTCCCCATATAACTCCCTGGTCCTCCCTCTTCAGAAATGACTGCACGGTTTGTAAGGACACTATTTTTTCTCCATTTCTGTACTTTTTCCCATATATTTCTAATAATCCATACTGAACTATCCTACCCCCTGGTATCTGAGTACCAGCACACAGAGAAGTTAACCCAAAAAAAGCTATGGCTTGATCCTGAAGAGAGCATCACTCACTCTGGTGCAATGGCCCCATGTGCACATTCTTTCCCCATGTTGCATGTGGAGCCACTTGCCCCATTTTCAAATAAACTATCTCACTTGACTGTGGGGTAGAAGTATGCCCATGGGAAGATTCTGTGCTGTCACACTCTGAAGATCACCCCTTAACCTGAGAAACCTTTTGTCTGGTATAACTTGTTCTGCATCTATATCCAAAGGCATCCAGAGGCATGAGCTTTCCTCATTAAATTTTCACTCTGGGAAGCATCTCAGGAGCAGGTAGCAATGGTTGTGCCTACTGCATGTAGTAGGATTTTGCTGCATTTTTCCTAGGCTGGCAGCCACTCAATAGATGTAATTTTTGCATAGGCAGGTAGCAGAAATCATGTCAATTCATTTTGGCACTGCCACTGCTTATGCTCTGCAGTTTGGAGTTTCTTGGTAATGTGTCTGTGCAAGGGAAGCCTGCAAAAGCAATGCAGCAGTGCCTATTTCTTTTCCCATTTTCCACTGGTCTTTCTAGGGTCTCAAGTGCTCACCCACTGTGAAACAAACCTGAAGGCTTGTCTTGCTATTCCTTTCATGTTAAGGTTGTTCTTCAGCCCTGGGATCTCCTCTGTGGGAACACTTCCCTAATTTTCAAACTGTACCCTTCCCTATTGTTCATTTCCACAGAGAACATCAGTGCAGCTCCTCTCTTCCTTGACTGAAAACTCAAGTAATTTACCAGTTGCATCACTGCCTTCTCCCATGTATCTCCATTTCTGTCCCACAGCTAACGTTGCCATGAAAAATCTTGATTAGTAGAGTTTAGGAAACTGCAGCAGGATAGTACAGATTACTAAATATTGCTAAGAGGTAATAGCTCAGACTGTGTTTTGAAAGAAGCTTCTTCTTCATTTTTGCTAGAAATTCTCATTCCTTATCAGTCCAGAAGATCAAACTTCCTCTCTGCCTAATAGGACATGAGAGCTGGTGGGATATAAGCAAGTGCTTATGAAAGCAGCATGGTTCCTGGAGTGGTACAGGAAAGCACAAGAAGATAACTGAATAGTTGCATAATCTGTGAAGAAGCTGTGAATTAGATATTCCTGTTTATCTTTTTTTTCCAGACTTCATTTTTTTCTGCCATTTAAAATAAAAACCAGCAGTAAGACAGATCCCAGGCCTGGTTTAGTGCAGTTTGTATTTTGTGCATTCAGAAACTTACGCAAGTTTGATAAGGGCACGTGCAGCTCTGAAAAATACCCTGGAAAATGGATTCTCCCCTCCAGAAAGTTGGAGAAAATGCTCATATTTATTGTTGAGGTAAGGTGAACACAAATAGAAGTGTTCCAAGACATTGTGTAAATCTGTGTATTGCTGTAGAGGTGGAGGGGTGCTATGTAGCCCTGTTGCTCTGCACTGGTCTGCCCATTGACTTGTTGTAGGATACAGGGCAAAATCTATTTCAGAGCTCCATCCCTCAAGTGCATGTGACAAGACACAGGAAACCTGGAAGGTACCACTTGTATTCTTAAAATCTGTTGAGAGCTTCTCCAGAAATTGTTAAAAATGGACAAAACATTTTTAATCTAAGCATTATTGTTTAGGGCAAGTAGAAATACTTAGAGGATGAAGATAAGAGATCTATTGGGACATTCAGATTTCATTCTGATCTTGAACTTAGTACAAATATCTTTGATTTTTAAAGCTGTAGGCTTGTGAATGTGAAAACTATTTTGGGAACCTGTGTTGCCTTTAACAAGGTTCAAGGAGAGCAAGATTTTGGACTACAACACATACCCAGATGCCCCTTTCAGTCAGACACTTCAATTATGACAGAGAATTTTATGTGTTCTTCTCAAAATAAAAGAAAAAAAAAACCCAAACAAAAAACACCTAAAAGTAGCTAGTGTCACACCACAAACAAAGGAGATTGGTACTCAGGTGTCCTTAGCTATATGGTGGCCTTGGCCACTACAGAAAATCACTCTGGCAGCCTCCATCACCCTAAGAGATCCTTGATCTTCTAGGACAATAAGCCAGTTATTATAGCTCTCCAGTGTTCCTGAAGAATAGCAAACAATCAGATCAGCTAAAAAGCAGCCTGTACTCCTTCAATTCCCAGAAGTGCTCTGTGCAAGATTAACAGCAAAATGCCTTTGTCTACAGGAGCATGCCTTAAGATCACACATCATAAATCTTTCTCTAACCTAACTTTGACTATGTGCACTTATAAAGTACAGGGGACCAAATACAAAGGAAAGAAGCACAAAATAGCAAAGAGAAAATAAATAAATAATGATTAAAAAATTGAGCAGTAGAGAAAGAAAAGCCTCAATCAATCTGCAGCATTATTGCACAGTATGGACCTCACTGTTGAAAAACTGCTAATGGGAGCAGTCATCCTTGACTTATCCAGGAATAGCTGAGGAGATCACAAAGGTGACAGCTTGATTCTCAGCTTGTGACAAACAACTTAGCACTACCAATTACCTAAGGTAACAAAACTGTTTGTGAAAAGCCCCTTCCCAAAGAGGGCAAATCCCAAGCCACAGACATTCCTCCTATGAAGACAAGTCATACCTGCTTCCTACAGCACACAACTTTGTGTGTGTGCTGGCTTGTAAGCAAAACCAGTGAGACTCCAAGGAATACAATTTGATAGAAAAAAGTAAAATACATGGAATTGTACAAAAGAAAACCACTGACAGAGTCAGAATACAACCTGATACCCTGCTAGTTAGGGTCGTGGTGGCCATCTAGCTCAGGTGGTCTTGCTGAAGTGGCGATCCTGTAGACAGGTCTGGTAGCTCTTGCCCTCTAGAAACCAGCTGCTTGTTCTGTCCCAATTCCCACATTATATCCAGGTGGGAATGCTTGGCTCCTCTGCCTGGGAGGAGCTTCTCACAATGGGCTGATGTCATTCTCTGAGTCATGGGGGGGGTCCTTAATGGCCCATTAAACAGGAAATGGCTCCCGGAGGGAGTTATCTATGACTCATGGGGCAAGGCATTGATGGCCCATTAACAGGAGATAGTCTGGGGGAGGAGGCAAGGAAAACACTGCCCCTCGTGGTTTCAGCAGCTCATGAAGATGGTGATAGAATACATACTTTAGGGCACATCTTTACATTGTAACCTAGGACAGTGTGGAACATGAGGGTTTCCAGAGCATTTCCCTTAAATGGTATCAAAGAAAGTTTTCATATCTCAAGCTCAAATTTTAAGAGAGCTAAAGAGTTTTACATAGCTTTTTAAGGCACTTTTAAGAGTTTAAAAGTAGATTAAGCCCCATAGATATAAAAAATGATGCATTTTGGCTGCATTTTGTCTAATCACACTTCAGAGGAGGGTCAGGCACAACCCCAGTCCTCTGTCAGTTCTGTTCACACCTGACTGTCACTAGCAAGTGCAAAGGTCTTTAATAACAACATCAGCCAAGGGAGGAAGCAATGCAGAGTGTAAAATGGTTCACAGTGAGTCACTTGCAGCTCCACGTACAACTGGCAGCCCCAAGAAGGAAGCCTGTGCTTGTTGTATGATCCTGAATTTACTACTTTGGATTAATGTATTTTTCCCCTACTCTTGCAGAAGCTCACTGTGGGATTTACAATGTCATGTGAAGGCCCCTTTTATAAACTGCTGCCTGCAATAGCTGAAACGGTGAAAATCACTAAAGACAAGCTGAGTTCTGGTTCAGAATTTTAATGCATTTTACAGGTGGGATTTTATATTTGGAGCAGATTTTTGTAGTCCATATTCAGATACCGCAGTTGAAGCTTTCACCCAGATAAACCCAACAGTGTCATCTTTTATGCTAAACATCAGCTCCTGCCAACAATTCTGATGTGATAATTACAGATCAAGAACTTATGGTCATCTATCCTCGGTTTCATCACAGGTCCATCTAGCCAGGACCCTTTAGTCAATCACTGAAGGGAAGAAATTACTTGAAAGGTGCTTAAGAGCACCTTCACTCTTAAGAGTCCAGATATAAAATGTATATCTGGAATATCCAGAAAAACTCAAAAATTCCCTCCAACACACTGCAACCATATTTTCATGAGCTGCTGTTGATGTCTCTACAACCCTCTGTAGGTTTACCTTCTCTAATTCTCAGAGTTCAGACCCTCTGAAGCCCACATGAGCAAGCATATAGCACCTACAGCATCTGCAGCAAAGATTTTTCACACGTGAACCACATATTTAAAGAAGTGCACCCTTTTCATGGCTCTGTTTCAGCTGTAAGTTTAATTCAGCGCCCCTGCTTCTCCCACCAGTGAGCAGCAATTCCATGCCTTTAGTAAGAACACAGAAAGGGCTCTGGCTCACCTCTGGGCACAGCTCTCCAGTAGGTACAGAAAGCCACTAAACCATCCACATACATCCCAAAAACAGGAGCTCACCTAAATTCTGAGCCACGTCCAAGTCCATCACACCTCCAAGAGAGGTGTGGACATGATGAAAGGGTAGAGTCAGGATGTCTGGGTCCTGACTGCTGGTCTAGCTCATGGCAGTTCTTGACCATCCTTGTGGGCTGACACTGCTTCTTTAACACCCTTTGACACCCTGCCCAACCCTGGTAGGGACCCAGGGTCCTAGCCCATCACCACAAGGGATCCTGGTGCCAGCCACTGTCTGTGTTATGCTAAGAGGTTACAAATGTACCTTAAACTCCATCATATGCTTCAAAATCAAGGGCCCCTGTCCCCCGCCCTCTTTCAGCTCCAACATGCTCTTTGTTTGTGCTGTAGGATGTTCACTCAGAGCCTGGTGGGAGGATGTAGCAGGCAGGCATGTTACTGGAAAACAAAGCAGAAGCAGGACACATCTCATGTTAGTAAATAATGAGAAGGGTGGTGCAAATGCTTCAGCTGGCTCCAAGGCTGAGTAAGCTGAGTTGAGGGCTGAGCAGTGAACACCTCTCTCTCTCCATCTCTATTCACAGATCAGCACAACAGGATTCTGGAATAATTTAAAGCCTGATTTCAGGTGGGGTTAGGAAGGAGTTATGATCAGATGTGCTGAAGAAACAAAACAAACCTTAGCCTATGAAGCTCATCTTAATCTCCCTGATTAATCTCCACTTCTGCCCCATTAACCTAAGGGTAAATTAAAGTCAGGATAAGGCAATTGTTTGTTGGAAAAGGGGAAAAGATAGCGTTCTCTCAAACAAACATCAGCTGCATCCACACATACTCACATACACACACAGAGCATAGAGTCCTTAAAAGGAGGGAGCACTGTAAGAAGGTCAGCAATCTGTACTCATTTTCTACCCTCAGGACCATAGGGGAAAAAAAGCTCATTTAGTGCTCCCCCTGCCCCAGAGCAGGGTCGGTGTTTGTATACACTTTCCCTAATGATTGTCCAACTATTCTGAAAACTCTCTGGCGCTGGCAATTCCTGTGGTATTCCTAGGCCAATATATTCCTGACCTTACATACGTTTTCGTTAGCCTAAAACTTATCCTAGTGTTTAGCCTAAGTCTCCTTTACTGCAATTTAAACTCAAGATTCCTTTTTTTTACCCTCAGTGGAAAAGAAGATTATTTCATTTCCTTTGTCTCAGTAGCAATTTCTTATATATTTAAAAACTTGTTTTCCTACTTCTTCCCTCTAGAGCCAGTCTTCTTTAGCCCAAACAACCACAAATCTTTGTGTCTTCCCTCATAGGTTGTGTTTTCTAGACCTCAGATAATTTTTATTCCTCTCCTCTGCTGTTCCCACTGAATACCCTGTGTCTTTCCATGCTGGCTTTCCAGTGCTTCAGCAAGGCTGTATCACCACAGAGCAGACCATGGCCTCCCATGTTACATGTCTCTTTTTTATAGCCTGAAAGGATGTCTGATGTCTGCTTTTNGCATTTACGGAACACACATAAGGCTCTTCAGATCTTACTGGAGGACATAAATAGTTCAAATTTTAAGTGAAAGAGGTGACAAAGTATAGAGACCAAGTAGGAGGAAAGGCAGAGCTTGGAGATTTATTTCTTGATCTCAGGAAATAATTATCTCCTTGTACAATTTTCTGGCATAAATAGAAAACATTGTCTGGTGTTTTGAACACTGCATTGTATTTTGGAAGCTGAAAACCAGGCAGAGATTGACAACATTAGAGAGAAGCTCATTGATGAACAATAAAAATGGTTAAGGAGAGAGAGAAAAATTAAAAAGAAAGTCATTCCCTATAATTTAATCAAGTGATAATTTCAGAAGAGGATTAAAGGCTTACACAAGCCTTAAAGATGGAAACACGAGCAATGCAATGATTTAGAGTATTAAAGGACAGCAAGCAGATGGTCATAAGAGAATGCATTGACATGAAATTAATGAAAATACCACTTATGAGTAACCTGTGAGAGCAGGATTTTCTAGGCAGTGGAATAATGTCCAGAAAAGGTGACAGAAACTTCACCGTTCACAGCATTTGAAGCCAGACTGGACAAAAGAAAGAGTCAGTGGACAGGAAAGGAAAGGTCACTGGGGCAATTAGGGCTGGATCATTTTCCCTTGGGTCTACCATTCCTGTTTTCAAAGAAGAAAATGTATAGATCATGTGTACTTCAGCAGAAAAGACCTCCCTACTATGTCTTCAGCCCAGCTGATGGGGAGTTTGTGCAATAGATTTTGGGGGTGTCAGGGTAAGGAAGGAGTCTAATCTGTAGCCCCAAGACATGAGCAATAATCCCTCTCCTGACTTTAGCAGAATTAGGGAAAACCCAAAGAAAATTGCCTCATGAGACAGAAAACCTCCTAAAGCAGATGGCAGCTTTTGTGTTATGTCTAACCTTGTCACAGACAAGAAGGATTTGCTACTGATACATCAGCAGCTGAGTAGAGCAAATGTGGTAGCAAGAAAGCAGGTGAAATTTTTTTGTCTCTTTTTGCTGAATCATTTATTTCCTATGAGCCACATTTTCTGGGACGCCAAATTCAAGCTGAATTTGCTGAATAATTTCACATGAAATAAGACTAAGGGGAAAGAGGCCGTGTCAGTAGGGGGAAGAGTGGTACAATTCCAGTTTTTACTTGTAAGCTCATCTCCTAAATGGGACAGTAAGAAAGCCTGGATGCACTGAAGTGCTACCGCAGGAGCAGCCAGCCACCCTCCTTCCCCAACAGCATCCTCTTGGCACTGACATAGCACCAGCCTCTGGTTTGAATCCACATTACCTCCACTCCCGAAGGGAAGGGCTTAGTCACCAGGCTGAGCTACCTTGAACTAGGCTACTGCTGGTCTTTCTGGCTGAGGCTGTCCCGCTTTGCACTGACACGCAGAGGAGGAGAAAAATAAACATTTTTGTCACTTGGCCCTCATGTGACAACGTTCTCAGCAGCAATGAGAACATTAAGTATTCTTGCTTTCTCACAGCTGGCTCTTGCACTTGCACCATCACACTGTGAACCAGGGCAGAGAAACAGATTTGGCTTAAAAATAACCCACCAAAAGATAAACTATGCTTTTAAAGCCCCATAGATTTTTCCATGTGCTTCCTAACCCAGCTGCCCAGAGATCTGTGCCATCACAAACAGGAATGGGGGAAAAAAGATGACAGAAGACTCTACCAAAGATATGGGGGAGGTGGTATTGCTGTTTCACCACTCAAAGAAGTTTAACCATGGGAATTATAAGAAAATGTTATAGGAACCTAGGAAACGTGATGACAGAAACGTGTGTGGTCCAGCAGGCAGGTATAAAAAGACAAGACATTGTCCCCTCGCACCAAGAACCCTGATGATGTGGGCTGGTGCTGGAAAAGGATAATGGACATCACAAGCAATTAGGTATTACACATTTATATTCCTCTTACAGCTGAGCAAATGGTCTAGCCTCCTTTCAGCTTCTGTAGCCTTCTACCAGAATTCAGTGTGACCTCCCCCAGTCCAAGTAAAGTGTTTTTTTGATAAGAGTGACAAGGAAAATTAGTATTTCCTGAGGAAAACCCCAATCCCTGTTCCTTTGTGTTGCATTTTTATATATGCAGGCTCACGCACATACTCCTCATCTCCTAACCTGCAGTAAAGACTGAATTAGAAGTCAGGGGTGGCAGTCAGGGGTGGCAGCCCTTCAGAGACAGGCCAAGCCAAGCTGCATTAAACCAGAGCACAGAGCACCCTGAGCCTGACCTGTCAAGTGTTATCACACTCATTTTCCTGGAGAAAGGCCGGGCCTCATAACTCACATCAGGTGGCGGCTCTCAGGTCCTGTACATCTACACCCTGAGCAAGTGAGCTGGTTTAGTTTTTGTCACAGGTGTTTTATTTTTTTGGCAAGAACTGCTGGAGTAAAATGCTGTTAGCACATCAGCAGGCTTGTCACTCCCTCCCTGTCACATCAATCAGAGTCTCCGTGGACCCAGGCTGCCTTGCCACGCATCTCGGCACAAGAACAGCAAGTTCCTTCCCCTTTCATCGCTCATCGCTGTTGTGAGTGAGTTCTTCTCCTACAACTGCAGGACAGCAGGGGACAGGAGCCACTGAGCCCCCCCATGCAGAGGAGAAGCTTGAGGTGTCACAGGATGAGGGGTCAGTGAAGCCCCATCTTTCATTATGCCTGGGTTTGCAATCAAGGCTGATTCCAGACATAGTTAATCTATGCTCCCTGAATCTCAGCTGGAAGAAAATGGATTAGCTTTACCGACTTGACTGAAGCCATAGCAATTTACCCTTGCTGAGCATCTGACTCTTATCCTGGCCATCAGTTACTTCATGTGTTTCAGCATATAGCACAAAAGCATCATTTTTCAAGCTGACCAGGCATCAAACATGGTTCTTTGGATGGAGAGAAGCAGCAGAGACTAATACAGGAAGTAGCATTTCAATGTGCTGTGAGAAAGAGGGGGAAAAGAAAACCCCATGTAACCACATGTGTAAAACATCCCCCATCTCTCACCCCAGCACCAGCAGCTGAGGCACCTTTCCAACCAGCACAGCAGGCAGCTCCTTCCGTGAGGGCAAGCCAGCATAGATCCTGGCCGTGGCAGGGAGATGATAAACAGTACTGCAGGGCACACTGCAGGGAACATGGGAGGTTGTAAATTAAGGTCTTCCTAATTAGAAAGCAGTCAGAAGCACACAAGCACACACGGTTTGCTGGTCCGGGGTAAGCTGCTCTTCCACAGGTTACAGTAATGTTAAAAGGCAAAGCATCACACCGGTGACGGCAAAGGACAGAGCAGTGGGTGAAGCAGCAGGGGCTTGTTTGGCAATGCCTGCTGCAGAAAGCCATGAGGAAGGGCCAAGGAAGAAGCCAGACTTATAAAAAGACAGAAATATAATGGCAAAGGCTCTTGAAACTACAGGAGCGATTCTGAACTGTGACAAAGATTATTGAGAAAAGAGACAAGATGTCAGGATATGAGTAAAGTATTAGCATGTTGTGCCTAGAAAGTGCACATGTCTGGGACTCTGTGAAATATAAATGTGCAATTGTCAGATAAGAAAGAATTAAGTTTTCAGTGCAGTAAATTCCTGCAGCAAAGGACAAAGGAGTGGAGTTATTGAGATCCTATGGTTCTTAGCTGGAGGTGCAGTACTGAAGCAAATTCAACGCCCTAGCTGAGGAGTGGGGATGCACACACCTTTCTGTTATTAGGGGGAAAAAAAGGGGAACTTTAGCTGCGAAAGTGAAGATGTTTTCTGTGATGTGCAGGTACTAAATTTTCTAGTGGAGAAAGGAGAGTGTCCTCCTCAGACACCCTTGGGAAAGCTGTGAATGGCTGTGATGCTGCGCCCTCTCCACGTCACATCTCATATTCAGCCCTCGTGAGGACTCAGATGCAAAAAGAAGAGAGTAAAGCATAATTTCTCAGGGGAAATTGCAGGGATCCTGTGACATAAAACTGGCTTGGCTAAAGTATTCAAAAGTGTTTCATAGAAAAAGACCAAATAGGACCTAATATTCTCTTAATGAGGCGATTTAACTGCCTGTAATTCTATGTCCTCTGCATTGTGTTCTCCCAGCATAGAAGTTCAAAGGGTTGTCACAACAGGCCCTCAAAGAGGGATTTTTTAATGAGTGGGATTTCTTAGGGACTCAGTATGGGGCAGATTTGCTGAGAAGAGGAAAAAGGAAAACATAGGATACACTGAAAAATTGGTCATCAGGCTGGATGAGCTATATTGCTGCCTACTGTAAAGCAGCACTAAAAATCAGTGATGTGCTCCCACAGACCATGATCAGTTCTGGTTTAAGAGCAGATGCAATCCAAATTTAGTTTGACATCTTTAGCAAAAGGACTTTGGAGGGTTTCATCTGTTCTGCTCCCCCATGAGCAAATGTTTCCTCACCGTGGAAGTGCAATAAGGCTTTTCCAGTGTAAATTGAAGAGAAGACCTGAATTCAATTAACTGGCAGAGAAAATGTTCTCTCTCTCCCCTGCTCTCTCCCTCTCTCTCCTATTTCCTTAAGACAGTGTCTGTCCTTACCCTTGAAGGTCACCCAGAGAATGTGAATCAGGGGGAAAGTGCAGAGCAAGGGAGGCTCATGATGTGGTGCTGCGTCCTCAGCAACCTCCACAAACATCAGTTGTGCAGAGAACAGTAACTGCTTTAAATAGGTAAAAAAATAAAGCCTGGTTATTTAATTTAGCGGACATGATAGGTGGGTCGATATCTATCACTCTGTCCCCATCTTTCTTCCTCACCCCTCAGGTCTCTAAGGGCAGAGGTTTAAGTCCCAGCTGAGAAAACAGGGCATGCTTCATTTTAGTAGCACTGCAGCAGGGCTGCCAGGAAGTCATGCTTGTGATGAGACATTAAATCAAGGTAAGCACTAATCTCACAAATATCACTGCTTAAGAAGCATAGGAGGAAAAAATAATAACATTTTCATGCCATTGTGCTTTGACCCTCACTACAGTGTGATTCGAAATGTATGTAGGATGGGAGGCATCAAGTTTTCCGATTGCCTGCTTATGCTTCTTTTTTCATCATTTACTCTAGGGGAGATTTATTGTGTAGACAGGGGTTCTGTTAAACAAAATCTCCATCAACAAGAGCAAGTAGGCATCATCCCAAAACCCTATTAAGCATCCAAGCCGCCAGACCATCCTCTTTTGATCTTTGCAGCCCTCACTCTATTCCTCCTTGCCTTACAACTCCCTCTTTCCTCCTGCTGCCCCAGCACATGTGTCTCCCTAGTACCATGCCTCAGCCATCATCAGGCATTTTTCCTAGGTGGTGATTTCAAATCCTACTAGATCTGCAGCTCAGATCAAGCTGAACCTGCACATCTGAGCAACAACTCATTGCTTTTAGGAGCAAGAACGACAAAGAAGACAGCTGCAGTATTTCCGCCTATTCTCCTTTATTTTCCAACCAGCTCCCAAACCCTCTCCCTGCACAGGCATGATTTTCTCTCTGAAACAATCTTGATGCACCTGGTAATTGCTGGATCCTGAGACTAATGGCTCAACAATAATTATCTTCTTTTTCTATGCTTTACACTAAATTCTTGTTTGTTAAAATTGCTGCTTGTGAGAGAGACTGAGCTGTCCCAAAGACTTAGAAGGACGGAAGCATTTATTGCCACCAATGTGCTTACAAAGGCTTCATCACTTTCTTTTAGATGTGAGCAAAGAGAGCAGAGGCTATCAGGTTAGATCCTGTCTGGATAAATAAACAACAAATTACTTGGATTGTCCTCTCCAGTTTCCCCTGTTTTCTGTAAAAAAAAAAAAAATCTAACAACCAAATAAACAAACAAAACTCTAAGCAGTAATTCAGCCATATTTTTATGTTTTTTTTATAGGTTCCAGGCAAGAAATCACATCCAGGAAATTCTGTCATTGATCAAGCCAAAAATAGAGATGAAAACATTACAATATTTAGTCCTACGCTTCATTTAGTCTTAGATCCAAGGGACTCTTCCAACAGCTTTTGCTGGCCCCTGGTGTGGTCCTCCTCTCACTTTGATGCCAGCAGGTGTCATAGTCAAAATGTGCTACCCAGATGTGGTCACTGGAATGAGCACCAGTTGCACTGGGAAGGAGGGACCTGTGATTTCCCAGTGGGGTGAAGAACCCAAATCCAGATCCAGTTTGCTCCTTGGGGATGGCTGCAAGATGGAGGCAAGCTACCATGGAGTGTCTCACCTCTGACCCAGGTACACGTGCAGTGGCAGGGCACAGGTGCTGCTCTGCCCATCACAGGTGACAAAGGCCTACATGTGACAGCGCAGGCACAGCTGTGGCCTCTGACGAGCACCACCCAACGATGGGCACTTTCTTCTAGGGAGGCAGGCAAAAGGGCCACTTCCCCCTCATTCTGCCTCCACCAGGAGGTATTAACAGACACAGCTAAAGCCCAGGCTGCTGATTTCATTAGACTTAATCCAGGGATGACTTTCTCTCTGCATGCCAAGCAAATTGTTGTAGACATTTAAAAGTTCCCTTTGACTAAGTCTCTTCAGTTAGGTCTCTTCACAACTCCCCGTCTTCCTAAACTCCTTGGATGGGTGATATTAACCTCTGAAGAGCCTTAGACTTGTTCCTGGAGCCCCTCCATCTGGCTATTAGCACTTTCCAGCTTCATAAACTGCTCATGCAGAAGTTCTGCACTTGCTATTTACCAAGTCCCAAGATTTCTCTTCCTGAAACCTTGTGGATACCACAGGTTCGTCCACTTCCTGAGAGCCTCTCTCTGCTGGAGCTCTCACAGCTCACACCTTAATTCAGCTTTTATTCCCATTTAACTTAACCTGCAGGGGACCTTCATGTGTACACTTCAGGGACTTTGAGATATCTTCCTCCATTCTGGACCTTTCCAACGTTTTCATTCTCATGTCTGCGTCCTCCACCACCTCTTTAAGGTTGGTTTATATTCATCACGCTCCATACCAAAATTTTCTCTGCAACTTGTGTTACTAATTTAGCCTTGTTAATAAGGCTTCTGACCTCACCTCATCTAAGCCAGGCACACAAGAGTCATCCTGGACACTCTCCCATTGCAGAATGTGGCCAATTTCTTTAGCAGCCTCCTTTATCCTTTGCATCTGCCACTTTTAAGTCCTTCCCAGATCCACTGTTACTTGCAGTAAAATTATCTCCCATCTTCATGGTGAATTTGGAAGTTTTTCCTTCCTTCAGTCATCCCAGTTTCTCTGAAGGTCTGCTCCAGGACATACAACCATGTCCTACCAGTGCAAAAAGATGTCTGGAAGAACCAGAATATCAGGCAGGAGAGTGCTCAGTAGGATTCTCTGACAAGTTGGGAAAACCACAGGGAAAGTTTATGAAACCCCTGAGAAGACTTGGGAGCTTTTAGCATCTCTCCAGTGACTCCTGCCTGAATGAGCAGTCAGACTTTTGACTCAGGAACAGCCCTGACCGATTCCCTTGGAGTCCATGCCCCAGTATCTCAGAACAGGGTCTCGGCTCGGTAGGTCCAAGGGTGCCCACATGTAGAATTCACATACCTCTCCATTCCCACCTGCCCCTGCCAGAAATACCATGAAATTACATTGGCTGGATTATTTAGTGCTGCAGAAGCCTTTTCTCCTAGGTTTGCAACAGCAAACTTAATACACACTCCCCCTTCCCTACATTTATCCGCTCCTTTGGGACGGCAGCGCCTCTGAGGCATTACGTGTGTCAGTGGCTGACTTTGCACGGATGACAGCGCTGCATGTGAGCAAGTGTCTTCACGCAGCTCTGCATGACGTGAACCTGCTCTGCCTGTGCCTGTGCAGCCGCGCTCTCGGAAACAAAAGCTCGGGCAGCCGAGCGTCCCTTCTCTCATCCTGGAGCGGGCACACCCACGCTCCGCTTCGAGGCTCCTCTGCCCGCAGCTCCTCTCCCATTCACATTCACAGCCATGCCCACGGCCACGCTCCCTGCACACAGATCCGCTCCTTTCCTCACGGGCACACCCACTCCCTCACATGCGCTCTGCCTTTGTCTCGCCTCTCACAGCCACAGACGCTCTTCATCTCAGAACGACCACACCCCACTCCACCCCCACCCCACACACATAGATCTTCAGCTCCCGAGATGAAAGGAGCTTTTCCTGCCCACGAAGAAAGATTACTGCTCCTTTTTAGAAATAAATTTCTTTTTTTTTTAATTTTATTTTTTTCTGATGAGCCACAAGAAGGACAGAGGCTCGGGTCGCCTTATGGTGCAGACACTGTGCCCGTGCTGAGGCGGTCCAGAGCACTTTTACCCAGCAGAATAGCAGCATCATCCTTTGGTGAAGGATCAGGATCGCCGTTCATTAGGGGAATAATAAAACAGCCCCAAAGATTCGTCACTGCACTGCAGCAAGGAGTGAGCAAAATGGGGATTCGGAGCCCTTTTCCACTACGAGAGAAAAAATGTGCCGGCATTGCCTCCCAAGGGCTGCGGATGCGGTTGCCGTAGCAACGCTACATCTGAGTCAGAACTATTAAGGATCACCATGGCAACAAGTGTCTCAGTTGCCATTTCCAGAGATCTGACTGGGTTTGGATTGGAACCACCACACCACAGGAAAGGGGCAGGGTGGGAACCATGGCCCGGCGGTTCCTGGGCGTGGATGGCTGCTCTGAGCCCTCCGAGCCCACACTCGCTCCGAGATGTAGGAGGGCACCTCCCTCCTACATCCCGAGACACCCGCCCCGCCATCGCCAGGTGCGGTGGACCCACCGCGTTGGTGAAAGGGCCTCTGCACTCAAATTGGAACCTGCCGGTGCCGTGCCCCACGGCCGCCCCCAAGATGGGGCAGAGACAGGGTTCAGGGCGGGTGCGGTGAGCGGACATTGGCAAAGCCTCGCGAATAGACAGATTTTTTAACCCGTAAACTCCAGACAAAAGAGGAAACAAAGCTCCCCGCTGTCTGCCGGCTCTCACCCTCCCCTTTGCGCAGGAGCCTTCATGCTCCTGTGAATATTGAGCGGAGACAGAAGCCCGGAGGGATTTGCATTTCACACTTGCCAGCAAATGAGCAAAAGGAAGATCACACCGAGACCCCGGCACGGTGCTATTACCAATATGTGCACTAGTCATCCACTCACTGCAGAGCCTGAAATTGCTCCTTTCTCTCGCGCTCTGTGGAGAGGGAGCAGGCGCTGCCTCTGTGGCCGCTATGTCAGTGCCGTGTGAAGGCAGGTGCCGGGGGTCCTTCGCTCGGCAGGGCTGCGGGGAGCGGCGCAGCATCGCTGGGGTGGCGGAGCAGCCCTGCTGGGCGTGTGTGCCATGCCGGGCACTCAGACACACAGCAGCGACATGCGGGGAACGGCTCCGCACTGCTGCACAGGCTGCCGGCGCTTCAGGCTCGGGCAGCCCACAGAGAGAGGTACTCTGGAAATGCATGCAGAGCTTTTATCACCACCATATAGCCTTGTGGGGAGCTAGGTGAGAGGGGCACAGACTCTGGCCTGCAGATAAGGAAAGGAAGCATCCTCAAGACATTCATGAGCAGTTCTCTTCCTTACTATATCCAAAGTGGTTTCTGAGATGCTGGCGACACAGCTGTGACAGAAAATACTTTAAAATCTCGTTTCTTAGTCCATGCAAGGTATTAAGCACATTTAAGTACCTGGACTTTGCCTGCCCTGCCTTTCTTTCTCAGCACTCAGTCTCTGCTCTACCCTCCCCACAAACACAAACCCAAACCCTCCACACACACCTTTACACCTCTTTGTAAAGCGTGCTCTTTTCAGAATAGATCAACAACAAGGCACAGAAGGCATAGTTTTACATGACAAGGGCTGCCTTGTCTCCTGGGGCAGCTGGGGTCTCCTACTGGTCCCTTAAGATGGCAGGAATGCCTGCACATTCCCACATCCCTCTGGTGAGCATTGAGGACAGACGTCTATTAATAAGGTCTGCTGAAGATCAACCTGCATCCTTTAGAAACCAGATGGGTCAGAGCCAGGTGTGACAGTGGGTCCCTAAGAACTGTGACAGTGCCCAGCCATCTCTCACCCTGTTCAGAGCCAGGGGGACAAGCACAGCACAGGACATAGAATGCCTCTTCTTTCAGGAGCAGGTTTTGTGATCCTGGCACTCTTGGTGTCAATTTTTTCCCATGTCTTACACAGCTCTGGCTGATTCAATGATCTCTCTCTTCTGCTGCCAGGGAAGAGCAGCAATGCTGTCCCATTCCTCTTCCTCCTTGTAATACATCATCCTACCTCTGAATTTTGGTGAACCACCCTGCCAGTTGCTCTGGCACACCATTGATCCCTAAGAGGCCCAGACACACCCACTCCACTAGCAAGGTGCCTTTTCTTCCTTTTTCTTTGTGATAACATTATGTCTCAGGAAACAAGAGGCAGAGTGAGGTGCTTGTTGCTCCCTGTTTTTCACTGAACTGAACCTGCCTTTACCTTTGAGCTCTTTCAAGCCCAGTTGTAAGGCAGCTCCCTACTGACAGCCCTCTTGCCTGCAGCTACTGCAATTTGAGTGAGCTATCTCTTGAGATATTTTCCTACTGGGGTAACTTAACAGGACACTGGCAAAGCCATAGCTGCTGTAGATCAGAGCACTGATGGGAAGAATCAGCAGCAAACACTCTCCTGCAACAAAGACTCCTCTTCCACTTGGGACTTTGCAAATGAGTGAGCAGGGAGCAGTTGATCTCACAGTTGGCACCTGAAATGAAGCGGATCTTTAAGGTCCTAGAACGACTGCCACCTGCTTTCCTCAAAGCAAGATACAGGAGGAAGCAAGGTGGGGGTGGGGCTAGCTCAGGCACCAGGGATTCCCGTCTTCAACACTGTTTGTCTGCTTGTTTCTTCAATGCTATGAGCCACACCAAGTTGCCAACTGCTTTCCCCTGAAATAATAGGAATTTGCTTCTGGGAAAGAAAGGCCAGTGTAAATCTTGCCTTGCTCTACTGTTTCCAAAGAGATGCTTAGCTCCTGCTTCTTCCTATTTTCTGATTTTTCATCAACTTTTTTTTGTGATTTGTGTTTCTTTTTCTCGTATGAGAAGGGAAGAAGTAGAGAAGAGTTCTAATGAAAAGGTAATGCCTTGGTCCTGTCCCCAGCAGCAGTGCCAGGGAATGAGCAGAGAACTACACCATTCCTTCTATTTCTGTAATCATCCTGGCAGGCTCTAGCCTTGGATTAGGAGTTTACAGTCCTTCCCGATCCAGCTTTTTCACATTAATTCATTCATTTTGTCATTAATAGATGGTGTAGACACTACTGGCAGTAGAGCTGACGAGCTCCAGATATATGCAGATAGTTGGCTTTAGTTCTGTTTTTAAAAAAGCCCCCACCAAAATCTCTGCCTCAAAAAGCCAAGAAAAAATATAGCCTTATGATGAGATTTTTCTAAGTAAATAGGTCAGGAGATTTAAAAAATGGATCTGAGGCTCCTAAGTCACTTGAGGAAATTTTATTTCATCATTTATCACTTTTCCTTCATGAGGGCAGAGGTGAAAGATGTTTTCATGGTAAGAAATGTTTTTCTTCTTCGTTTAACAGTGTGGTGAGTTGACCCTGGCTGGACACCAGACACCCACCAAAGTTGCTGTGTCACACAGCTGGACAGGGAGGAGAAAAATACACCAAAAGGCTCATGGGTTAAGGACGAGGAGAGATCACTCACTAATTACTGTCACAGGCAAAACAGCCTCAACTTGGGGAAAATTAATTTAAATTATTACCAAATAAATTAGAGTAGGGGAGCACGTAATAAAACAGAGCCTTAAAACACCTTAAGTTCACTCCAAATTTTTTCTCCCTCCTCCTCACAGTGGTGCAGGGGCACAGGAATGGGGTCTGGAGTTGGTTCATCCCATGTTGTCTCTGCTGCTCCTTACTCCTCATGGGAAGGATTCCTCACAGCCTCCAGTTGTGGAGTCTCTCCCACAAGCTGAAGTTCTTCATGAAGTGCTGCAGTGTGGCTCCCCACCCATGGGGTGCAGTCCTTCAGGAACAAGCTGCTCCAGTGTGAGTTCCCATGGCATCACAATTCCTGCCAGCAAACCTGCTGCAGCTTGTGCTCCTCTCTGCACGAGGCCTCGGGTCCTGGCAGCAGCCTGCTGCAGCATGGGCTCCCCATGGGGTCACAGCCTCCTTTAGGTATCTACCTGCTCCACTGTGGGGTCCTCCAGGGACTGCAGGTGAATATCTGGTGCACCAGGGATGTCCACGGGCTGCAGGGGAGTCCCTGTTCCAGCATCTGCAGCACATCCTTCCCCATCTCCTTTACTCATCCTGGTGTCTCTCCCATAGAGTTGTTTCTCTCACATATTCTCACTCCTCCTTCCTGGCTGCTGTTGCACAGCAGTTTTCCCCCTCTTAAAGATGTTATCCCAGAGGTTTTGCCACCATCATTGGTGAGCTCAGCTTTGACTAGTGGTGGGTCCATCTTGGTGTTGGCTGGCATTGGCTCCACTGGACAAAGAGGAATCTTCTCTCATCTTCTCACAGAAGCCACTCCTGTAGCCCCCTACCAAAGCCTTGCTCCACAAACCCAATACATGTTACTTGTGTTCTCATTAATCCTGAGAGTGAACACACCTATTTAATTGATCCAAGGCCATTCACTTTTTGTCTGAAATTTTAATTTCAGGTAATTTTTTTCCTGAAAGTTCTGTGTCCAGCAATAATACAAAAAGCTATTCACATCCTTCTCCACAGATCAGCGCATACATGCTGACATAACAGACCTATAAAACATCTTCTTCTTCCATTTTAATGCGAGAAAGAAAGGGCCAAGCTTTGCTCAAAGTATCAAATCACTTCCTGGGAGATTCAAGGCCAAGCAGCAGGCCTCTTCCATTCTTCAGAGACAAAGAAGAAATCAGAATCAAACAGCAAGTGAGTGTGGCCCCTCTCCTGCTCCCCTGCTGCAGGCTGTGGCCACACACGCAGCCCAAAGCATGTGACGGGGCAGTGTAGCTTTGTGCAGACATTTGCAATATTGATACAAATATGTGGCAAATTACCCTCCTCTGATGACAAAATGAGGCTATTCTCACTTATGAGTCACCTGTTTTTTTCATATATATATATAACCCTATGTGCTTGTTTTCTTGTGTTAGAGGAATAACAGCATACCCACTGGCCAGCAAGCCAAGTGCCTCTAAACAGCAACATGAGCCTGGCTTGCTCAGAGCCTGCTGCTCCTTCAGTTGTTCCCAGGTACTTTTGATGAGCTGGAAAATACTGTGTAGCATCTAGGGGTGTAAAAAAGGAGTGCAGTTGTCTCCCACCAGGTTTGATACCCCGATCCAGCCTGCAACAGCACAGGGGGCTGGGGGCAATAGGCATGGCACTTTCTCTTTTCTGCTTTCAGCTGTTTCATCCCAAAAATGTTCATCTCACTCAGCTCCTGAGAAGAAATGAAATACCACAGGGACCAGCTGGCATTTTTGCACTCCTCTGTGGACACAGCCACTAGACAAGCAATTTATTTCACACCGGGACTGAAGGAGGCTGCACGGAGGCTCTGTGCCATGGCTTGGCCCTCTCTGCATCCTTGAAGCTCACCCTACCTTCAATTCCCATTTATCCCAGAACAACTTTCTAGGGACATGGAATAATTGTAGCATGAGCCCAAGCCATCTGTACAGCTCTGACCCTCTTCTCTCTTCAGTCCTTAGCCCTATGGAAACTCTGACACAGGGATGCTCTTGCCCTCTGTTCAGACTCCTGGGAAGCTGTTGTTGGCTCCAGGATTCCCACATACAAGGACCCCTGCACCAGTTTCTCAGGATGGACCCTGGGACTACAATGAATCATGGCTCTTGGGGTCAGATTTTTTGCTATGAGAGAAGAGAAAGAAAAGATAAAAAAAAATACTGATTGGTGGATATTTTTGCTGCTGTGGCTGAGTCCTTGTTAAGTATTGACTACGGCAAAGGATTTTCCATTCAAATCAGTACACAAAAGCTTTATTACCAGTGTCAATGCTGGAAAATCATGTCAGGCCCTATCAAATTCATGACAGTGGCTTAAATCATGACTTTAAAAATAGATGTGTTAGCTTATTATTGTTATTTGAATTATGGTTTCTGAATCATTAGGTTAAACTGGCATCCAGTTCTTTTGTGTTCCTCCATGTCTGAAGCTCTAAAAACATTGAAAAAATATTAATAAATCCCCTGAAATCCTCAAATAGTCACATTTTCCTAGAACATGATTTTTTTGTGAAAGAAAACCCAAAAAACAAAAAACAACATAAACTGTCGTAAGAACCCTGCTAAAGCCATGAGAACTGCCAACTTCTTTCTTCTCCTCAAGGGTTTAAAATATACATTTTATCTGCTCATGTCTGACAGCAGCAAATACAATGCTGTGACAAAGCAGCACAAAGGCCAGGTTTACTTCTAGAAGAAAGCAACACTTCCCATTATTTAGGTATTGGCAGAAAGCCCAAAGATGTTGCTGGGAGCTCTGCTACAACAAACCTCCAAGTTACCATATTGTTTGCACACTGCTTAAGATCCCTCTTTTTAATAGACCCAAAGGATCAGAGCCTGAAGTGCCTATACTGGTACCAGGTGAGCTGTATCCAGACCCAGAAGCAGCACAACCTCTCATGGCAGAATCTTAGGACGCCTGTGGTTGGAAAGGTCCTTAAAGATCATGTAGTTCCAACATCCCTGCCCTCCACAGATGGTGGACGCCAAGTAGAGACTGTTTGAGTCTACCTGCAGCACTTTTAGCTGTAAAGCCCAGAGGGCTGAATAAAACTTAGACAAGCCACTAGCTGTGCCAGCAAAACAAAAACTTAGCAACAGTGGTGAGTGCCTCAGAAGGAAAGAGGGAAAGCAGATTTCAGCTTGCTGTCAGACATGGAGTTATGTCTCTCATGAGGCCATGGACACCCATGCAGATATTTTAAACCCTGGATACACATGCTGGCTGGCTTCTCTCTTACATCTGTAACGGGGGGACTGGAGCCCTTCAGCATAAACTGGCATTTCAGCTCTTGCCTCCTATTGGGCTGCGGCTGGGTCACCCTGTCCTTTGGCTAGGTTGCCTCCTCCAGGCTGGATGTATCCATTCAGAGTCCCCCAGGCAGCAGCCTCCCTGTCACCACCCCTCCTGACCATGCACCCCCGAGGAAGGATGGCCTGGCGTTTTCTGTAGCAGCAGTGCTGTCCCCAGCAGATGTCAGGCTCACACCTCAGTCTTGAGGGGACATCTTGGGCTGAACAACCAGGCTCACGTTAACTCATTGCCACCCAACTTCCCTGCAGAGTGGGAAAACATGAATGCATCCAGATGCACCAGGTGCTTGCTGCTCCTTCATACCAGCCAACACTGGTGCTCAGGTGTTTGTTTATTTTTAACATAGCCCTTTTAGCAATTTAAAATAGAAGACACTCAGGGAGCAGGTTACCTTTCAAACACAGGTCTCCTGATCTGAGGCAAATCATGCACCCATTGCTGGCTGTCTGGGGTTGGTGTGGGCAGAGATCAGAGACCTGCCACCAGGTTTGGTAAACGTCGGTGGAGCAGGCTGGTGAGGAGGCTTCAACGGGTGCTGACAGCTGGTGCAGCTAAAGGAAGGACCCCGGGGAGCTCCGAGATACAAGAAGGGCTGAGATGAGTTGCTAGGGGATGCAAGCACTGGAAAATAAGAAATGCTGAGAGAGCCAGCTGGGGAAGGTTAATAAAGCCTGCCTGTCAGGGGAACTATCTGACAGGCAGACAGCCAGAGGAGGGAGAAAACAGCTCACTCGAGTCCATGGACCCATAACTGGGTTATGCAGCTATGTAATCCACTTAAGCTCTAAAACTGTCCTGCTTCCCTCCCCCAACCTCTACTCTCCTCTTCTGTACCTCTAATATTCAGAAATGTTTCCTCGAAGCTTTGCAGGAAGTCTTGACAGTGGTTCAATTTGATTAGCACTGGCTGGGGAGTATTCCCAGAGGATCTCGGGAAGTACAGAGATACACACCCCGGAGAAAGCTGCAGGGTATCGACGAGCTCGTACACTCCCTGCAGCACTGGAGAGACCTGCTCTGTAAGAGGGGCACGCTCACCAGCAGAGACACAGGGGTGGGGTTTCTTTGACCTGCATTAGGAAATATATGTGGACACTTAATGCAGTTTATTCAAAATAAGCTGTCTTCTCCGTTATGTGTCGTTCACCCTGAGAGAGATTAGAGAAACTAAACACGCAAAAGGCCTCTTAGATCATCTAGCCCGTCAACCCACAAATGAAGATTTAATCCCATTAAGGCCCACTCTTGGCTTCGGTGGCTTCAAGATTTGGTCCTAATTGCACAAACACAAAGCCATTACAAGACTGCAGTCTGACAGAGAAGCTTTCTTTTTTACAGGGTATAAAATTTCTTTAATTAAAGCAGCTTATCTGCCTGCTAATAATTAGAAAAATATTGTCCACTTCTATTCTCATTTTCATTCTGATATCCTGGTGCGCTGGATATGAGCAGGAGGTGAGAATGTGCAAAGACGTGCATGCACTGTGAGATCAACAATGCACAGGCATATCAAAAAGGCAGGTCCTTGCCCATGAGGGGATTATACTCTAATTTATTATATGTATTGCAGCAGCGCATTACAGGCAAAAAAAAAAAAAGTTCATTTATAGGAAGGATCAGGAATGTGGCATCAAACCCTGATCAAGAAGGGAGGGGTCCACACTGATTTTCACATGCTCTGGATCAGCAGTCTACAATAGCTGAACTCATTGCAGGCTATATACACATTTTTGTTTACTCTCTAATTATTAATTTAGAAAGGACATTAAGTCAGGGAGGGGATTGGATGAGAAATGTCCCTGAGAGATGTCTGGAAAAAATGAGCAAGAATGGATTTATGGAATGAGAGGGTTAGAGTCCAGAAGGTCGTCTCCCATAGCCAGGGTGGTGTGGGAGAGGGTAAGAGGGCCATAAGGAAGAAGAGGACAAGGCTGAATGCCTTGACAGTGCCAAGGATGCAACCCATGACGGATGACAAGGTGGGAAAATGTGCAAAGAAGCCCCTTAAGAGAAGATCAATTTGGAAGCAAAATGCAAAACTCAAGTAAGGAATACATAACTGGGGAATAAAGCTACCACTGCTGTTTCTTCCTCCTCCTGCTTATTGCAGATAACAACTAAAAGCTCAAAATCTTTGCGCATTGATTAAATTTATTATAAAATAACAGCAAGGATAGGAAAAATTATCAAACTCAACTTGCATTTGCAAGTTTTTAGTAGATAAACACCTTGGTCATCTTTCTCTGTAAAAAAAAAAAAAAAGGATGCCACCACTGATCAATGCTAATGGCTTTCAATAAAGGCTAATTAAATTATGCTCTAAGATTGGACAGAGCATAAGCCAAGTCCCAAGCATGCCCTAAAGCCACTCTGAAGGGAAAAGAGAAAGAAAACTTACCCATATAAAGCTACAGGAGATTATTTCACCTACTGCAATCTTTAATAAGACTATCAATCAGCCAGGAGGGATGTTTATCCCTGTCTCCCAACATATCACACAGAGGCATTCATTCCCCAGACATGAGCAAATAATGAATTGTTCTTTGAACCAAGAGGAAGATGAGCCCATCAAGTCACCACCTCAATCAAAATGGAATGCACCAAGCAAGAAAATATAACCAAAGGCAAGACAGGAGAGCAAAACAGATTAAATATATGTATAAATATTCATACATAATAAGAGATGGGATTGGAACAAAAGAATAAATCTTAACAGACCTGAAGGACAACCCAAGAGATGTCTTGGAGTTGCTAATGGGAGAGACAGATAAATTGTTACTGGTGTCTTAACTTCTGCTGAACATCAGTGTAATGAGTAAAGCAAGGAGTGGAAGCCAAGACCCCAGAAATCAGAGCTATCTCTGCTGCCTCACAATGCTTAAACTACTGAGACCCTCAGCTTTCTTAAAAAAAAAAAAAAAAAAAATTTGAAAAATTATCTGTTCTTCATGGTTGCAGATAAAATCTCGGAAACACAAAGAAATTGCACCCTAAAGGCAAGTGAAATGAACTCAAATCTTGCCATTTCAAAATACATTATTAGCTTAAACTCTGAGGACTGATCTCTGTGGGGACAGTCACAGCCTCTTGTTTTGCGAGTGCTTAGGACTAAGAAATAGATGTTCAAAGGAATAACAACACTTCCTTCTGCACAGCACTCAGACCAGCTAAGGAGAAAAGGAGAAGAAAAGATGGAGGTGAGAGACAAGAAAAAGAGATCTTCGTCTAGTTTAATGAAGGTGACTGTGATATTTAAAACATCCTAATATTTGTTTTGGCTCTTTTCAGTCTCTTCTGCACAGCAACCTACAATCCCCAAAGGGGGGTCATACTGTCCAGAAAATCTGTAGTAGCTTGTACCTCTGTGTGTGTGACTTCAGATCACTCTTCAGAAGCTTCTATATGCATTATATTCACTTCCATGCCAATTCTAAAACCATATTGGCAAAGATAATACCTTGACTTTGCTGATTGTGAAATTGTTGAAACTTTCATTTAAAGAGTGGCATGTGAAGAAGCAAAGGATAATAATTTTTAAGCAAAAACAGATTAAAACAGATGCAGCGATTGAGCTTCCTAGTGCAAGCTCTCCTAGTTCAAACTGCAAAGAACAGTTGCCATAAGTGGTGCATTGAATATTACACTAGGAAAATGTGCTTGAGACTCAGACTGAGTTATTTTACTATTCAGTTCATTTTTGTTACTGATCTTTACTTTGTAACTGTTCTAGTGCTAACATCTTCGTGTATAAATGGTCAGATCGATGGTTTGAATCTTGAAGTGACAAGCAATTATTTAAATCGTCTTTACTGAAATGTTAATAAATCTTGTTTGTTCCTTTATCCTTATGAAATGTGGTGTGCATGAGAGGTAATTAAAATGGGTGTCAGTGGAGGTGTGCACTTAGCAGGAATGTAGCTCTTGGTCCACACAAATTTAATATAGGGTCATTGAAGTAACAGAAAAGATGGTCACAACAATCTAAGGAAATCAGCAAGACAAGCTGTTGAGGAAAGCAATGTATTTTCTTAGAGCAGTTGATACAATTAAGAAAATTATAAAGCTTTCAGGCACACAAACTCTTCTTACTGTCCTCCATTCTCCTGCCCACAGTATCAGCCAGTCTAATAAAAGATATCGCAATTTCTTACAAGCCTTGCTTCATTTACAGAGAGATGAACTTGTGATCAGGTGAAAAAATGTGACAAGCAGGACTGGCCACATGAGCAAACTGGATCCTGAATTATTGAAAGGCAACCATGTGGCTGCCACCCGAGCAAACACAGACAAACAATGAGAGAGGAAGGCACAGGAGCAGTGTCTTTGGTCGTCTGTCTTTCAGCTCAGGTGCCTATGTTTCATTCATATCCTTGTTTAATAGTGGCTTAATAAGAGAGATTGTTAATGTACACAGTCTCACATGCATTGCCTCTGTGCATGAGCTCACTACCCCTTATTTTCTGCTGTCTGTCATCTACACCTGGGGAAAATGAAACGGAGAATTGGTTAGTACTTGGTCTGTGCTCCCACCCATGTCCAGGTTAGACCTCAAGATGGTGTAAACTGATGGAGAGTCACTAAACTCAGGTGGGTCTGCTGAGTTATGCCAGTGAAGGATCCAAGTTGTTTATTTATCAGCTGCTTATGTCTTGCATGAGGAATTGGTCCTGTATTGATATTTAACAAAAGACGTATTTATGTAAATGAGAGAGTGCATGCTCTCCAATGTTAGAAAGGATTGTTTTCTCCACAAATGCATCACTTGAAAGACAGACAGGTGTCATGTTTGTTTTGAAATATTGGGGCTTCCTGACATGGCTTTTTTTTTTCCCTTTTCTTTTTTTGGTACAACAAATGCAAACTTGCTATTAAAACAGGATTTTCATTTGCCAACAAAGCTCTTTTTTCAGGTTCTGCTTGAAAGCATTCAGCTTGGAGAAGGTCTTGGATTCCCAAAAGCTTTTCTGCTATGAGCTTTTCCCCTTCAAACATGTCAGTTCATCTAATAAAAGAGACTTTCCCACCTAAAAACCTCACCTCACTTACACCTTGAAACATTCATACCACTTCTATTATAGCTTATATCAGCTATTCACTAATGATGGTTTATTAGCAGCAAGTGAGGTCTAATATTCACCATCTTCAGATATGTGAGAATTTCATGTGTGTGTTGCAAATGCCGGAGAACATGCACACTTGTGTTCCTCCCCAAAAGGGAAACTATGAATCAGTCACAATACACAGCTGCAACATAACAATAACTGTTGTCCTTTCTTTTTCTGTGACAACTGTAACAGGACAGTGAAGAGCAGGACAATGGAGTTATGTCAACATGCAGGAGGATTTTAGAGTGCTTACAGATATGAGTCATCCTGGTCGGTTATGGAACACTAAGCCTTTGGCATTACAAGACTCTCAGTGGTTTGATTCTCTTTATTTTTGTCTTAATTGCTTCACCCCATCATTTCAGATAGTGTGAAAGGAATGCATTCAATGCCTGCAGAAAAAAAGGGGCTCTCTCAGGACTGTGCAGAATGGTCAGATTTCCTCAGGCTTCTCATTTGATCTTTTAATTCTTCTTCCCTGCCATACATACACACAAACCTGCACTTAAACATAAAATCTTCTACTTGCGTTACAGATGAGAAAAATGTTGTCAAGATACAGCAGGAGAAAAGCCTTTGGGATTTATTATGGGTATGTACATTACCACAAGCATCTTCTCTGATTAAGCCTTTCCAGTGTATTTAGAGTTTGACCTCTTTTACATATTCATTCATATACTGCTTACTCTGTAGTGCCTCTTTACTAGTAGGCACTTTTCCATTATTGCCTTTAACAGAACATTTTGTCTTTCTCCTCATAATTAAAAGAAATACTCATCTCCCTTCCCTGCCTTTTGGGACTTGAATGAGAAAGTGTCGCCCTACTTCTTTTCCCCATCGTTACTCTGGGTGCACAGTTGTCATCTCTAAATGCAGTTTAAGATCACTGATTCTGTATTTGGTAACAATCTGGCAGAATTTGGCAAGCTGCACAGCGGTGAGGTCATTTGGTAAAAGCAGGGAATCCATGGGGATCTGTGTCTGTCTTGTTTGTTATTAATCTGTTCCTCCCAGGATCTCTTTTGCTGTTTTAGCTTTTAATCTGACAAATATTTTGAGTACCATTCCTTTTCTGGACAGATGATTTTCTCCATTGCCCTAATTATTTATGCTACAGCTTCAGAAGGACATGTAGGGCTGGTGAGTGGGACTGTGCTTTCATTTGCAAGCTGTGTTTCTTGCCTTTTAGACAGAGCACATCCAGCTCTTCGTGGGCATAATGGTGGTGAGAAACATTTGCAACATCAGTCGTTTTGCACTGGGGTGTCCTTTCCCCTGTCTTGATAACACACACACTCTCCCTCCTACCCGTTCACCTCCTGCACTGCTCATCTGTCATACCCAGCTAATAAACTGAAGGCACCTCCTGCCCTGATCATGGCCTTGCATATTTAGGTTATTAGAGCCAGGCACTTGGCACACACTGTGGCGTGGTGAAAGCTGATCATAGGAGAAATGCAGCGATCGTTCTGCAGCCAACGCTGTCTAAATCCCCATCCTGCTTTTATTTGAGTCCCTGCCACGGGAAGTATTGAACTGGACTAATGCACAGCCGAAAGTAAATGCTTATTGAAGAACTGCTCAAGTTTTATCTAGCCACATATTAAATGATCTTGAATTTGGGGCAGAGATGGGCAAGGCAAGAAAACAAAGCAGCAAATGCTCTGTCTGAGAGGGCTTTGGAGTCGAGCCGCAACAGTCAAGTCTCTGTGCTCATGTATGCGTGCTGTGCGGGGAGAGGGGGGTGCACAAAGGGTGGGGCAGCCAGGCAAGGGGAATAGATCTGTATGAGATAATCTGTTTCTCTTGCTTTCCCCCTCCCCTCCCCTCCCCATCTCCCTTTTCCTGCCTCTCTCTCCTGGGAGATGACTCACACCTGCTCTGCCCTGATACTACCATTTCCCATCAGAAGCACACAGTCACTCTGAAGTCACCCAAGCTGTTCTGTGTTAGATCCCTGCATTGCTTACATCTGCTCTTTGGTGAGCAGGATTCAAACGCTGCTGTGGGCAGCATGCCTGTAACTCAGCACAGACTCATGAAATCCAGCCACTTGCCTGTGACACACAGATATCTTGATGGCATCCTGGGCTTCTGAGTGTTCCATCCTAGTGGCAACCCCATTTTAGGGATGGCTGATTAATCTTCTTATCAGAGAGATGGTTTTTATAAGGACCCACACAAGGCATTTATCAGTTGACATCGGGTCCTCAGGTAGACAAACGACTTTTCAATTCTAAAGGTCTGAGTAATTTCATCTGCATCTGGCCTTACTCCACCTACACCTCCCACCTTGGCTAAAACAGACTCTTTCACCTGCATATAAACACCCACAAGGGTGTCCTCTAATGCTTTCTATGCAGAAGCACAAAGTACTTTAAAAACATTAATGGATGAAGAGTCAGGACCTCACCACAATGTGGCTAACCATTATTTTAATTTATGTTTTAGGAAACTAAAGGCATAGAGATAATCAGCATCTTCCCCAAGGCTACATGGCAAGAAGAGGCATAATATTGGAAAGGAACGGAGCAACACGGTCCAGCACTGTATTTGAGAATCAAAACCATTCTTCAGTTTGGTGAAAAGGATGAGCAAGCATGTTGCACCTGTTAGTTCTGCAAAATTTTGCATCTAAGTCTCTCTGTGAGTTTCAGTTTCAAGTGAGCTTGTACACTTTAGGGACATTCAGTGATAATAATTGAACTTGGTCACCTTTGTGGCTCAAAACAAGGCTACAGACAGAACAAAAGTTCAGGAAATCTCAGAGGCTTCTGGGTCCTGATGCCCACTAAAATATCTCATGGGACAAACTGCACATTATTTTGAAAGTAATCAAGAAGGTATTGTTCACACTTATTATCCTGCAATTTGTTTTCCTTCTTTGTTGGGTACACATAAAATACCAATCATTACAGTATACAGAGCTGCTTACAGTGTTATCAAAGACAGGAAAGATGGTTTGATTTGAGCTGTCAGCAGCAAATTTTCTATGTGCATAGATACTGCGCGTATCCAGCGCACACTTCTACAGCAGCCAGCTAGATTTATCTCAAGGATATGACATGAAATGAAATGAAGGCCTTGTGGTTTTCCCTAACTAGGAAGATGTTTGCCGTCAGATCTGATCCCCATACTGTGCTCTGACAGGTGCCAGCTTAAGGCTGGTCTCCAGGAGAAGCCAGATCTAAGGTGTGAGCCTTTTGTAGTAGCAGCTCAAGTTCCTGGGAGAGGCTTCCTGGGAGCATGAGTGTCCCCTTCAACCAGAGCTGTCACTCCAGCTTTTAGGAAACTGCTGGCAAGCTAGCTGCCCAACACAGCACCTATAATCTAATTTTTGGAAGTGCTAATAACCTCTACCGACATAGACCCAGACTCGTAAACAATCAGGAGAAAGGAATTTCCTTTCTCCTCAACACAAGAAAGGCAGCCATCCTTTTACAATTAAAATAATCATGAGCATATGTCTGACTTCTTTCATAAGGCAGTAAAATTACATCCACAGTTATATTTCACTCTCGTTTTCTTTGGGAAATATAGTCCTGAAATAGAGCCTTGCCCTTTCCCAGTGATAATTTTCCTGTTCTGTTATAGGAGGGATAGAACAACAATTCAGCACAGGTTTCCAAGAGGGCTTTTACATCTCTATAGAAGGAAGGATGCATACTTTTCAGAGATTTTTATCTCTGTTTGGTTCAGACATTCATTGTTCCAGATGTCACTGGAAGTACCAGTAAAAGGCCTCTTTTATATATACTCCAGAGATTTTCTTCAAATCGACAGTCCCTCTCTGAGGCCCTGGATTTATACTCTGCCTTCTTCTCTGCCTCTCCTGGGTGTCTGTCTTCTTTCTATCACTTTGTTCAAGCTATCATGTACCTACTTCCTCAGATTTCTACCTCTTAAAATGCTGCTTTGATTCATCTGTTTCCGCTTCAGCTTTCACTCTGGCATTGATCAGCAGCAGCATTTGGGAACTACAAAACTTGCTCCATACCTCCAGCTTAATACTGAGCACACTTAATAGATGCATCTCACAGCCTGTCCTGGCTTTGAAAATAGCCAATTTTCAAAATAGTTAATTTTCTTCCCAGTAGCTGGTACAGTGCTGTGATTTGGATTAGTTATGAGAATAATGTTAATAACATGTGGATGTTTCAGTTGTTGCTAAGCAGTACTTACCATAAGTCAAGGACATTTCAGTTTCCCATGCTCTGCCAGCAAGCAGGTGCACAAGAATCTGAAGTGTGATCACAGAGTAGGTACAGGGAAACCAAAGGATCAGCCCCAGCCAGCATGGGCTTAGAAGGCAGGTCCTGCTTGACCAACCTGATCTCTTTTCATGACCAGGTGACCTGCCTGGTCGATGAGGGAAAGGTTGTGGGTGCTGTCTACCCGGATTTCAGCAACGCTTTTGACACGGTCTCCCACAGCACCCTCCTGGAAAAGTTGGTACCCATGGCTTTGACAGGTGCACTCTTCAGTGAATTAAAAACTGGTTGGATGGTCAGGCCCAAAGAGTAGTGGGAAATGATGCTGCATCCAGTCAGCCACCTGGTCCCTAGTGGTATTCCCCAGGGATCAGTGTTGGGCCCAGTCCTATTCAGTACCTTTATTAATGATCTGGATGAAGGGATCAAGTCTTAGTAATTTCAGGGACAACACCAACACCAAGCTGGGTGTGAATGTTGATCTGATGATCTGTTGATCTGGAGGGTAGGAAGGCTCTGCAGAGGGATCTGGACAGGCTGGATCAATGGGACAAGACCAACAGTACGAGGTTAACCAAGACAAGTGCTGTGTCCTGCATTTTGGCCACAACAGCCCCATGGAGCACTATGGGCTTGGGGCAGAGTGGTTGGAAAACCAGTGGGTGGAAAAGGACCTGGTGGTGCCGGTCAACAGCTGCTGTTGTTGTACCCAGGTACAGGTAGCAAGGAAGGCCAATGGCATCCTGGCCTGTGCCAGCAGTAGTGAGGCCAGCAGGAGCAGGGCAGTGATTGNAAGTAATCAAGAAGGTATTGTTCACACTTATTATCCTGCAATTTGTTTTCCTTCTTTGTTGGGTACACATAAAATACCAATCATTACAGTATACAGAGCTGCTTACAGTGTTATCAAAGACAGGAAAGATGGTTTGATTTGAGCTGTCAGCAGCAAATTTTCTATGTGCATAGATACTGCGCGTATCCAGCGCACACTTCTACAGCAGCCAGCTAGATTTATCTCAAGGATATGACATGAAATGAAATGAAGGCCTTGTGGTTTTCCCTAACTAGGAAGATGTTTGCCGTCAGATCTGATCCCCATACTGTGCTCTGACAGGTGCCAGCTTAAGGCTGGTCTCCAGGAGAAGCCAGATCTAAGGTGTGAGCCTTTTGTAGTAGCAGCTCAAGTTCCTGGGAGAGGCTTCCTGGGAGCATGAGTGTCCCCTTCAACCAGAGCTGTCACTCCAGCTTTTAGGAAACTGCTGGCAAGCTAGCTGCCCAACACAGCACCTATAATCTAATTTTTGGAAGTGCTAATAACCTCTACCGACATAGACCCAGACTCGTAAACAATCAGGAGAAAGGAATTTCCTTTCTCCTCAACACAAGAAAGGCAGCCATCCTTTTACAATTAAAATAATCATGAGCATATGTCTGACTTCTTTCATAAGGCAGTAAAATTACATCCACAGTTATATTTCACTCTCGTTTTCTTTGGGAAATATAGTCCTGAAATAGAGCCTTGCCCTTTCCCAGTGATAATTTTCCTGTTCTGTTATAGGAGGGATAGAACAACAATTCAGCACAGGTTTCCAAGAGGGCTTTTACATCTCTATAGAAGGAAGGATGCATACTTTTCAGAGATTTTTATCTCTGTTTGGTTCAGACATTCATTGTTCCAGATGTCACTGGAAGTACCAGTAAAAGGCCTCTTTTATATATACTCCAGAGATTTTCTTCAAATCGACAGTCCCTCTCTGAGGCCCTGGATTTATACTCTGCCTTCTTCTCTGCCTCTCCTGGGTGTCTGTCTTCTTTCTATCACTTTGTTCAAGCTATCATGTACCTACTTCCTCAGATTTCTACCTCTTAAAATGCTGCTTTGATTCATCTGTTTCCGCTTCAGCTTTCACTCTGGCATTGATCAGCAGCAGCATTTGGGAACTACAAAACTTGCTCCATACCTCCAGCTTAATACTGAGCACACTTAATAGATGCATCTCACAGCCTGTCCTGGCTTTGAAAATAGCCAATTTTCAAAATAGTTAATTTTCTTCCCAGTAGCTGGTACAGTGCTGTGATTTGGATTAGTTATGAGAATAATGTTAATAACATGTGGATGTTTCAGTTGTTGCTAAGCAGTACTTACCATAAGTCAAGGACATTTCAGTTTCCCATGCTCTGCCAGCAAGCAGGTGCACAAGAATCTGAAGTGTGATCACAGAGTAGGTACAGGGAAACCAAAGGATCAGCCCCAGCCAGCATGGGCTTAGAAGGCAGGTCCTGCTTGACCAACCTGATCTCTTTTCATGACCAGGTGACCTGCCTGGTCGATGAGGGAAAGGTTGTGGGTGCTGTCTACCCGGATTTCAGCAACGCTTTTGACACGGTCTCCCACAGCACCCTCCTGGAAAAGTTGGTACCCATGGCTTTGACAGGTGCACTCTTCAGTGAATTAAAAACTGGTTGGATGGTCAGGCCCAAAGAGTAGTGGGAAATGATGCTGCATCCAGTCAGCCACCTGGTCCCTAGTGGTATTCCCCAGGGATCAGTGTTGGGCCCAGTCCTATTCAGTACCTTTATTAATGATCTGGATGAAGGGATCAAGTCTTAGTAATTTCAGGGACAACACCAACACCAAGCTGGGTGTGAATGTTGATCTGATGATCTGTTGATCTGGAGGGTAGGAAGGCTCTGCAGAGGGATCTGGACAGGCTGGATCAATGGGACAAGACCAACAGTACGAGGTTAACCAAGACAAGTGCTGTGTCCTGCATTTTGGCCACAACAGCCCCATGGAGCACTATGGGCTTGGGGCAGAGTGGTTGGAAAACCAGTGGGTGGAAAAGGACCTGGTGGTGCCGGTCAACAGCTGCTGTTGTTGTACCCAGGTACAGGTAGCAAGGAAGGCCAATGGCATCCTGGCCTGTGCCAGCAGTAGTGAGGCCAGCAGGAGCAGGGCAGTGATTGTCCCCCTGTACTGGGCACTGGTGAGGCTGCCTTGAGTCCTGTGTCCAGTTCTGGGCCGCTCACTGCAAGGACATTGAGATGCTGGAGTAAGTCCAGAGAAGGGCAGTGGAGCTGGTGAAGGGTCTGCAGTGCATTTCCTGCAAGAGGTAGTTGAGGGAACTGCAGGTGTTTAGCCTAAAGAAGAGGAGGCTCAGGAGGACCTTATCACTCTCTACAACTCCCTCCCTGAAAAGAGGCTGTAGCCAGGTGAGGTTTGGCCTCTTCTCCCAGGCAACCAGTGACAGGATGAGAGAACACAAGCTGTGCCAGGGAAGGTTTAGGTTGGACACTAGGAACAATTTCTTCACAGAAAGGGTGGTTAGATCCTGGAATGGGTTGCCCAGGGTGGTAGAGTCACTGTCCCTGGAGGTGTGTAAGGAGAGACTTGATGTGGCTCTCAGTGCCCAGGTCTAGTTGACATAGTGGTGTTTGGTCATAGGTTGGACTCAAGGATTCTAGATGTCTTTTCTAACCTAACTGATTCTGTGATTCTGTGATTCTGTGAGGGAGCATTGCTGGGACAAATGATCCAAACTGGCCAAAGGGATATTCCACACCATACAACATCATGCTCAGAATATAAATCAGGAGGAGTTAGCCAGGAGAGACTGATGGATGGTCAGGGATAGCCTGGGCATCAGTCAGCAGGTAGTGAGCAACTGCATTGTGCTTCACTTGTCTCTTTTGGGTTTTATTCCTCACTCTCTCTTCCTTTCACTACTATTAGTAGTAGTAGTAGTAGTTTTTCAGTTATTAAAATGCTCATATCTCAGGCCACAAGTTTTACTTCTTCCTGATTCTAGTTCCCATCGCAGGGGAATGGGTAGTGAGCAAGTGGCTGCATGATACAAAGCCCCATTTACTCAGCGTCTTCAAAACACTGTGGAGAACAGTCAGACATCAACTCTCAGGGAGCAGTAGGGAATATGACAGCCAGGAAATAACCTTTTGTAGTCCTGGTTTCCCAATGTCCTATAGATATTTTAAATCTGGATTGGCTTTTATCACGTTCCTGGCTATACAGTGTGTATCTCAGTTAAGAGAAACAAAGAACCATTCCAGGTGCTACCTGCCCAGTACTGGGATGGAAAACACTGCCCACACTTACGCTTAGCTGACCCTCTGATCTCTGAGGTGCTCCCAAAAGCCCTCCCACACAGTCTGGGACCTCTTGTTCACATTTTGCTGATAAGCAGCATGGACCTGAGCTGGCCATGCATTACGTCCCCCTGCATTCCATGATACTGGGGGCCTGCAGGGAAGCATCCCACTCTCTTTCTTTACTTTAAAGGTCAGTCATTTGATGTCATCCAAGGCCCCTGGAATAGGTAGAGGCTAACAGTGCAAGTGTGGGTGACTGCAGCAGACTCACCGTGTACTGGCATGTGCTTCAAGGCATATCCCCCTGTCCTAACTTTGACACTCCTGCTACTAGCCATGGAGGTAGTCAGTGCTTAACCACAGAGCTCAAACACACAGCTAGGCGTTGTTTCTCAGCTGTACCACAGGGTTCTGCTGCCTCTGCTCTGTGTAAGTCTAGAAAGCACCATTTTGCTTTGCTGTGGCACTGAAATTCTACTGTGCAGCAGCAAGACAGCCCACTTTGCTGTCTGATCTGACATGGCATGATTTTACTGTCCACCTGCTCCACACACACACACTGACATACACACGCCATCAGTCCCTCTAAACTTCTAATCAAATGTGGCTGATTAAAATTTAAATACCAGCACCAGAGCCTCTTTTGACCTGGACTTACACGGATCAATCTTTCCAAGAAAACTAAAACTCCAACTTGTGGGCGATGGAGCCTGGCCTCTGAAGATTCATTTCTGATGTCTATTTCAGATTAACACCTTTGGACAGTGTCCCTTTGGCTCAAGCAGATAGCAAGACTGCACCTGCTCCCTCTTTGAGAAACCAGAAATAAAAGAGCTTGTTCAGAATGTACAGAGAGAGAAAAGTCATCAAATTGTCTGGGATCATGGGATGGTGTCTTGGTTTTGAAAGACAGGTGCCGGCCAAGGGAAGGCAGGAGCCCCTCCCAGAACAGAAAATGTAAACCCCCTCCCTCCAAATTATTTAAAGGGGCTCTCAGGCAAAAATATGAGGATAAGAATAACAGTTCTTTAATATGTAAAAACAAAACAAAATAAAACAAAAAAAATAACAAACTACCACCTAACAGGAAAACTAGAACAAGATGCAGTATTAAACAAAAAAAACAAACCCTGACAGTTAGAATACAACCTGACACCCTGTCAGTCAGGGTGTTGGTAGCAGTCCGGTTTGAATGGTGGCTCCAGTAGTCCTCCTGGGGTGACAGATGGTTCTGCTGAAGCAGAAATCCTGTAGAAGGGAAGAGTTTTCCTCCAGTGGTCCAGTGGTGATGTTGAAGGGTCTGGTCCTTTCTCTGGGAATCCAGTGGGAGAGAAGGCTGCTCCTCTGGGAATCCAGTAGAAGGCAGATGCCTGTTCTGTCCAAATGCCCAGATTATATCCAGGTGGGAATGCTTGGCTCCTCCCCCTGGGCAGAGCTTCTCACAATGGGCTGATGTCATTGTATGAGTCATGGGGTGGGTCCTTAATTGCCCATTAAACAGGAAATGGCTCCCGGAGGGAGTTATCTATGACTCATGGGGCAAGGCATTGATGGCCCATTAACAGGAGATGGTCCAGGGGAGGAGGTAAGGAAAACACTGCCCCTCCTGATTTTAACAGTTCATGAAGATGGAGATAGAAGATAGACCTTCTGGAATATTTTACATTATAACCTAGGACAGATGGCTGAAAAATAAGGGTTCCAATGGTGATATGAAAGAAGTATTAAAGCAGCAAGCTTGTGCTTTCTACTGACTGATTATCTTGCTTTGTTCTTATGGGGCTAAAATAGGAAGGGAAACTCTGATGCCAAGATCATGGAATGCATTGGCATAGTCTAAAGACCCTGTACTTTCTGGCCACCAGTACCTGAGACTTCCTCTTGGAAATCCACAAAATTTTTATCTGCTTTTGTACCTGTTAACCTTTCTAGATCACCACAATGCCTTCATTTGCAAGCTGTTTACCTTATCAGCTAGCAGCTGTGGCCAAGTGATCCTTACAGCAGGACTCGAGACAAAGGTCAGTGAACAAACACATTGCATCAAATGTTTACAAGTGGCCCTTACCTTCCAAAGTTGATCCATTAGTGTATGTTTCTTCTGAAAGTTTTCCTTTGGAGAATGGCAGCCTGCAGCGGTTGAAACTTCAGTTAGTACTTCCTAGGAGATGAACCAAGCAGGAAGTACAGACTGCAGTCTATTGTAGAAATCCACATTTTGTTCCCATGTGGGAGACTGTCTGCTACTCTTCCCATCTCAGGAGGGGACATAGCAGAGCTGGAAAGGGTTCAGAGAGAAAGAAGTTGTATGGAAAAGCTGACAAATAAGGGATGACTAAGTTATCTTTAGCCTAGGGAAGAGACATCTGATAGGACTGTAGAGCAGCAAGTGGAATGAAGGTGGTAGAGACACACTGACTGTGACCTGTCTTATCTGAAACAAGAGCCTTGAACACCAAATTAAGCTGGTAGGTAGACGATTCAAAAAAACCCCAAAGGAGGTACTTCTCTTCAAACATACAATTGAACTGGGGAACTCCTTACCACAAATTGTGCAGTGACCATAGTTAACATTTGAAGAGTGGCTGGATAAACTGCTGGATAATAAAATTCACATAGACAGAAATGATACCTGGCTCAGGAAGTCCCTGAGTAGCAAACAGAGTTGAAGGTAATGTCAGAGGTAGAGCTAGACATACTTTCTCTATTCTGACATGTTTTTTCAGTCATCTGCTTTTGGACAACATTCCTCTAAGCCAGTACTCTTGCTCTTCTACTCCTCTGTCATATATGGGCCTCCCAAGTGGAAATCATCAGCTGCTGCTCTACTCCCTCCATCAGGCAATATGTGAGGAAGAGCCTGATGGAGTTAAAGGCCCCATTTTCAGAAGCAGAAAGAAGATTAAGGGAATGGCCACCTGGTACAATGAAGGCAATATGGAGAAACCTAAGTATTGCTTGAGATACGGCTCACATACAGGAAGAGACAACCGAGCAGCACCCTTGCAGCCATCACTATCCACCTCCACAAGACTTTAAAAACAAAAACTAAAAAAAAAGCAAAAAAAGAAAAAAAAAGAAGCTTGTTTTTGCTGGAAAGGAAGAAGATAAGCATCCGTATCACAGAAAAGCATATGCTTTTAGTTGGAGCAATTTTAGTTACAGCTTCTTGGGAGAAACCGAGACCTGGAAGCCTATGGAAAGAAATCTGCAGCTCGACAGAAGAATCCCTGCAGCTGGGAAAGCCAGCCTGTGATGGAACCCTTGGGTGTCCCATGTTTTGGTACTTTGGAGAGGCTGAAAGGATTAATAGCATTTGCATCATATTTGCATTTTAATAATTTCATGAGTCTGTCTTCCCCTGGTGGCCTGTCTGGGCATTCTCTCCCCACTTTTAATACATTAATTGTCTGTAGAATGAGAGTAGAATTAACACCACTTGTAACCAGTGGCTCAGTGCAGGCAGGGCATGTTGTCATGCCTACCTGCACTGAATTTTCTGTTACTGGTGTGTTTTCCACACACACACTCAAGGTTAAATTGACCTCTGGATTCAGGAACAGAGGATGTCTTCCACTGGTCAGACTGAGTAGAATCACCTGGTGTGGGGCATTTGGTTTTTACCCTATAAGTTTTCTTCCAGTGTTCTTGTTTTGGTTAAGAGGTTATTTGGATTTTAATAAATGTGCTACTGTATGAGCAATCTAGCATATTAACAGTGGTGACCTGTCTCCCTGTCCTCTTCCATCGAATATTTTAATACACTTCTTATCTTATAATAGATTGTGTTTTTATTGTAAGGGTATAGGGATTTGTGTGATTGTTGTGAGCAGAGCAGATCACAGAATTACAGAATCACAGAATCATAGAATGGGCTGGGTTGGAAGGAACCTTTAAGATTATCTCATTCCAACCTCCCTTCATGAGCAGGAACATCTTCCACTAGACCAGATTGTTCAGACCCGCATCCAAACTGGCCTTAAAAAGCTCTATAAAATGATCTATAAAATTGCAGGGATCTCCTTAACTCCAGGAGACCCCGCAATACGTAGGAAAGTCCAGGTTTCTGGCCCATGCTGTTGAAGGAGTAGTCTGGAGTCGTTTGTTCGTGTTCTCAAGGCAGTTTATTAAGTCCTTATCAAAGGTAGATTTCTCTGCCCTGCCAGGGTTGACACAGAATGCGTCCAGAGACACACTGTGCCCGCCCCGGGTGAGCTGTAATCTTTTATACTAAAAACTACATATTAAATGTTTACAATTAAGTACCAATCTATGCCACTCACATCACCATGTCCAGATCTGTGTCAAACCAATCCAAAAGTGCCAGCATCACCAAGAAGATGGAGGTTATGAAGAAGAGCATAAGATAACATGCCACGTGTAAAAATCCTCCNCACCTGAACTAGACCTCTAAGGCGTGGTGGTTCTTCCCCAGGTATGTTGCTGGGAGTACTGACACCCTTGTCACATCCATCCACATCCTGCCATTTGTGACACAAGTCTCAAAACCTTCTTCTGTGATAACCAAGATGGCTATAACCAGAAATGGAGAAGAAATAGCTAATTTTAAAATTACAAGGTCCAAGTCTTCTTCCCCATTTGCCGAGAAGATGGGCAGTGTATCCCAACTTTGCAATTTCTTCTAAACAACCACAACTGCCAGTCCTGGAGCTATATTTGGCATCCACCTCATGCCTCTTTTCCACCACTAGAATTCCTTCCTTTCCCTTCGATTTTCCCATTATCTCCCAAGTATTCTGCCTGCTCTGGCCACTCCTTCAGTTGAAGGCTGTGACTTTGCTTCCTGAGATTCAAACAGGCTGCCACCTTTCATCAATAACAATTTCCCTTTTTTCCTCTCCAGAAAGAATTGCCTCTCTGGCAGACAAAGGAAAGCACCTCTCACATAAAAGTGGAGCAGAACTAATGTATTTACTCTATTTGCCTATTTTATTATTCCTCTGAGATGTATTAGTTTAACAGTTTTATTTATGGTACGTGAAAAGTTAAATATTCCTTTGTCCTTGGGATTTACATAAACTGGTGCAGTATGAGATTCTGGGGGTTTTAATGAGGTATTTGTCAAAATACTCTCCCTGGCAGATTTTTTTTAATACCTTTGAGACCATAAAGGATCATTTTACTACAATACTCTGCTTCTATCAGACCCTGTGTGAGTGGCTTGTAATATCCTGTGGTTGTGTTCCCTCTGGATGTCTGACTTCCCTTTCAGAGCAGTAAGAGACAGGAGGAGCAGAGACCAGAGGATGCCTGCCAGAACCTCCCCTGAGCCAGGACTGAGTGGGGCAGCACAAGCTCCATGCATCCTGCCCAGATCAGGGGTCCTGCAGAGCCCATTCAAAGGCCACGAGCCCCCACACCTGGAGTTAAGACACCAGGCTTCATCCAAGTTGTTGGCGTAAAATTCTACAATCCAAGGTGTCTTCCTTAGTGGAGCTTGACTTCAAAAAAGATCTGGAAGAAAATGGTGGTGTGTAGTTTTGCTCTGAGGAAAGAACAGCCAACACATGATCTGTCAGGCTTTTAGCATGGGCAGCCCTTATCTCTACCATAAGGATATTGTCCACAGGAGCTGGGCTTTACCATAAGGTCCGTACCACAGGAGCTGGGGCAGACCCACCACTTCCATGGATTTCAGTGTTGGCCTCAGGAGGCACAGCATCCTTCCTGAACTAGCATGGCAGTGATGCCCAAGTGGACGAGACATGGGCTCCAGGTGGAGTTGGACAGTCCTGATCAGGTCCAGGAAGATGCACCACAGTTGCCAAAGCAGGAGCAGCCCCAGTCTCCCGCTACCCAAAAACACATGCCAAAGCCTGCATCCACCGGGCCATAGCTGGTAGCAAGCCCCAAGGGAAGGGTTACCCCTGCTGGGACATGGCCAGGGCTGGAGAAACAGGAAGGGTAGAAGGAATAGGCTCTGTCCTAAGACTACAGCCAGGAGGGGGAGAAAAATGGGAGTTGGGTTATGTAAGTGGTGCCAGTCCCTCTGCTTAAGGACACCGATGGAGATGGAGGGAAGGAGACAATTATGTAACAGCATTATTTACAGGTCTGGCAAAATCCTCCACAATTTCTGAACATCCTTTATTGTGCAAAGCAAGCCAGACAGGGAGTGAAAATTACAGCTAGTTAAGGATAACTTAATGAATTCATTTTTACTTCAGTAATTCTTCCGCAAATTAGAGAACACAGAAAGTTCCTTTAAAAAAAAAAACCAAAAAAAAAAAAACAAAAGAGAAACCAAAGTAAACCAAAAAAACATCAACAACAAGGAAAAAAAAATGCAGAAGATGCAGAAAATAAACTAATCCCTAATATTTAACTTGGTAGTGTGAATCAATATTTACTTCAAAACATGCTAGCAATAACACACTATGTATAAACACATCCTCATTCTTTCTCAGTCTGTGTGGGTGTTGATCTCAGGCTATGGCTCACTAGCATAATGTGAGTAGTTCTGAACCCTGGCTGATCCCAGGAAGAGATCATGCAGGCTCAGCTTGCACAAGTCAGTTCTGAATCACATCAAATCCCCAGGCACTGGGGACTGATACAGAAGCCTAAGGTACAGAGTATTTCCAGTTTGAAGTGCAATCCCTAAAGACATGCGGAAAAAGCCTGCACAGGCAAGAGACATGGTCAGGATGGTTAATTCCTTTTTGGGTCTTTTTTCACCCGGACATGTGGAGAAATCACTGCACAGGACTTTGACAATGGCAAAGCTGTGTTAAGGTCCTTTCTTTGGCATGGTTTGGTCATCCTGTATCTATGGGTTCCTTTCAAGCAACATGATCAAGAGCCCAGTGAAGACTTTCCACTGGGCTTTAATAGGCTTTTGATCAAGACCCACAAGATCAATTCTATGAAGTTTTAACTAATTCTGAGTACCTCCAGTTCTTGTTGAAATGATAGCAGTCAGCATCTCTAGAGGTATCTTATAGATTTGGGCTCTAGATGCACTATGACATACAGTGAGTAATTAATTTGCTTTTCAGATGACTTTTCCAAGGTTATCTGAGTCACATGTGACTGAATGGACAAGAGAGGCCATCTCTATGGGCACAAATGCCTCCTTATCCTCCTGCTGGCAAGAGAGGCAGGATAGATCATCAATGTCATAGTGACAGACAATCATAAAAAACCCCTTCAGGTGCAGTAGTACAGAGTCAGATTTCCAATGTTATTGTAGGGCTGTTACAGCTTCTGAAATATTAATTCATTTTTTAATAGACTATCTGTTAAACTTTAAAAAGAAAGGGGTGCAATTCTCTGAAACTAAACAAACACATTTGTTGAATGGAAGCTTTGAATTTCAGAGTGCATAGAGAGCTTTAAAAGCTGAAATGTATAATTCATTATTTATCACCACTTATAAATTTTAAGTAATCTGCCAAGAGTTATTACCTAACACTTACTTTTCAGTGTCCAAAACATACTTGCTGTGTGTACACTGTTAGTGAGACTTTTAGTGGGGCAAAGGAATAAATCTGACTGTAGCCATGGTCTTCCAAGCATTCAGGCTCCCACTGGCCATCACTGTAATGAAGGTACAGTGTTTCTTACAACAATTACACCCTTTCCATCTGGAGGGGATGCAACCTGAAAGCAAGACAGGTCTAAGCTACCCCCTAGGTGCCTGCTACAGTCAAAAGAAGTAAACAAAACATCCTTTGAGAGAAGCTCACTCCATCTGAGGAGAAATAGGTTAAATAATTTGGGGCAGAGGGATTGACGTGGGGATGCAATGCTCTGCTATCTCTTTCTATTGATTATAGGGGAAGCCTGGACAACTCATTTTATTCTCCCTCAGTTTTTTTAGGAAAGATTTGATTGTTTATAGCCCAGTCTAAGTGATATTCTTAGCAAAGACAAATGCAGAACAACTACAGCACACAGGGCCACCAAATATCTACCTGCTAGGGATGAGTTACCGGGATGGCATTTCTGCAGAGATACTAAAGCTCCCAGGCCTCCCTGTCTCACCTCAGACAATGTGTAAGCTGGGCTAATGGAGACAAAGGACTGCAGCCCTGGACTTGGGCTTTTGCACATTCTTCCAGTCCTCTTCACATTTTTGAATGTTTTTTTGCAAGTGCTCATCTAATCCCATGGGCTGCCACTTTGTCTCTGAGGGAGTGCAAATGTGAAGCCGCTCAGACTCACAGGGAGCTGCGCTGCCTTCCTCAGCTGAAGGCCAGCGCTGACATTCCCAGATTTGCCTTTTTTGCTCCAGGGGAAGGCTGGAGCCGTGTGTCATGGAGCCATGCGCTAGGTGCAGTAAGTAGATACCTTAGGGGATTAAGAGCAGACACAGTGGGAAAAAGACCATGCATATGCTCACATCTTCCCAGCTGCACTCCTGCACGTGGCATGAAAGACTGAGAGACTTGACTGCAATAAAGCAGAGCGGCGACTGTGTGAATAACTGCACCAACAACCACACCAGATTAGACAAAAGGTTCAGTGGGGAGCGGTTTAGCATGCAAAAAGGCAAAAGCACTGCCTAGGAGTTAGCTACTTCCATCCACTATTCTCTTCAGTTGCCCATTCAATCCTCAGAAATACAAAGAACATTATCTCCACAACTAAGTTTTAAGAAATTAAGATAATCTCTTCCTCTCTCATGTGTTCACTCCCTGCTATTTCTTTTTGCCTCAGTAAAAGATGTGAAAACAAGCTTGAACTGCTGAGGAGAGAAGCAGCTGCACTGTCAGAGCTTCTCCAAGGACATCTCCCAACAGGCCTGGAAAAGGATTACACTGTAGCTGGTAACAGTAGGGGATGTTGATTTTCAAATCCCTTTTATTCAGCATTTGTGTCAGCGTTTTCATGCGTGTTACCTCTGGGCTGAGCCAAACATAAATCTGTTCTTACCAGTCTTCTCATTAGCATGCATGAAACAAACATTAGCAGAGAGGGCATCGGCACCAAGCGATAACAATCCATTTATATCGCTTTGGGAGGCAAACAGGAGGTGGGGAGCACTGGAGTCTGACACACAGGCATGGTAAGGCTGCTGCTGAAACCTGTCCATGGCGCAGTGTCAGGTTGCTGCCTGCAAGGTGGGGCATGAGACATCCAGGGAGTCAGACGCAGGTATAGTACCAGAGTTTTAGTCTCAGAAAACAGGGGAGGTCCTTTATTCATTGGTGAAAGAAAAATTCTTTCATACTAGTTTGTCATCTGCCTTTACTTCCACAGCCAGAGAAGAAATGATGTAGTTTTTTTCTCAGTCAGGCCTCAAACCAGGCTCATAGGAAGAAGGCCCTATATTTCCTTTAGCATTTTGATGGTGGATGACTTATGTATTTAAACAACATGGATGTCCTACATCCTCAAAAGCAGGAGAGATCACCAGCAAAACACAGAACATTAAAGATTGTGAAGGTTTTCTGCTGTGCAAAGCCCATTCCGCTGAACAAATGTTGCTTCATATATAAAGATATATCTTTATCTGTGAACACATGCTCTGTGTTAAGAGTCATGCTGAAGAACAAGCATTTCATACATCCCTGTAATTGTAGTGGCTGCATTTTCTCTTTTCATGCAGCAAAGCTACTGCAAACAAGGCATTGTACCAGACTCTGCAGCAGATTCCGTATCGCTAATAACATTGGAAGGCTGAGAAACTGGTGTCTATCAACAACATCCCTTGTGTTAAATTAATGACATGCACCAGAAGCAAAGTAGGAAGATCGCTGTTTTGGTCCCATCTGGGTCCTGTGCTGGGGAAGCAAAAAATGATGGCTTTTTTTTGGGGGGAGAAACATTTGGCTATCCAGTCAACCTTTTTTTTTTTTTTTTCCGTTTAATAAGTCACAGCATCAAGCTCTGGTTGCGTTCCAATTCTTCTCCAGTCCTTTTGGAAATGCTCTAGTGAAGAAGCAAAGAATATTGCAAAGAGCATTGCCTTGGCATGGAAAAGGCAGTGTTTTCCTACACAGCTGACCTGAGCATATGGAAGTGGAAAGACTGCATCTCCATTCTTTAGTGAATGAGAGTTTGCACATGGGTGGAAAATGCTTGAGATGCAGCTCCTCAACCCAAAGACCTCACTCAGCTTGTCTGGAGGATCAGTGCAAAGCCCTCTACCTGAACTGTGATGTCTTCATAACTCCAGGAACCTTGGAAAGAGAGGATAGAACAGGATGCTAAGGCGTCCCTATTTATCCCTTCTGTGTTGTGGACAGCAGAGGAGGATCTATCAAATACTTGTGTCTGTGATGAACAATGAGTCCCTCAGATGTGTGGTGGCTGTCATCTGAGTTTCTTTTCCCCACAGGAAATGTTTGAGTCTTTCTCCAGGGTGGTGTCATACCCATACACCCAACAGTTAAATACCTCAACATTCAGAATGCATTTCTTAAAGCAGCCAGGTCTAACATTAGACAAATATGTCCCTTGGTGTTACTGTCTGCAGAAACTTGTCCATCTTAGCACACTGAGTCAACAGCTTCTATTGCTTATTTAACTGAGCTTCTGCTATGGCGATGCACAACAATCCTCCCACAACTTTTTTTCAGCCATATAATCAGCATTTAACTCCCCTCTGTCCCCAGGTTGAGCACACAGCCTTACCCTTTTATACCTGAACAGATTCTCAGTTACCTTACACTCACAACATTGAGTCCTTCTAGCATAGCTGTCCCATATTTGGTGGGAACAAGCTTGCCATATCACTTCCCAAAAGCATCTCTGGATAAATGCAGGCACTCAGGCAATCCAGGTTGGCCAGCACCCCATCAGCATCTGATTTTGCTTTTTCTAAATCATGTGCAATACTCCTATTCTCCTCAGCGATTCAGGGAACTTTTTGGTTCTGGTATGCAGATAAGAATCATGGTTCTGCTCCCTTTCCCTCAGTCTGTGGATGGCACTGGAGGAAATCTCCAGACACTGAATATTTTCCCCCTCCTCTTGTTCCCTGGCTGAAAAAACACAACACCAACCTGCTGTGTCTTCACATACATCAATTTTAGGAGGTCTTACCTGAAAGATGTTTAAAGTGCCTTACAGTGTGTATTTTGTGTTATCTAGTACTATCCTAATTATGGGATCTCTTACTCTAGGAAATTTCCCAGCATCCCAAGGAAAGCTGCTTTATGGCAGATCTGGACACATCTGGATTTCAGCAGTAAAAAGTATCTACTGCTGGTCTAGGAGTAAGAAACTTCAGTCTGTCTTTCTTTCCTTCATTACAAGTAAGAGATCTAGATGTACATCACATACTACTACTCTTACTGTACTTTTTTGGCTTCCAAATACTGAGGCATCATCAGACTGCTGAAACTACCACCTTCTAATAACGTAGTTGGGTCAACAATTGGTCTGCTTGTATTTCTCTCATGAATTATTCTTCTCCTTGTACAATGAATACATTCACTCTTATTGACATTGACACTGAGACTCCAACAGCATTTTGTTTTAAAGAACTGAGCTAAATGCTGAGATAGTTCAGACTCTCTGTCTGAAAGGTGCATTCAGAACACAGCAGAAGCGCTGTCTTGGTTTCTGTTGCCCCAAAAGCAAGCTGCTGACAAAAAGGGCAGCCTTAGCCTTATTTTTTATTTTCCTTTTTTCTCAACTCCATCCCTTGTTCTGTACAAGTGTTCATGGGGCATAAGGAAGCTGGATCACAGGGCTGACCCAGGTGAAAATCAACCTGACCAAACACAAAAGCTGGCTGTTTAAGTGCTTGCACCAGCACAGGGCAGGGATTGAAACACGCTGCCGGGGTTTTAGTGGAGGGAGGAAAGGTTTCCAGACTCTACTTTGGTCAGCTTCACCAATTAGGATATCTCAGCCTAACAGGAAACCACTCAAATGAACTAATAGGAAATGCTACAGGAAACCTCCCGAAGGACTAATAGAAAATGCTGTGATTAAAGGCTTTTTACTGGGCTTTAGCACAAAAGCAGAAGGAGGAAAAGAGGGCTTTTATCAAGTGATTAAAAGCACATCTCAAGAATAGCCTCTGCTTCATTCCTTACCTGAAAAGGGAGTCTAGGTGCCTCACAGCATACTGAATATCTTAAGCATGGGGTACATCTGCCTATGTGAGCAAAGGCGTGGCCTCATTCAGCTGTGTTGTGTTACCCCTGTGTGATTCAGGCACTCCTGCCAGGTCAGGCCCCACCAAGAAGGCAGCTATTCTTCATCACCTGCAGTGCCACTATGGGGTCAAGGTTTGGAAGGCATTGAGCAGCTCACTGGCTTTGAGCTGCTGTAGTGAACAGCAGAGGTTTGATGTTTTACTGGTACCTCCACAACTATTGTGAGTGTAAGGTTAGTGAGAAACATCTGTAGGCTGTGAGTAGTGTTTTTAGGCATTGATAGTCTGCTTGTTCTGCTGAGATTTTTCTTGATTATTTAATTCTACTTTTTGTTTTTAAATCTGAAAATGTTCTGCTAATATGTGTAGATATAGCAACTGAAGTTTAATATGGTGCATCCCAAGAAAGATCTAAATTCCTCACTTATTACAATTTTATAATGCTAGTCTTGGCGTGCATGTATACATAGATCTCTTTCATCGGGGGAGAGAAAAATAAATTCTTAATTAAACAAGAAACATTGGCTGGCATTGGATTTCTGGGTTTCCTTTTCTAGTTGACTCTTTTTTCTGTTTCCTGTGTCTTAGTGAAATATCAATATGCTTGCCATGGAATGCATGAGTCTTTCTTCAGAGAAAAATTAATAACCTTCTGTTAATCAAAACAGAAACAAAAATATCTCTCTAATATTAGTGTTTGTAATCTACCTTTAAAAATACATCAGCGCCCTCCCACATACACTTCCTCCTGATTCTAAATAAATTGCTGGTGCTAACAGTGCCCTCTCTTGCATGAAACCTAAAATGGAGTTTCTGACCATGTACATAGATTCCTGTAGGACCCTTATAAAGCACTGGCACTACAAATCTACAGCTTTCCTTTCACTTCAAAATGTTATGAAGTTATTTGTCAGCTTTTATCTGAAGTTTTAGAGTTTTAAAACTGTTGAGTAAGTGTTCTGCTTTGGAACTAGCCATGCTGCAAGGTGAGCAACATGGCTGCCTACAGAACCTCATGGAGAGTTTTGGACGAGCGAAAGATGTCATTCCATAGACAAGAATTAGGTGCTACAAATATCTTCTCAGAAATAGAAGGGATATTGCTGCTTGCAACTGATGGACCACAATTAAACCAGAGATCTTATTTGAAAATAAACTTTGCAATTATAATGAAAAGTGAGTGGAAGTGAAAACACGTAAAGAAATGTTACTAAACCGGGAACTGCCTGGGCTGATGTGTTAGAGACTGCGAGTACTCATTGAGAGATTAGCCTTCTCCTATGTGCTCGAGCATGCTTGAGCAATGGGCATGCTTGAGCAATGCTCCAGCAATAAGCCATCAATGTCCATTTTGTCTGGAAGTATTAGCTAATAACACAAGATGTCAACATTGGAACTGGCAGGCAAAACTGATGCCTGAGTCTGTGCTCTAGTCGCCAGACCATGTGGTTCACCACTGAGCAGATCTGGATCCTGTGTTGGAGGCTGCTCTGCCTAGGTGTAGGTAAAACAGCTCCAAGTTTACCCTATTTGCAAAAGTTATCAGCTGTGCAGAGAGAATGGGGTTCATGCTGCTCGGAGTGTTGAAGAATGCTGAGACCAGCCTGGCTCATCAATACCAAAGTTAAACACCCTGAGGGAGAACAATGTTTCCTGACAGGAACTGGCACTGGCTCTGGTGGGAGAGTGGCAAACCTGATCAAGTACTGATAGTATTGATAACTTATCGAAAGCTGCTGACCTGCCATAGCACCACAGCTGTCCTGAAGACATAACTGATAATCACTTTGCACTATAAAAGACCACTCCCACTTTTTAACAGTAGGGTCTTCTAACATACCCCTTCTCAGAGTGTGTGTGGAGGTTCCTGCATTACTTGGAGCTGTCCCTCAAGGTAACTCCTTGATGAGATTTGCCCACTGTCATTGGTATGAGTGAGTGACATCAATCTCTAAAAATTATTTGCTTCCACAAACAGTGCGCTATTCTAGCAGTTTTAGCTATCCTATACTTTTTAATAAATAATTCTGATTAATATATTTTGATCTAATCATTATAATGAATTTAAATCAATAATTTATTTTATTCATGTAAATATATTTGGGTTGCTGTCCTAATTCCTGCAGGACAAAGTCATAGACAGGATCAATTACACCTACCTAATGCTTTAGACGGAAAATGTTGACCAAGCCTTTGACTATGACTGTATTCAGCTGCACCATAGACTCATCCCTGAGAAGGAGTTTAGGAAGCAAGGGGATCTTTCTTGCAGCTTGTAATTCAGTGGGATGGTCTCCCTGGTAAACTTTCTCTGAAGCTTCCATTCTGCCCATAAGGATGTGGGTGCTGCAGTGCTTAGCTGTTGTGGCCCTTGGAGCCCAAGCTCCTGGCCTAGGCTCCCAGTGCAGTATCTGAGGGAAGATAAACAGCATAGAAAGAGACCTACAGAAAGCTGCTCACTAAGCAAGGGCATAGCTCAGGGTCAGCTGGCAACTGGCAAAACCCAGAAACTGGGAAGTTCTGGGCTGAGCAAGTCCTTGTCCCTGCCCACACAGTCATTGCACACAGTGAGACCCATCTGCTTGTCTAGGACTTGCTGCTCTGAGAGTGGGATTTGACTGTGTGGGAGTAACAGCAGGAATACTGTGTTGTGGAGCTTGCTGCTCCTTCAGTACTGAGCATGGAGCTTCTGCAGGTGTGCTGGTTTAAGGGCTGGACTGGTTTTTCTCATGTCAGAAAACAATAAGACAAGGGTAGGAAGAGTTTAAGAGAAATGCAAACAGTTCCTTCATGGCCCCAAAGAAGACAGTCCCTCTGTTTTTACTGAAAGACAAATAAGTTGTGGCAGAGGGCAGGGCCCATCTTACATGTGCATAGTTCTCAGATCCTCTGCTGTTTGCAGGTATGTGTTGCTGTGCCTGTAAAAGCAATAAACAAGCAATTCTTGTCCCTTAATGCATCCCAAGGGGAGCCTCTCTAGAATAGGATCATGGTCAGTAGTTGTGCATGATGTGGGGGAATCCAGGTTTTAGTTGTTTTTAGCTACTACTTCATCTCCAGTCAGGGAGAGGTAGGAACTCAGCAGAGAGGTGCTCCCATCAGGCACACAGAGAAGCAAAGCTAAGTTTGGAAATCCATGATGTGCAGGTGCCACCTACACAGGAATGCAGATGTGCTCCCATTGTTCATTTCCTCCATGAAAAACGTGGCAGGATGGACTTGTCTGTGGAGGGGTTTATCAAGCCCATAGCTCTGCACAAGCAGCACTGTGAACATCCTCTGGGCTAAAGGGATCTATGGATTTTTGCAGGGAAGTGAAGATGCCTACAGTCTTGGTGAACGGGGAAGGGTGGGTGTATGATGGGAAAAGAGATTAGGGGTATTGAATTGCATTTTTAGATCTATGCACTTCTGTCTAATTACCACTATAGGTGCTCCAGCCTATTACTGGATCTGCCTAGTCCCAAGTCTGCATTTCAATCCTTCTGACAAGTGTTTTACTGCTGCTCTGTATTCTGCCAAAAGCTTATTGGATATTAATGGGCCTTCCTGTGGCTTGAATGAGCTGGGTCCCTTTAGCACATTTAAGAAATACAGGAAAACAACTGATCCCATTTGCTTTCAGCAGACCAGACAGTTTTTGCTTCCTACTGAAACAGGTCAGAGAGCTGCAAATCCTCATATGTCTCAATGCTTCACAGGAGACAAGCATATCAGATGACCTTTGTTATGACCATTGGCACAACCAGTACAAAAATTAATTATTGGGTGTGCTGTGCCTCTTCCATCTTTCTGTGCAAATCAGTCAGGGTTGGAGTTTCAGGTAAAGACAGACAGCTGAGTGTGGGTTCTTTTCTCCCCCAGAACAGAGTGTACATCCAGCACCCTCTGTGACCCCAGCATGCATAGGCTGCAGAAAGAGCAGTATTCTGCTCATACTGAGCTTTTCATGAGACCAAGCTCTGAATGCTCCTGGTCGCTTTTCATCTACCAGTTGTTCTTTCAATAGGACTGATCAATAAATCAGACCGAGCTTTTGCTAAACTCGCATTTCATGGTTTCCACTGGGTTTCCATGCTGGGTTTGTTATACAGTATTTGTTTGTGACTGTATTTGTTCCAGAGAGATTTCCTCTTCATGCTTGAATCGAGCATCCAATGTCACAGTGACAGTGAAGCTCAGAACCATGTCTGTTTCAGTAAATAAAAGTGGAAGTGTAGTATGTGCTCACATCCTAGTACTTGCTTACTGTTGGGAGAGTAAATGTCTGGTTGTGGTGGAGATGTGACAGTAAGAGCTAGTAGACTGAACAAACTGGTGCCTGGCCTTTGGGCAGTCTAGTGGCTAGGGCATTTTTATTCATAATCATATATTTTCACTGCTCTTTAGATCCCTCCTGCTGTCTATGGGATAATGGTATGAGTTCTGTTAGTCTTAAATTTATGAACTAAATTGGGGGACTGTACTGGGAACCACATGTCCCCAGTAAAGTCTAACAAATGCCAGTTTTGTTGGCTCTCATGTGTATATTCAGGGCTTAAATCCTTCCATGTGGCTCTCTGGAAGGACTGGACTGAGTCAGAGATTATTCTGTGAACTGTGCAGTGTTTGAGTGCATTGGTGCAGAGTGGCTCATCCTCTTTGAAATTATTCTAATCAAAATGGTGAACACACTTGCCAACTTAAATATAGCACTAGTCAGAAACGGGAAGATTTGAAATTCTAACAACCCTTCATTTTCTTCTCTCTGTTAGGATAATTAATCATATGTAGCTGAAAAGGATCTCAGAGGACAATATAAAGGACGTATTCCCATTTTTAAAATAGGCTGGCAGCAGGGTTGGATGAAGTGCTCCATGTCAGGTCAATAGCAGAGACTGCAGTAAGACTTTCTTCTCTCGAACAATGACTCAATGTTCTGAGCACTACATCCAACCCAGCCTCATGCACTGCAGTGAGAAGCTTACATTAATCTTCAGGGAGAAGCTCACATTCATAGAGGTTTGCAACAGTATAAATAATATGCCATATTAGGGCTGTAAATCAAATGCCATTTCCTTGAAACTATTTCAAGGAAAATCTTCTGCTTTTGTCCCCAGCGTATCTAAAAGAGCTTCATTGATGTCCTGTCTACCATCTGTTTTACATATGAACCTTGTGACTCCTAGTCTTTCAAGCTTGTTAATTAGGCCAATAAGAAGTCTACCACAGGAGCTCAGAAATGCAGCTCTGAAATTAAATTCTGGTAGAACATTTATTTTCCCAAGTATGCTAGTGATGGAGAACCCTTCTGTGATCATTCCCCTTTATTTCAGGGAGTGGTGCAGCAGTGTAGCTACTTCTTTTTCCTCCTCATCTGTTGCAGAAGGAACCTCAGAAAGATTTGTGTATTTTTTCTCCCTTGCTGCAGCACAGGCTGGATTTTTCCAAGTTGCACCACAGCTCCACTGAGAGCATCAGGAGCTCAGTGCTTGAAGACTGCCAGATGTACAGACAGTATGAGCATCAGTGTGGGCTTCCACAGGCATCCACCTGGGGGGATTATGCAGGCAATTGGAAGAAATGCAGCTGTAAGAAACAGAGGGCCCCATTTGATATGCAAGCCACTGATAAGTGCTGGAGTCTCCTCTTATGTTTACTGGCTGCTCTTTCTGAGGTCCACTTTTTGGTATAACCTAAGCATGAATATAAAACAGTAACAAAAGTGCAACCATCTGTCCACTTGTTCTCCTCTTCCGCCTCCCCTCCTCCCCCACCATCTTCCAGCATAAAGCTGTATGTTCTGAAATAGAGATGCAGTTGCCTTTCCCACTGTGCCATCCCACTGTGGAGGGATGCTGGTTACCAGGAGACTGCCACGCCTTCTTGCTGGAATAAAGGCAGGAATGGCAGCTGAGGATGGCACACCAAGAATTGGCTTGGATTTTACTTACAGGTGTGTGATAAATTGTCTCTAGCAGCTCTAAGGTGCAAAATCAGTTGTTACCTACCTAAACAGATGCACAAAGTCTTAAATTGAAAGTCTGTTCTGAAATGCCATCTGACAAAGCGTGTCTTTTCCTAGAAAGAGACGTGTGGTCAGGCAGCTCCCTCCTCCCCTGCCTTCCCAGTGGAGGGAGAATGCTGCCCTCTCTTGGACACGAAGCCATGTTTGCCGCCAAACTACCCCACAGGGGCTGGTGTTTCTGCCACCAGGACACCACAGCTTGCTGCCAAGGTATGGCATCAGGGTGTAGATTGCAAGTTCCCAAGTGCTGCAGTCCAGGCAGGTCATCTGATGTGTTGTACAGGGTTGGTGGCAGGATATCGTAACCAAAAAGCTTTGGTGGGTTTCCATTCAAGTGGTCAGTGGAGAGGCATTTAAACAGAAAACACTGTTTAAAAAAAAATATTATTTTTTCAAAAACAAAAAAATAAGTCTTAATATCTTCCACTTACACATAATTGCCTGGACTGAGCTATGAGCCCAGAGCCAGGGTGAAAGCTACACCAGGTCAGTTTTCCTCCTATAGGTGAAAGGGTCTGGGACTCAGCTCAGGTCTACTGGAAAGGAAATGCTTGTGTTGTCTCCATAGGCTGGTTGTGCAGGGATGAGCACTGGGTTAATTTCTTCCTCTAGTGTGTGCAGGAATGGGCCGAGTGCAGGCACCACATGTGAGATGTAGCTCTGCCATACACACCAGTGCAATGCTGGGGCTTCACAGGGATTCACTAGGAAAGCAGGAAAGCTGCTCTACCTTCCACCTCACAGCAGAATCTATGGTGACAGGATTTCTGTCCTTCAGCCATTTGGGACATGTCTGACCCTGCCATCAGACTTTCCTTCTGAATTACTGCCTTCGTGCGTTCCTGCATTATGAGGAGTTAGAAGTCAACCAATACAGTTTGTGCATTGCTTTGCTCTTTACCTCTTTTTTCTCTGAGCTTCTCTCAACCCTCACCATCCCTACAACCTCAGCTGAAGAGTGCAGCTCCCTTTACAGTTGCTTTCTCTCCTAAAAGCACAGTTGCTAAATCAGTTGGAGCCTTACTTTGAGGACAAAAGAGGGCAGACCAGCACAGTTGAGAGAGCTGGCTGAAGTTGAATTTATCACTAGATGTGAGCAATCCTAATGTATCTCTTGTCCACTTGTGAGTGGACAGAGCAAGCTCAAATACAAGGCTGTCACAATTACTTACTCTTCTCCCAATATGAAGTTAGATGTAGTTTTCTCTTGGTAAAGTATGCTGATTCAAAGCATTCCTGGCATCTCCCAGAGTTAATATCTCCTTGGCTTCACACTGGGAAGCCATGTGTTACTCAAAAGTTTCAAATTCGTGTTAGTACATCAACAAAGCACCTTCTCTTACAAAGAGTCTGGAGTGCAATACCGACAACATATCAAAGCTTGTACTGGGAAACTGCTGTAAAACTTATCATTTAAACTCAGTCTGAATAAGATTGAGGAATGTATGAGCTACAGCCCCTGAGTGCAGGAACCAACCACTCTTTGGGTTCAGTGCTAGCTCTGAGGGCTCAACAGCAAGAAGCACCAGTGCTGAACAACTGAACACAAAACTTTCATAAGCACCAATGACAGAAAGGACTCAAAGAGTCAGGATGCAATTTTTCATCTTGGAAAGACATCAAGTTTGCAACCCCAAAATTTAGAAGAATACCCTGTGAATGACAATATCAATACTTGTTAGGACCTTGTTTTCTGAATGAGGCGATCTTGGTGGAGCAGTGGCTCCGCAGTGATTTAAAAGGAACACTGCCATCTAGTGCACTTGGAACAAAGAATTTTCATACCATAAAAACATGATTTGCATTGTTTGTGCAAAGACTGGAGGCACTGCCAGGTAAGAGAAGGCACTGTATTTTTGTTGTATAGAGAAACAGCATTTTAACTTCCAGATGGTCACTAAGTATGAAAATTAGGTAGGATGAACAACCCCTTCTAACACTCTCATGATGATGCATAAGTAATTATTTTAGCTGAAATCTGTGCTTGATCTATGAAATAGGCTTTCACCAGCTGGCAGTGGGCAGTGTGTCAGGAGGGTGGCATGCTCACCTATCTCGTATGCTCACTTGCACCCAGATGGTTCCATGTCCACAGGCTTTCTCTGTGTACCTGCAAGACTCATGGTTGTAAAAAACTCCTGGTTGTAAAACTGCACCACATTTTTTTTTTTTTAGGAGAAGTGGCCTGATAGGTTATATTAAATCAGTAACAGAGCAGGAAATGACAGCCCTTCCCCTGCTTGGGAATAACTCTTTTGCTCTAGCACTTGAGATTCCCAGATGCTGAGATGCAGGGTGGGAAATGCCTGCTTGTGGCACCAACAGCAGATGTCTGCCTGGTGGCAGGCAGCTGAGCTCTGCACTGTGCAGCTGCAGGGGGCCAGTGGGGAATGAGGCTCAGGGGCTGGCAGAATGAACTCTTCTCAAGAAAGAGACACTCAAGCTCATTTTCAAACCTATCAGAAACCACCCCCCGATTACTTCAGTGCAAGTCAAAATAATCTCTACAGATCTGTACAGATGGCGCAGTCTACTGTCACTAAGGTGGTTTGTGACATGCCCTGTTCACCTGACCTGTTGGTGAACACTGCCTTTTTTCAGGTAAGGACAGCGGAACAGGTTTTGTCTCTGCAGCCTCTTCCATGGAGGAAGAAATGATATCTCACTCTCCATCCTGCCTACAAAGTAGATGAAAGTTCTTTCAAGTTGGATCATGATCCTTATGGGGCTGTAAGAGGATCCTGAGAGAATTGGAAAGTGTTTGTTAGCCTCAAAATGGCTAATTCGTTTTAATCATTGGCAGCAACTCAGAAATTACAGCTGGTTCTCATGCTGATGCCCTGGAGCAGCAAAGCTGTTGCCCACAGTTAAAGGTAGCCAGTTGTTCCTTCCTAGTGCAAATGCCTGACATCAGGGTAAACTTTCAGACTTAAGTTTATGTCAAGAAATGCACCCAATTCATTGTGCATGGGGTGAATCGCCACTGTGAGCATGCTGTATGAACTGCTTGCATCCTGAGGAGGCTGATAGTTCTGCTCCTGCACTCACAGCAGAAGTATGTGCTTACTTAGCAACAAGCAGCTGATGAATTCATCTGATCCCTCCACTAGATGGGATGCAAGCACCATAATTTCTAAGTGTTTCTGGTTGAAACGTGAAGTTTCAGCACAGCCGGCTCAATATAACTGGCTCTCATGCCAGATACTACTAGCCAGGGGCTATGAAAGCAAAAGTGTTTAGTTCCAGTTCCTCTTCATCAGAAAGAGCACAAAAAGGGAAATGATTCAGTGCCCCAGAAACATGATACATAAGTGATTGGGGATGACATCATTCAGCAATCAGGCAACATGGTGTTCTCTAACCCTCTAGGTCCTAACCTAATGTGAACAGAAATGAGGGAGCAAGCCAGGGTTGAGACTTGTCACTTCAGCATTGTCACTAGATACAGCAAGTGCTGTCAGCTGTCCAGAGAGAGACAAGCTTATTTTTGGAAGCAGTAAGAAAGTTAACATTTTTATAGATCTCTAACCTTAACACAGTACAATCTCACTCCATTACTGCTAGTACAGTATTGTTCACTATACCACTACTTGTACTCACTCATTATCCTAGATTAATGATAGTAGATATTATGAGTAATAACTCTACTCCTCCTCCTTTATGCTTTTCATTTTTTGTGTAGAAGGAATATTGTTATTACTACTTTCTCTTGAGGGGAGGGGGGGTGAAAGACACAACAAATAAAGAATTTGTCCAAAAACCCTGAGCAAGTGAATGGCACAAACAAGCAGTACCTGCATGTCCTGGTTCCCAGCCTCTTGAACAATGTTCTGAACTATCAGGGCCCTTCATCACCATGGAATTCACAGGCAGCTAGAGACAGTCCCTTTAAAAAGCCTCTTGGATTTTTATCTTGACAGTGCAGCAGACTAGACATTGACTGTGTTGACTCTAATCTTAAAGATAAATTTTTTTACCAAAATTAAATGTGGAAATAAATACAATCTTGAGGTCACTAGGTCACGTGGTATATTTTTTATAGTCAGGTTTGTTTAATCTCTTACTTTCAGTTCTCAGAATGCCAAAAATTTTTGTCCTGACACCACTCAGACAGGGCTCGTGTATTGTCTATCCAAATTGGACAGTTGAGTATAAAGCAACCTGAGCTTGTGGGATCTGGGAAGGTGTAAGGAATAAGTAAGAATTCTAGTATGAGCATGAGTTGATTAGCAGTGCAATGATTATATGCTTTGTAATTTAATGCCTAGCATTATGTTCCAGGTTTAATGTCCCCTGGAGAGGAACTGAACATTTGTAATTCCCCCCAAGCTAAAGCCTCAGAGGCCACTGAAGCAGTCAGGCAATACTGCATCAGGTATGTTCGGCTCATGCTTTCAGTGCTTCCCTAGGAAAGACATGCATTCTGAAGCAGTTTCATGGCAAAATTATGGATGCCATTCCCAGGGAATAGCCTGGGCCCTTCAGGTTATGTTTACTTTGAGCTAATGGTCCCTCAACTTCATTTTGGTACAGCTTTGTTTCATTTATCCCTAATGGTGCAATTGCAACCACTCAAACTTGCTCCTCTGATATCCTGCAAGCATTGTCATATATCAGATACCATAGGCAAGGCAAAATCTCCTTTGTTCTGCATGACAAAGGAATATTAGAGGTCAGGAATGCAGGTACAAGTCTCCTGGAAGTTCCTTTGATGTGCTGACATCACTCACTTTTCAGCAACAAATGCAACTGAAAGGGCAAGACCAGTGCCTAGTATGTGCCTCTGGTAAGCCTAGAAGCAGCATTTTCTCACACTATTACTTTTGACTATAATTGCTGTTGTTTCCCCACTGTCTTTCTCTAGAGGTTTACAGATCACCTTTGTGTGCTGCTATCTAGTTATTGCTTCTTGAGATGTGTATAATTCATGATTTCATGTGTACTATGTCTTTCATATTTCACTGGTGTTGGCACCAGAATTGTAAGGGAACAGCATTTTACTCCCATTGCAGGCTTCCCCTGGCTCAGGTGATACACACCTTGCCTGTGGTGATTGACCAGTTAAGACAGATGCTGGCCACATTGCCTGTTGGTAATATTTGCCTGTGTTCAGAAGCTGTATTCCACAGTGAGGTCCTCATTTAGCAGACAATAACAAACAGATAGTTCCCACCCACCGAGAGCTTGCTGCCTAGGGTTATGGAAAAATATATCAAGTGGAGGTCAAAGAATAGTAGAGGGCATTAATAAAACACTGGCCACCCTGCTTTCCATGGGCCTCTTGCCTCAGGGGTAACAGACAACCTTGCCTGTGTAGGACCAGCTGTCTCTTGCTTAATACATACATACACATATGCACACACACACACACACACAGCCTGAGCATAAATTAAACATCCTTTAGAGCGTTAACAAAGAGCAAGTGCTAAATTCAAGCCAGATGTGACCCACTCCTTAGACACCAGCAAGCAGCTTTGGGCTGGAGTTCCATGAACTTGGAGGTGACTGGGATTGCAGGGTTCATGGAATGCTCCAGCACTTAAAATCCAGTGGGGCTCTGGAAGTCTTGCCCTTCCTCCAGCTTACAGGATTCCTGCACCCAGGCCATCATCCAACAGGCATCCTGTCCTGACATCTACCAGGCTGGCTGTCCTGGTGTCCCTGCACTTTGCCTAAACACCCTACTTCTTGGAAGAAAGAAGGTGAGGAGGGGTTTATGCCGATAATGTCGGTTTAACTCTGTTCTAATTAGATACTTGGAAAACATATGGATCCAAACCCTTAGAGCCTGACAATCTAGAGGATCCCATTCCTATGTATCCTATTCAGTGGAGGAATCTTTTGGGATCTATGTAATCCAGACTTTTCCTGCTAATTTTGAATCTGAGTTTCTCACATTCAGTGTAGCAGACAACTGAGTCAATGCAGGGCTGAGCAGGCAGAAACCCTGCTGCAGAGTATCCTGCTCCATGGCTTCAAAATGAACAGTGAACCTGGAGAAAATATCAATGGCCTTGGTGCTTAGACTGAATGCCTGTGGGAAAAGAGCCATAAGAATGGATTTGTGGATTAGGAAATCTCTTGTGAACAAGTACAAAGCTGTCCTGGAAATTACATTTTTAATTTCAAAAGACAGCTTCTTCTGAATTTTTCCTTTTTTATTAACTAGGAATTGCATCAGCATCCCCATTATTTTTGCTAAATAAAACTCTGTTTGAGTTTCAGTCCATAAAGCTCGATCAAATGCATTTTACTATTGCTGTCTAAACATTTCATCTGGTTAATGTCTAACTCCAAGTATTTTTAATATTTGTACTTACTAAATTATTCGGAGAGAAGCTACTGATCCTAGGCCAAAAGCTGATGTCATTTACACCAACAATTAGCCCAACATTGCCCAACTCCCCTCGGGTGCTGGCAGGGCTCGAGGCTCGGGTGTCCTCCCTGGTTCCTCCCACAGATGGCAGCCTCTTGACTTGGCTTTTTCCTGCTCAGCCGCTGGGTAAAAGGCGGCAGGGAAAACGGCCTGACTGTATTTTTGCCTTGAACACGAAAGATTTTTGTCCTTCTTGATTTAACCTTCCCTTGTCAGACTAATGGTGGAGGGGGAAAGAAGCCAATCTCCGAATGTCCAGAGAGAAAGGATGGGATTTCGCATTAATGCATGAAATATCAGGGACAATCGCACAGTCAGTATGTCATGAAATAGCTGTCAGAAAAGTCGGAGTCAAATGCCAAGTGAAATCTTCACAGGAAAAGGAAGCAGACCCAGCTGAACTCCCCTGCTATGGCATGTTTTGGGATACAGCTACCTCTTGAAAACACTTCTTGGAGACTTAAAAAACCTGTGTGACTGGCTAAAATTAAGCCGTGGCACATTTCACACAGACTTTGCGAAGCCCTGTTGCAGATATGAACTAAAGCTCACCAGCCCACCAGAGTAAGTTCTAAAAGTTTTCACTAGATGGAGGAAAGTGAGGCAGCAGAGGTGGGCTGTGCACGCCTCAAAATTAGGTAGAAGTATTTTGGCAAGGGGTGAGATTTTTATCTTTTTGTTATAACAGTGCTCCCTGCTGTGCCAGCAATTGTAATGGTACAAAGGTGTGTTACAATGGCAAGATTTGCCGAACATGAGCATATTATTCTGATAAAAGAACTTGAATGCCCATATAGTCATGTTAATACTAGAGTTTGTATAGCTTTACTGAACTAAAGTTGAAGCAGTACAACCTTGGTATATAGATAAGGACTAAGTATCTTATCCAAATATATGGAGCAAGTAAACGACTGATCTGGGAACAGTTCACAGCAGTCATTCTTCCCAAGCTGCTTTTCAGACTGCCCAAAACTATTCTGTTCACATTTCTTCTCACCCAAGGGTAACAGAAAGCATCATTTGTCAAAACATCATGGTCTATAAAGAGATGCCACACTCTTATTAATAAAACTAAGTGAAACAAAACATTGGAAAGTATTTGTCTCCTGTCTGTCCTCCTTTCAGTGACACCTGTAATTTTTGTGTGTGCTTCTAGAGAAATGAGTGTTGTTTGGCCTGGCAAAATACAGATGTTTCTGTGGAATCACTTGTGATAATTTGCGTTGTTGGGGGTTTTTTTTAATGTATATTTACCAATGTAAATTTATGCAGAGACCAGCATATCCATCTGTCAAGTGAAAGTATAACAGTGGCTGAGCAGTATACATCTATTTGTAATATGTTCATTATTGGAAATGGCTCTGTCCCTGAGGAATTTCATGAAGTCTTGGATCTCAGGTTTCGACTCCATGTGGGTGTGGGACTCAGCTCACAGAGCCCTGCAATGGATACAGCCTTAATAAAAGACCAAACAAGGAGAAATGTGGTCTCCAAAGGGAGAAGGAAGTGAGGGGACAGGAGACAAGGAAAGGCTTGGTAGAGCTACCGAATATGATCATCCAAAAGTGTAATGGATGTGCAGTAATACTGAAGAAAAAGGAAATGACCCTTTAGTGGGGGAAGCAGTAGGGCAGATTCATCACTGCACCCCATGTGAAGGTTATGCTTTAGTTGTGCTGTTCACCATTTGAGCTGCTTCATTTCCGTGGCTGTGCATCCCTGTCTGAGCCACAATCCACCTCACTTTTGTAGCAGTTCAGATAATGGACGTTCCTGTTATCATCTGAAATCAGCCTTTGCAGATCAGCAAGTTGTCTTCCCTGCATGCTACACCAGAATTTGTCTTCCTTGCTCCCCACAGAAAAGCTGTACGGGCAAGACAGAATGGCCATGGAGCTGTTCTCTCCAAGGAGTATCATGAAGCAAAACCACAGAGCACTGGTCATGTGAGAGTCACTAGGGACAGCTGGAACAGGCACAGATGGCTCTTCAGCTAAGCCAGGCTGAAAAATTTCAAGACAGTCATCAAACCCAAATTAAATATTTCTGAAGTTCAGAATATTTATTTTTCTTTCCAAACTTCATTTTTCTGTGGAAAAACTCTGTTAATTCAGTATTTTAGGACAAAAATTAATTTTGAATTATCTGGATTTCCCTTAGGAAGGAAATTCTGCTTTTCTATGAGCTAGAAGTGATGTATCTTAAAATTCCCAGCCAACAATCTTATATTGGTATTTTTAATTCTGAGGACCATTCCCATGAGTTTCTAGTGTTTTTAAAGTAGGTCAAATTTTGAACACAAAAAACCTTAAGAGTTATGCCCCTTTCATCTTTTCTTAGGAGCAATAAGCCTTTTTTGTATTATTGCTGGCTTAAATATTAAACAGGAAGCAAATTACATTTCCAGTCATTAAAGTACAATAGAACAGCTCTATTGTCTGAATCAGTGCAATATTAGGTCCGATTGTAACAAAATGCTTGAAAATGAAGTCATATTGAAAGAATGCTATAAATTAGACTTTTTAGGCTTTCACTATGAGCTCTGCCTGATGAAGGACTATTTCTTCATTCCTGCCAATTAAGGTAGGGCATTCATCCCCCAGAACTTGGATTCTGTAAACATCTATATGGAATTTGATATTCATGTGCACAAAGCTACCACAACAATGCAACACATTTCAGTGTTGCTGTTTACAGGAGTCCAATCTTACTTCACCACTAAAGCATTTGGTTGCAACTCTATTGGTGTGAAAGGAATTGTTCCCTATGTGATTTGAGCTCAGGCAGCACAAAGATATGGATCTACAGAATGGCCTTTTGTTATGGTGCTCTTCTAGTCAAACCACCCCTGCTCACAAGAATGTAATGCTAGGACAGACCTGAAAGGGCTTGCAGGGACGAGCATAGACAACACTGGACAGGATCTGACACCTAGTGCCTGGTAGCCTCCCAGAGTATTGTCCTGACTGTATTTGTAATCTTGGATTTGCCATGAAACCCAGCAACCCTCTCTATGCTGCTGCTTAGAGAGGTGACATGCTACCATGGAGCTGACTGGTGCTACTATGTCTTCAGGAGGAGCAGGAGCAGCCGGCTGTTGCTGAAAGCCCTGGGAGGTTTGAGTTGTTTCTTGGAGATGCTCTGTTCCCTGTGTTGCAGTTGCCCAGCCTGTCCCAGCAAGGCAGCGTGCCACTCAGGATCTTCCTGCTTTGCAGACTTGGGCAACTGTCCAGAGGGCAGCTGACCCCAATCTGATGTAATTTTAAAAGCTTCCACCATCAGGGATCCTATGGCCTCTGAAGACTGTTACAATGCTGAACCCACAGAAGTTTATTGCCAGAACTTTGTACTTCTCCCCTCATTCATTCTTCCCTTTTCTAGACTAAACAGATCTAGTTCCTTTGTTCTTCTTTTGTAGGCCATGTTTTCTAAGACCCTTACCATTGCCACTTCAAAGATTTTACTCTCTGATCTTCATAATCTCTTTTAAATGCAATGTATGAAACCGAACACTATTTCAGCTGAGGCCTCCTCAGCACTGGGTACAAAAGAACTATTTCTCCCTGGTCTTACTCTTGTGTTTGGATACCCTAGCATGAGATTTGCCCTCTTTTCCTTTTTCTTGTTATTTAGCCTGACCACTCTAGTCCTCTTATGTCATCTTTTGCCTCCTCAAGGAGGAAATTTCTTAACTGTAGTTTTTCTATATAGTTGATTTGTATTTCTATATCATGCTAGGCAATTCTATTAAACACCAGGTTGTTGGTTAGATCGCTTCCTGAAATTAACACAATTGGTTCCCATCACAGCTTCTGAGAGGTTTGTAACATATTTGAGTATGATTTCTAACTGTAAATCTTAAAAACATGCTTGCTATCCTACAGTTGTTAATGATGACATCAAGAAGAAGCAGACCCACATCACCACTGGAAATGCTGTTCCCACTAGTGGGAAGAAATCACCACTAACTTGCTGGGCATCGCTGATACAACTGTAATTCCCACCAGAAATATGTCCTTACAAACATGGCAGACAACAAACGATGTACAAGAAGAATCTTGTCTTCTGCATTTCGTTGAAATCAGTGCCCTGTCCCTCCATGGCATGCATCAAAAATGTACATCCATGTATTAATTCATTGCCACCTCCACACGGTGTCACCTGGAGTTACTAGCTGGGAGGGATCTGCTCTCTAATGGTCACATCATTTCTCACTCAGTGGAATAGCTCAGCTACAGGAGCCTTCAGCTCATTCTTGGTACTTAGTTACAGACTGTGAAATATTTATGTATATGAAGTGTGCTCAGTTTTACTGTCATGCGACATTGTTTTGACAGCCCAGATGAAGCTCCAGGTATGACATTATCAAACAGAATATGCCCTAGAGAAATTATTTTTCTGAGTATTTTATTTCACACTCTGTCTCGTCTTAAAAATGCAGAACAGGCCAAAAGAAATGAGAAGGAAATTAAAGCTTTGATTCGACACAGAACCTCAGCATATGCTTATGTTGAAGTAGCTATGCAGTCAGAATATGCCCATGGTTAAAATCCTAGTGTTTCACTACAGCTATGTAGACCAAAAAAAAAAAAAAAGACTATCTCCTAATTGTTCTAATTGGGCAAAAGAGATGTAACCCATGTAAGTGGAATAAAAACACAAAGATAATGCCTTGTTCAGGGAGGTAATGGGAGAGGAAGAGAGATGACCTTGTTTTTATAAACTAGGTCTGAAATTGAATGTGCGAAGGGAGTGAGGGCTGCTTCAAGAGAAGCCCTTGAGAATGATGAGAGGAAATAAGGCCCTGTCCTGGTAAGGACCTTCCACAAACCCCAACTCATGGGACTCAAGAGGAGCTTTCTGCAAACAGGCAGCAGAATTACCCAAGATCACAGCACTGGGACACGTGGCTGTGCAGGAGGGACCACAACAAGGGACACTTCCTGCAACACTGGTGACAAACTTTGACATGGACGATGGAGAAACCATCTGGAATGGGAGTGCTTCCCTGCATGGTTCCAAGAGACACCTATAAACACTTGTGATAGGATTCTTTGTGGGAAGAAACTTGGGTAAAGGTGCTAACTTTACATTAGGCGGTCCACGCAAACAGGACAGAGAAAATCAAACCTAAGCAGTCTCTAGGATGAGGGAATTTGAGAAGTGTTCTACCGGATCACACAGGAATAGTCCGTCAGGAAAAAAGCCAAGTAAGAAGCTCAGCGTTCTTCAAAGGAATGATAACCACCAAATCTCAGCTAACCTAGTGCACAGGAAGGAAGGATTGTAAATGAATAATTTAGATAAAGTGGGAGTTTAATTTGACCGGAAACAAGAAGGAAGCATGCAGAAAGGGGAAGGTAGGTCAGATGGGCAGAGCTCTGAAAGAAGAGTGCAAGCATCAAGGAGCACAGTCACAACCACCAGCAAAACCCAAAAAAACCCCAGAGATGCTGAGAAGAGATAAAAACTCTATAAATACAGTAATGATATAACAATAAAGGAAAGCCTAGGCCTTCTCTTTAATGGGGAAGGCGGGAGACTGACACAGCCCACGGCGTTCCGGTCGCTCCTGGAGGAACCAGCGCTCCCGGGGCTCAGAGACCGCTCGCGGACCTGGCAGCAAACCCAACCCCTACAAAGGACGCCTTTGCGGCAAGAACACCTGCCGGCTCTGCCTGAGGGGCTCTCTGCCGCACCCCTAAGGACACAGCTCCCACAGCGCCCATGCGAGGGATCCCTGGGCCACAGCAGGGACGACAGCGGCGCCCCTGGGAAAACGCCTTCCCTCCGCTCCCCGGGCTGAGCGCCTCAACGGGCTGCGGGGCGGGCGCGCTGCCACGGCTCCTGCGAGCGAGGACAGAAACTATTCCGTGTCCCTTCCTGCCGTCCCTGGGACACCCCGTCCGTCCATCCACCCGTCCATCCATCCATCCGTCCGTCCGTCCGTCCATCCATCCATCTGCCCGTCAATCCTCCCACCCCGTTCCCCGGCCCCC